>OX104124.1:31557689-32062982 GCA_944474755.1 Limnoperna fortunei | reverse complement strand
AAACCCATTAAAACAAACAATAAATTGTTGAATAAAATATTTAGGACTAAATACAATAGTATTTTTATGGCCATCCTCCGGGTAACGTTTGTTTATTTGATTAGTCCTATGATCATATTTTCAGTTATCATTTCATTATGGCTGAGCTTCCAATGATTTTTTAAAATAAGTCACATTTGTGACCTTAAGGAAGACAAATCTAGAAAAAAATACATTAAATTTGGATGATTTGTTTTTGTCAAATACAATGTAAAATAAAGTGTCGATATTGAGGTATTGTTATGAACCCACATTCTTTAAAAACTTAAACTGTATCACAATAATTCCACCGTCGCATCACAAATGTGTGGAAAACAAAATATTAGTCTCATTCTGATCACATATATGACTGAGGCCACTACTTGAGCCATCTTTAATGTCATGGAAATTGGAATTACTGTCAATTATTAAAAAGCTATCATCAGGCCCACATATACTGATTGCTTCCTGACTTTTATTATCTTCCCCATGAATACTGTCTCCTGTTTCTTGTCGATGTTTATTGTCAGTAAGACTATTTTGTTCATGGGAACTACTTTTCTGCACATGTGGTATATCAGCATGGTCTAATTTTGTCAGCGACTCGATTTTTGTAGGTTTTGGAAATGCTATAGAGCTCGTAATGCCCTTCTTTTCAGAAAGAGACACAGGAAATGCTGCATTTTTCAGTACAGACATTGGAGATAATACCCTACTTTCATTTTCAGAAACATCCGAACATTTGCGATTTTCATGATCAGTATGAGAAGGTGTTGATAAATCGGAGTTATCACCTTCAGAATGAGAACGGTCAGTGGAATCCGAATTACTACGTGCCAAAGTGTCTTCGGATTTATCAGACATATTATCATCATTTCCTGATAGTTTGACAAGTTCATCTAAAACTGTATATGACAATTCTTGGTTTTCAGCGCTCTCTGTATTGCTTGCCTGACGTGACATTTCACACATGGCCGACTCTGTAGCCGAGATCCCAGTCTCACTTGCACTGTGCTCTTCTATGTTTGGTGTAATCCGATGAGCAGAAATCTGCCCTCCTTCCTCATAAAATTTCTGCAAATATACATGTACAAATCAATAAATGAACAAAATCAAAAGTTCAGTACCCTACATGTAGTTCACTTATAAAATAAGCTGTTTTGTGGTTGTCTTTTTGGGGGGGTTTTGTTAGTTTGTCTTGTTTTTTTTTTGTTTTTTTTTTTTTTAATTTGTTGTTGTAAACTAAGGTGTTTGTCTAGTTTTAACATTATAGTTAAATAAATAAATATAATTCTAAATATGTTAAAGTAAGGATTGATTGATTGATTGACTGATGTTGACCATCTAGCAAGTAAACAATATTTTTATTGCCTTGGGAAAAGGTGAGTTACATATCTCACAAAATTTAGACTGATGACCCATAATTAGTTCAATGGGATCCTCAATGTGCATGAGCTCACAAAACATGGGACTACAGATTCAAACCCCCATTGAACAAATATTTACTGGGAAGATGTACACCCCAGAAAAACATTGATGTCCTTGTAAGGAGGGTTTTTAACCCACAAGTCAGATAAAGATAGGTGCTATAAAATATTCACATATTTCACAGGGCTGCAAGTCAATTAAATGTACTGAAAAACCTAATTTACAAACGTAAACTAGGAAGTACCACCATGGCTTCACAAACGTACACTAGGAAGTACCACCATGGCTTCACAAACGTACACTAGGAAGTACCACCATGGCTTCACAAACGTAAACTAGGAAGTACCACCATGGCTTCACAAACGTAAACTAGGAAGTACCACCATGGCTTCACAAACGTAAACTAGGAAGTACCACCATGGCTTCACAAACGTAAACTAGGAAGTACCACCATGGCTTCACAAACGTAAACTAGGAAGTACCACCATGGCTTCACAAACGTAAACTAGGAAGTACCACCATGGCTTCACAAACGTAAACTAGTAAGTACCACCATGGCTTCACAATCTGTTTCTTTTATTGTTTGTTGTTTTTGTTTTCTTGTTTTCTTTGGGGTAAATGGGTGATGTTCTCGAAATGGTATTTTTACACAATGTTCTCACTATATTATGCTGTCCACTTTTTATGAAGACAGATTACCTGTTTAGAACCCCTAACATTTATCAGGCAGAATAACTGTATGAACCCCTAACATTTATCAGGCAGAATATATCTATGAACCCCTAACTTTTGGCAGGCAGATTACCCTGTATGAACTCCTAACTTTTGGCAGGCAGATTACCCTGTATGAACCCCTAACTTTTGGCAGGCAGATTACCCTGTATGAACCCTTAACTTTTGGCAGGCAGATTACCTGGTAAGAAACCCTTAACTTTTGGCAGGCAGATTACCCTGTATGAACCCCTAACTTTTGGCAGGCAGATTACCCTGTATGAACCCCTAACTTATGGCAGGCAGATTATCTTGTATGAACCCCTAACTTTTGGCAGGCAGATTACCCTGTATGAACCCCTAGCATTTGGCAGGCAAATTACCCTGTATGAACCCCTAGCTTTTGGCAGGCATATTACCCTGTATGAACCCCTAACTTTTGGCAAGCAGATTACTCTGTATGAACCCCTAGCATTTGGCAGGCAAATTACCCTGTATGAACCCCTAACTTTTGGCAGGCAGATTACTCTGTATGAACCCCTAGCATTTGGCAGGCAAATTACCATGTATGAACCCCTAACTTTTGGCAGGCAGATTACCCTGTATGAAACCCTAACTTGTGGCAGGCAGATTAACTGGTAAGAAACTTTTAACTTTTGGCAGGCAGATTAACTTACGAACCATTAACTTTTGGCAGGCAGATTACTGGTAAACTGGTAAGAAACCTCTAACATTTGGCAGGTCTGTCTGTCTGTCAAGGATTTTTATATACCTTGGATATCATTAAGGGGAGATAATAAGACTTGAAAGCAAAGCGGGGGTATCACTTTGTGAGCGTGTTCACAGTCCACACTTGTTTATGTTTATTTTAGTAATAAAAGTTTATTAGCAATAACTATCAAGTTACACAATAAATTTAAGAATGAAAAGTACCTATTCATGTATCTATAGACTGTTGCTTGACTGTAAAATATTAAATATTTTTTTATTCTTTGGCATGATGCAGAATAGTTAATAAACTGATCTCAACAGATTCTGCAGTTATCTTGGTAGTTGTCCATCTTATATTACTCACTGGTGTGCAACACCCGGGTTGGGAGTTCGGCATGGCAACACCAGGGTTGAGAGTTTGAGCCCCAACTTCTGGCAAGTATGCTCAAATCCAACCTTAAATGACAAGTACTGCAAGTTTTCCTGGCAAAGTTAGGGGTTCATACAGGTAATCTGCCTGCTAAATGATAGGGGTTCATACAGGTAATCTGCCTGCTAAATGATAGGGGTTCATACAGGTAATCTGCCTGCCAAAAGTTAAGGGTTTCTTACCAGGTAATCTGCCTGCCACAAGTTAGGGGTTCATACAGGGTAATCAGCCAGCAGACAGACAGACAGACAGACAGATTCCTATATACCCTCCCAAACAAGTTTGCAGGGGTATAAATAGTATTTAACTCTGACATTGTAGTCACATGCATATAATTAAAATAGTAGTAGTGCAAGACCTGAATTTTCTGGACTAAAAGTATTAGACCATTGGCTATTTATACGACAATGTAATTTTGACTGATTGATGCTCAACCTCAAGCAAGCAATATTTCAGCTATATTCAGTTTGTTTGTTTGTTTAACCCAACTTTCAGCAATTCTTCAGCTTTATAATGGTATCTAGTTGTGACTGGGGAAAAAAGCAGGAGTACCCAATGAAAACCAGGAAAGGAAAGGGGGCGTTGAACACACCCTGCCTACATAAGGATCAAACTAGCAAACTCAGTGTTGACATGCATGAAATAAATTAATTGTAATATTTTAATTTCTTTTAAATACTCAATAGCTGAGCAACTTTTTCCATTTTGTATGATCTTACTTTGGTATTTTAGCCACCCCAACCCCCCCTAAGGTAGAAAGTTTAGTGTCAGCGGAGATAACCTACCTTTCTAGCCTTAATATGTTCTATAGTCACTAGCATTTTACTATAAAGTAGGAGGTTTGGCATCAATGGAGATAACCTACCTTTCTGACCAGAATCTATTCTATAGACACCAGTATTTTACCTAAGGTAGAAGTTCTGTGTCAGGGGACATAGCCTACCTTTCTAGCCTGAATATGTTCAATAGACATTAGTATATAAGCTTTAGTAGAAGGTACGGTGTCAGGGGAGATAACCTACCTTTCTAGCCTGAATATGTTCTATAGGATATCAGCTTTAGTGGAAGGTTCGGTGTCAGGGGAGATAATCTACCTTTTTCGCCTGAATATGTTCTCTAGACATTAGTTCAGCGTAGGGGGAGATAACATTCCTTTCTGGCCTGAATCTGTTTTATAGACACCAGTATACCAGCTATAGTAGAAGGAGCATTCAGTGTCAGGGGAGATAACCTACCTTTCTGGCCAGAATCTATTCTATAGACACCAGTATTTTACCTAAGGTAGAAGTTCTGTGTCAGGGGCCATAACCTACCTTTCTAGCCTGAATATGTTCAATAGACATTAGTATATGAGCTTTAGTAGAAGGTTCGGTGTCAGGGGAGATATTTCCTTTCTAGCCTGAATATGTTCTTTAGACATTAGTATATCAGCTTTAGTAGAAGGTTCTGTGTCAGGGGAGATAACCTGACTTTCTGGCCTGAATCTGTTCTGTTTTTGTTTGTTTAATGGTGTTTAATGCCAATTTCAGCAATTTTCCAGCTATATCATGGCGTCCAGTTTTTATTGGGGGAGGAAGCCGGAGTACCCGGAGAGAACCCCCGACCTGCGGTAGGAAAACTGGCAATCCTTGTCAATTAAGATTGGAGTCGAGTACACCCTGCCTGCAGTGATGAATCTGTTCTATAGACACCAGTATTCCAGCTATAGAAGGGGCATTCAGTTTAAGGGGAGATAACCTACCTCCTGGCCTGAATTTGTTCTATTAACACCAGCATTTCAGCTAAAGTAGAAGAAGCATTCAGTGTTAGGGGAGATAACCTACCTTTCTGGCCTGAATCTGTTCTATAGACACCAGTATCTCAGCTATTGTAGAAGGAGCATTCAGTGTCAAGGAGGCAAACTGTGAGAAGATCTGTGGAGCATGAGTGATTGGTTTAGTCTGAAATAACAGCAATACATTCATAACTATCTCCAGGAAAGAAAAATATTACAAAATCTGGTCTTTTCACTTAAACATAAAACGAAAAAATCTGTAAGCTAATGCTCACTTATGATATCTCGCTTTCACAAAAAGTATTCAGTAAACAGGAAGTAGCTAAACAAGGAGCATAAAATCAATATACACCATATGGTAATATATGATAAAGTAATATGCAAAATATCAGGCTTCTGCATCCTAAAGTTGCTTAGAAAGCTGTGACAGAAATTTCTGTTACAGGCGGACAAGGGTAAAACAGTATACCCCTCTCCATTCGAAGCAGGAGTATAATAAAAAATTGAAGAATGTGTCCATGGGACACGGATGCCCCCGCTAAAGGAAGTCCCAAACAGGAAGTAGTTGTCCAACAGGTCTGAAAGTCGCTTAGGACGTACATGTACAACTTGTGATGCTTAACCACTCTGCCAAATTTCAAATTGTTCTAATGTACGGTTTCTGAGAAAAGCTTGACGGAAATTTTCATACTCGTGTTAACACATTTTCATATTGGCCCAGTCGAAAACAGGAAGTAGTTGTCCGACAGGTCTGAAAGTCCCTGAGAACGTCCAACTTGTGATACTGAACTACCCTGCCAAATTTCAAATTGTTCTTGTGTACGGTTTCTGAGAAAAGCTTGACGGAAATTTTCATACTCATGTTAACACATTTTCATATCTGCCCAGTCGCAAACAGGAAGTAGTTGTCCGACAGTTCTGAAAGTCGCTTAGGACGTACAACTTGTGATACTGAACCACAATGCCAAATTTCAAATTGTTCTTGTGTACGGTTTCTGAGAAAAGCTTGACGGAAATTTTCATACTCGTGTTAACACATTTTCATATCGGCCCAGTCGCAACAGGAAGTAGTTGTCCGACAGGTCTGAAAGTTGCTTAGGACGTACAACTTGTGATCATGAACCACAATGCCAAATTTCAAATTGTTCTCATGTATGGTTTCTGAGAAAAGCTTGACGGAAATTTTCATACTCATGTCAACACATTTTCATATTGGCCCAGTCGCAACAGGAAGTAGTTGTCCGACAGGTCTGAAAGTCGCTTAGGACGTACAACTTGTGATACTGAACCACCCTGCCAAATTTCAAATTGTTCTGATGTACGGTTTCTGAGAAAAGCTTGACGTAAATTCATACGGATGTACGGAGGGACGGACATGAGTAAAACTTAATGCCCACCGACATGTTGTCGCGGGGGCATAAAAATGCATGGTTTCAAAGAAACTGGCCCAATTATAAAAATTTAATATCACTTGACTCTGAATTTGAGGTCAATGTCAGGTGTCGTCGCCAGACTGTCATCAGCAACTTATATATATCAAATATTGTCATCCTGACATGTATGGAAGGATAACTAGCCATTCAATTATGGTTAAAATCTAGCACACCTTGCTGGATGTTGGACCCTGGTTTATTACTGATTTATTACCTATACCAAACTTGATTCCAATAATTCCTATGAATATACAGTGTACCTCGTTAACATTAAAATTCATACACATATGTGGATAAAATGCAAGTTACGGAGTTTTAATTTGAAGAACTCTGGTAAACAAGACTGGTAAAAGGAGATATCTCACAACAAACAAAGAATTGTTGTTTAATGCCGAAAAAAAAAACGCTAACAAGCAACATACTGAGGTCTTACAGAGAAACATTTCTGTGGTCAAAAATATGGCACTGTTTTAGCAATCATATCAAAATAAAATTTTATTAAATTACCACATACCATTATCTTGAAAAAAAAAAAAGATTTTCGCCTCAATCATAATAAACAAATTCAACTGTCTTTACTTTAAAGATGCACCAATGGTAGAAAAATTGTTGAATGCCACTTAAAAAAAAATGCAGCATTTGTTAAAGACGGAAAATGTATCATTTTGTAGCAAATGCAATTAGCCTACAATGTGTCGAAATCAGCATATTGGGTCTCCTAACACCTTACTCACTATGGTCTAAGGTCTGGCTGTTCATATTTTAACTGAACAGCCCCATATCTAGAGGGTCTCCCGTATTGGCCACATGGTGATGTGCTCTGCAACTCAGTGGTCCAGCATTGGGAACCCTTCCATAATGACCTAAATGGGTTTCTAGAAATAAGTTTTCATTTCACAAAAGGTTTTTTTCAGAGCTTTTATATAAACATGAACAAAACTAACCAAGATTCTGCTTAGGAAATAATTTTCTTCAACAAGCACTTACCACACTGAATTTTTTACCCTTTTTACTGGGTCGCCTTTTCGTTGGTCTAATACTGGAGTATTCATTGTCCTCCGTCTTCTTTAATAAGATATATTTACCATCATCTAATGCATCAACAACACCTGAAAAATATATGTATTTGATTGTTTTAATTTTTTTGTGGCAAAAGTTAAAAAATAATAATTAAGAGCTTATTGTTGACAATTTACCAGACAGTTAAAGATATTCCATGGAAATATATAACAACTATGATACATTTTGTTTCATATTTTTTGCTGTATGCATAAATATTATTTACCAATAAAAGGTGCTAAGAGATACCAAGGTTATAAACTTTAGTTACCATCTCATACCTAAAGCATATTTCCATTAATAAAGACTCATTCAGTGGTGCTTATACCACAACACATCCTAGCCAACCTAACCCACCTAATACTTTAAATGGAATAGCCCTAATAAATGATTTAAACCTAGAGAGCAGATATGTATGAAAACAAGCATGGACACAGAAAAATGTAACGCCTTCATTCTGCATCAGGAAAAAAAATTAAATTACTTCATAGGCAACATGTATATAGTGTTAAATTGTCATTATGAATGGTGTATAATGCATGGTTACTGAGAAACTGACCTCATTCAAACAATTTAACATAGTAACTGAACTAGAAATTGAGGTTAAGGTTAGGTGACAATTACCAGACTGTCATGTACCTTTCATCAGTAACTATATACCAAATGTCCTCCTATCATGAATGGTTACTGAGAAACTGACTTAATCCAATAACTTGAACCTAGTCACTGACAGCTGACAGACTGACAATCGGAGGATACTTTGTAGTTTTATCATCTGCCACTATATGAGCAACTGGGCAATCATATTTTATTTACATGACCTACAAAATCAACTAAAAGTAGTATAACTAGACAAAGTCGATCAAGTGATCACTGATACTCCGCTTAAATTTTGCAGAACTTTTGTTGAAAAAATGTCCAATGTTTTTTGTCAACTGCTGACCTTGACCTTTGATGCGATTCCTCAAGCATCAATAAGCTTCATACCTGATATGTATTATATATTCAAAGTTTCATTGAAATCAAATGCACACTTTTTGAGTTTTTGTCTGGAAACTTTTTTTGTAAAAAATTATTTTTCGTGAATGTGACCTTGAAGTGTTTGCTTGATTGTAGGGAAACATCTTCTTTCTAAAAATTTTTAACGTTTTTTTGTGGACTGTGACCTTGAAATTTGACTGATTTCCCCCAAATTTAATAGGCTTCTTATCAACCTGACATATAACAATATCTCCGTTTCATTCAAATTGGATGCAAACTAATAGAGATATCATCCGGAAACCAAATCTGGACGGACAGACGGACGGACATGAGGATCACTAAATGCCCTCCCCCACCATTCCGTAGTGGGGGTATGAGCAAAAAAATAATATTATACCTATATCCTCCTGACCACTAAATATTCTTTATCATATGGCAATGTTACCAAATGACCCTTTCCACACACATTTTTCATAAGCATTGTATGAATGACTTCCGTGGGTTATTACGCAGATTGCCACATAAATCTGTGTTAAAGAATATGTTTCAGGTCACATTTACCTAAAACATATGTATTGAACCAAAAATTATTATAATTGATTTTCAAAGATACCTGGAATTTTGGACGGTTCCTCGACTTCATCCTCTGTCACCTGAAACTTCTGCAGATAATTGATCAGTGTGTTGCATAATTTGATTTCATCTTCATACGGATCTCTCTGCATACCGTACTCCTCTCTGTAAATACAACGTGAATTATTTGTACAATACACAGCATAAGCTGAATTCAGACGTCAACTGTAGGAAGTGTACCTACCACATGAAAGAACCCATTTAGCAAGTTAGTTGCCAGTACTACGAAAGTGACTGTGCAGCTTAATTCTCAGACTCAGACGTTACTTCCTGTGGCAATCAAAGTTTTCTAATCTTTTATCAATCACAATCCCCTTTATAGAAAAACCTACTAATTGAAGTATTGTTCTTCACTAGAGATGAAGTGTAATGCTGGACATTAAACGTCAATCAATCAATCAATCATTATCTACTAATGCAACAAAAGAATTAACACAGACATTTAATTCATGGAGACTTAATTGGTAATTCATATTAACAGTAAAGTTAATAATTAACACAAGTGTGGACACAGAAAAACGTCTCGCCTGCATTACGCATCAGTAACGAAAATAAATTTCATCATAAGCATTATGTAAATAGCATTAGTTATCAGCAGCAGCTTGTATACCAAATATTGTCACCATACCATGCATAGTTACAGAGGAACTGTCCTAATACAAAATCTTTAATGTAGTCGCTGGACCATGAAATGAGGTCAAGGTCAGGTGACACCTACCAGACAGTCATGTACTATTCAACAGCAACCTATATACCAAATATTGTTATCCTACCATGGGTGGCACAGAGGAACAGCTGTAACCCAAAAACTTTAATGTAGTCGCTGGACCATGAAATTGAGGTTAAGGTCAGGTGACACCTACCAGACGGTCGTGTACTAGTCATCACCAACCTATATAACAAATATTGTCATCCTACCATGGGTGGTTACAGATCAACTGTCATAACCCAAAAACTTTAACGTAGTCACTGGACCACGAAATTGAGGTCAAGGTCAGGTGGCACCTAACAGACAGTCATGTACTAGTCATCAGCAACCTATATACATGTACCAAATATTGTCATCCTACCATGTGTGGTTACAGAGGAACTGCTGTAACCCAAAAACTTGAACGTAGTCGCTGGACCATGAACTTGAGGTCAAGGTCAGGTGACTGACTGGCAAGTACTCATCATAAGCTACCTCTGGGCCAAATTTGATGGACCTAGAGTTTGGGCTTACAAATAAATGAAGCAAGATGTCCAAGTGTTTACGCCACCACCGCCGCCGCTGGATTCCCATACATATGTCTGGCCTCCAGCGACGAAAAGGTGAGACAAAAATGACCCATGTTAAATCTTGAAATCCAGCCAAAAAATGGACTATTTTAGGGGCGGCAAAGAGTTGACTAAAATCCTTAAAACTAACCAAATTAAAGCAATTTATTGTTTACATGAAGTCAGTACGTAGATTGGTAGGTACAAAAATATTCATTTTATTAACAGAAAATTGAAAATAACAGTTTAAATTGTAAAACTGAAAATGAAAAACAGATTATTTTTTATGGGTATATAGATAGCAAACATGAACATCTTCCCACACTCCCCCCCTCCCCCCATTAAAAAAAGAGAAAAATAAAAATATTTACATATCATTCTGGAAAGCCTCCATATGAGATTTACTTTCTTCTTTGCGTTTAAAACTGTCACGTTTCTTCTGGTTCTTCATTTCTACTTTCACTTCATTGTACTCTTTTTCCTGCTGTCTGTATTCCTGAACCATATGTCTCTTCTTGGAATATAACTTGTCAATTTCTTAAATGAAAATTTAATGTTAACTTCAGGTGCTATTTACAAAAGGAATGTCTGGTATTAAGATTACTCTATGAAATGAGAAATGTGATCTTTCAAAATTACCATACAAAAGTGACAAAATGTTAAGTAAGTGAAAATGTCCACTAGAAGTGCCAGATTGACTGCTTAAAAAAAAATTAAATAAACATACAAACAAAACTTTAGTTCTTTTCATATCATTATGATCATTCTAACATCCTTTCCACATTTGTACTTTTGATTAGCATATTGTAAATTCAGTCTTCATAAAATGCTTTCTGTGAAGTTGTTTACATGTATCTTCAGGAATGTTTACAGTGGTGGCCATCTTAGATTAACTACGTGTACCTTAAACTTATAAGGAGCACTCCTATATAAAATACTGTTATTCATTTTTGAGAAGATTTGTCTTAATATTTTTAAAAATAAATAATGTAATGTTGTCTTGTTTTTTGCCCCATGACCCCCCCCCCTCCCCACCCCAAGGTACTTGTATTACAAACTGAATAAAAGAACATACCTTTTTTTAATACAGACAGCTTGCCCTTTTTATCTTCACCTGACCTTTTTAAGTCATCCTCTTTGTTCCTCAACTGATTTACTATCTTCTGGTAATGCTACAGTTATGGATAAAAAACATGACTATAATAAACAGTACTGGTTTACTGTAACCTGTGGGATTTTGTTTGTTTGAACGGTGTTTTAACGCCACATTTTTTTCAGCTATTTCATGGCGTCCAGTTTTTATTGGGGGAGGAAGCCTGAGTACCCGGAGAGAACCTGCGGTAGGAAAACTGGCAATCCTTGTCAATTAAGATTGGAGTGGAGTACACCCTGCCTGCAGTGAGAATCGAACCCGCAATTTCAGTGTTGACAGACCACGTGATCAATAGTAGACAAACTACCTCGACCACTCTGCCACCGAGGCCCCCTTAACCTGGGGGAAGGAGGATATCAATAAACTGAATATGCTAATGATTTTTTCAAGAAATAAAAAACCTTGGTAGGTCATAATGTGTTATATTACATATGATTAAATTTTCTGCAAATTGATTGGCTTAATTTCACTATTGATACGGATTAATCACACTTAATCTGTGTGTTTTGAGACGTGTCATGTGATAAAAAATCCCCATTCAAAAACTTTGGAGTAGGCAGGGTTTAACTATAGTATAATCCATTAGGTTATTCCATAGTGTAAGCCCTGCCTCTTGCCATCATTCAAAACACTACATTAACTGCAAACTGCTTCGGAAAATGGATCATCTAGACTGACTGAATAGCACAATAATGTCATGTCCATTTCAAATTCTGTTGATTGAGTTATGTTACTATAGTAAACGTTACCGTGTTGGTCCGACAAGTTTTTCCTGACAAAATGGAAAACTGCTTACCGCATTTGGTCAAGTTTATGGTCCTTTTGTAGATCTCATATTACAGTTATTGAAATCAAATTATTTTCCACAGTTAAGCGTCAATTTGAAATGCAGCTGAATTTTCATTTTCATGTTTACTATAAACATATATACCATGCCTTAATCCTAATCATATTTAAACAAACTCATGCTAATGCACTCATTTGTTTAAATATTTAACTCACAAAAGGTATTGTATATATAACACATAACACATCAACAGACTATTAACTTACTAGTAATTTGTTAAATACGCTTGTCCTGAATATACAGTAAGCAGTTCTCCAGCACCTCCTCCCAATGGACCATAATATTGTTGTTTAGTGATTTCATTCTAAAATTATAATTGATTGCATTTTTGCTTTACATCTAGCAAGCACTTTTTCAGCTATAGACGGGGCCTGAAATTAAATAATGAAATTCTATGTTGTCTCAACCATAATGAAATAATTCATTTCTTACATCTCTTTCTTCCCTCATTCTTCTCTGACGATCTCGTATCTCGTCTACTTCTTTCTTTGTAGCCAAAAACTGACTGCAAATATAATAACAGATGAAAGTTACCATGACAATTTTTACATTTGGAAGTCCAATTTAATATGATCACAGAATTTCATGAGACCTATAGGTATTATATAAGAAAAATGTGTTGGTACCCATAATTTGTTGGATATTTTACCATGTTTAGGTTTTATATTATAATTAATTTGCGACTGTAATGCCTGCAAATTGATAAAGTATCCACCAAAAAAGCTGATACCAAAAATTATTTGTATTAATTAAGCACACTTGTTTTAACAGTTGAAGCAAATGAGTTTTTGTTTTTTAATGATATTTTAATTTCCTTTTGCAAACAAAATAATTTACTCGCCTTCAAAGAAATTCTCCTTTCCCTTATTCCAAATATTTATATATTAATTTGGAAATTCCTTTAGCATTTATATATATGGTCAAATCTACACTTGTTTTAACAGCAAATTAGTTTTTGTTTTTTAATGATATTTTAATTTCATTAAATGCATACAAAATAATTTATTTGCCTTCAAAGAAATTCAGCATTTATATATACATGATATATGGTCAAATCTATTTTTAAAACTATTTTTAGGTAATTGTAACCTTTCTGAAATGATTATTAGTCTTCCCTGGTCACTATTTGAGGTGTATGACAGAATTGTTAACTATTAGACTTCAATAAAATGTTTTTTTTAACACAATGCATGCAAACAAAAAAATGGGTTTTTTTTTTTAAACACATGTAAACTTGTTCTTTTTTTCACCCACCCCCCAAAAAAGTGTCTTTACTGATAATAATGCATCTTCAAGTTATCAATTATTTCATTCTGTGAGAACATGAACATTTGTATCCAATATCAATACCTGTAATTATTGATTAAATAAAAAATCTATCAGGAATTCTGGATCAAACATGAAGCAAAACAACAAAATATTAAGTTACATAGACTGCTAATTGAGCCATGTTAGATAAATATGACACTAAGAAACCTTGATGTTGTTTCACAACAAAAGTGGGCAACCTTGAGCAATGTTTAATAACAAACGTGAGCAACCTTGAGTGATGTTTAATAACAAACGTGAGCAACTTTGAGTGATGATTAATAACAAATGTGGGCAACCTTGAGTGATGTTTCATAACAAACGTGAGCAATATTTAGTGATTTTTCATAACAAACGTGACCAAGGAATACAATTACATATCTCAAGATTATTTATGCATGAAAATTTCAACTAAAAAAAGGAAACTCTCCAAGAACATTTTAAAAATATTATTCAATTAATTAAACTGTTCTAATAATAACATGGGATTAGTTCTCTAAAGTTAATTATCAGTATCCATATCACAGGCGTCACCACACTCTAAAAAAGTAGGGAGAAGTGACTTCTCCCTGGCAGCCAAACAGGGAGAAGTCAGGCCCTGATAGGGAGACTTCAGGAGACACTAGGGAGAAGTCAGGGGGACCGTACAAATAATTAATTTCGCAGTAGTTACATACATTTTTCATTTTAAAACCATAACACATTTAGATTCAGTTTTTTTTTCTTTCTTTTTCATTATTATTCATGGTATGCAATATCAAACAGCACATAACCTTTATCATTAATCAAAGTTGTACTGATCCAAATTGCTTCATGGGACACCCATCTACAGAACTTATCATGATGTCAATAATTACTATACATCTTTATTCTTTCAAGTGAAGCTCAAATACTTATCAAAGAAAATTGTTTAAGTACAATACTCTTTGAAAGAACTGAAGTTTGAAACCAATTAAAAGTGTTTGTTTATCAAAAATATTACGATTTTTCATTATGGGCCGTTGTACATTACTTTTCTTCGTTGTTCACTTCCGGTAATTAGTCACATCCGGTAAATAAACAAATGGCGCGTAATACATATGAAAGTAGTAAATCGTTTGAAAATATGTTAAATACGCATATTGTTTGCTGTTTTTTATTGGAATTACACATTTACTGATAAATTGGTAGTCAGTGTGAAGTATTTGGACCAGATTTACAAGTATCTTATGTGAACCACCGGGCGACTTAAGGGAAATGACAGGGCGACTTCAACTTCGCTTTTGAGGTGCCTTAGGGCGACTTCATGTCCTAGTAAGGCGACTTTGTCGCCCACTTCGCCCAGTGTGGTGAGCCCTGATATCATACACCAAAGAAACCTTTTTTCCACAACAATCCCTGGGACCTATACAGAGCAGCTCTGTGTGTCCACAGGTGGGGGATAGGGGAGACCCTCTTGTTGGAGGATTTTCAGGTGGTAATAAAGAAAGCCTGACCATGAACCACAGTGGATAATGTGTTCAGAGAATGCTACACTTCTTATATGATAATGACTATTTTTGTAAATTTTGAAAAGGAGTAGGCTCATTGTAGCCACTACAAAAAGCTACATTTTTTGCCACTACCCATTTTTGTCCTTTTGGTCAATCTTCCACAAATTGACTTATTGTTGTTAACTTGTTCTCGTCATTAATATAGCTAAAATATTGCTCGCTGCAGGACATAAAGCATCCAATCAACCAATCAACAACAATCTTTATGGAATCATCTGAGCCTAATGTAATAAAACTAATCCATGCTACAAACATATTCTGTATTTGAATTTTAATTCCCCCCACCCCCCTTCCCAGCTGGAAGAGTGTGCTTGTACTACTACCCTTTCTGTGCTTCATGAATAAGAAAAGCCTCTGGTTAGGGGAATATTTAAGCTATTTAAGCTTAGAAACACTGTACAAATGCTATGTGATTTGATCTTCTTCTGATGCAAGAAAGATCACTACACCTTATTCCTTGCAACACACATGTGCCACCCAAGTTTTAGAAGTTTTTTCATCAAACATATTTTCTTTTTGAGTTTTAATAACAAAACATTTGAACACTGCAAATATGTATGATCAGAGATCTATATCTCAAAAAGCCATTTACTATGATCATTTTTTGGTTTGGTCATAAGCTAATAAACCAAAAACAAACCTCTTTATTTTATAAATTTCTCTAATAAAAAACTAGAGTAAAAACACCTGTGAGCAATGCTCACCATTGATACCCCCCGCTTTACAATTACTTTGAAAATTCAGGTGTTCTTAATTATGAAATTGAAACTTTATCTAGTTAAACGTGAAGGCGAAATTGCAGATAATACATGTAACCCTCCCCAATCCCCCAAAGAATGGCATCCCCTATGTCAATTACAAAGTCCATGTTTTTCTATGGCAAACCTCCAATAATATTCTGATCAAAATGTTTAATATCCAATGCACAATGGCAATATGTGACCAAGATTCTGTATAAGTTTCAACAAATTCCATTCAGTTGTGTAGGAGGAATTGCAAATAAAAGATGGGTATCCCATTATGTCCATTACAAACTCCATGTTTTTCTATGGGAAACCCCAAATATCATTACAATCGAAATGTTATATATCTAGTGCACAATGGCAATATATGACAACATTCTGTGTAAGTTTCATTAAATTCCATTAAGTGGTGTAGGAGGAGTTGCCCATAAGAAATGGGTATCCCCTTATGTCAATGACAGTCCGTGTTGTTCTATGGGAAACCCCAAATATCATTCCGATCAAAATAATATATCTCCTGCACAATGGCACTATGTGACAAGGATTCTGTGTAAGTTTCATTAAATTCCATTCAGTGGTGTAGGAGGAGTTGCACATAAGAGATGAGGACCCCCTTAGGTCAATGACAATGTCCATGTTTTTCTATGGGAAACCCCAAATATCGATCCGATCAAAATGTTTAATATCTCCTGCACAATGGCACTATGTGACAAGGATTCTGTGTAAGTTTCATTAAATTCCATTCAGTGGTGTAGGAGGAGTTGCACATAAGAGATGAGGACCCCCTTAGGTCAATGACAATGTCCATGTTTTTCTATGGGAAACCCCAAATATCGATCCAATCAAAATGTTTAATATCTCCTGCACAATGGCACTATGTGACAAGGATTCTGTGTAAGTTTCATTAAATTCCATTCAGTGGTGTAGGAGGAGTTGCACATAAGAGATAGGGACCCCCTTAGGTCAATGACAAAGTCCATGTTTTTCTATGGGAAACCCCAAATATCATTCCGATCAAAATGTTAAATATCTCCTGCACAATGGCATTATGAGACAAAGATTCTGTGTAAGTTTCATCAAATTCCTTTCAGTGGTGTAGGAGGAGTTGCAAATAATAGAAAGTGTAACGGACGGACGGAAGGACGGACGGACGGACGGACGGACACCATGAACACTATATACCCCCCGCTTTTCAAGCGGGGGGTATAATAAGCACATAACCAAACTTTATAAACTTCTGGCGCAAAAATATATATGGGTATATAATTAACAGTACTCTGAAATCTGAAGTGAGAAGTCTGAATTCTTAAGCTTTGAACTTAGAATTATGAAGTCCGAAGTTTAAAGTATGAAGATACCTCGCACTTTCCGTACTCTACACATAGTGGTAAACATACTCCTTCTTCCCCAAGTTCACTCAAGCATGAAATATTTGGCACAGCACTACAGAATGTTGCCAGTGTAGTGATCTCATCACTGTGTATTCAGTATTATAAAGATGTGAAGTTATCTTCATAAAAATAGACATGTAAGTTTGATCTTTGTCTGTTTCTGCCATATCCTTTTTCTCTTACCTGAGATCTCTCATCTTTTGTGTCCGATTCTGCCATATCCTTTTTATCTTACCTAAGATCTCTCATCTTTTGGGATTGTCTGTTTCTACCATATGCTTCTCTTACCTGAGATCTGACTTAGATTGTCTGTTTCTGCCACAACCAGTTCTCTTACCCAAGACCTTTCATTGATCTTTTAAGATTATTTCTGCCTTAAACTTTTTCTCGTACCTGAGATCTTTCTTTGATCTTTTGAGACTGTCTATTTCTGCTACAATTTTTTTCTCTTCTGTCAGTTTGAAGTTTTGAACTTTCATTTGCCATTCTAGTCTCCTACAAGCAATATTTGAATATCTAACATACATATTTTTATTGTATGCATTAGGTCATAGTAAAAAATGCAAAATTCTCATCCAACACATCCAACTTAAAAAAAAAATTTTGAGAGAGGGCCTTTTTTATTTTTATTTTTTAGTTTCAAGCGATTTTTTAAAGAAATTATGCCAAAGCCCAAGTTTATTTTTAAATATCACAAATCGATTTAATCCTGAAGCTACCTGAACTGAACAGAAATTGGACATGACATTGGAAATTTCCCAAATTTACTTCAGCAATATTTTATTCAAAACTTTTTTTATTAAATTAACAAATTTGGGAGGGCATGAAAATCCAAGTGTTTGGGGATGCAAAATAGGTTTTTGTATTATGGCCTAAGAGATGCATTTTCAATAACATCAACTGCACATATGTTTACCATTAATCATTGAAAAAAGCACCAGATATAGCAACTATTTTGCTGTCTACCAGTAGCCATAAAACGTATAAAATAAAAACAGACCAACTTGTATAGATGTAGACCTTACCATCATATGTAATTGTATAAATCATAATTTTCCAATCAGTTGTCACAACATGCCATGCTTATCAGGACAAAATTTACAAAGAATATAAATTTAATGCCATTTTTTTAAAACCCAAAATCATGCTTCTGTTCAGCACACAGCTAAATGCTGAAACAAAGTGCATCATGAGACAGTTAACTTTAATCTTTCAATTGCAGCTTATATATTAATCAGAGACAATGATTTTAAGAAAATATCTTTTCAAAGAACTTTAATTTTAAAACCAATTTAAATGTGTTTGCACGTATTGTTTACCAATCAGTTACGATTTTTCATTAAGGGCCGTTGTACTTGGTTATTTCTCATTGTTTAATTTTGGCTATTAGAGTATAACGGAAATAAACAAATGGCCTGTAATCTATTTTCAAGACAGAGAAACGTTTTGAAAATTGTTAAATACGTAAATTCTTTGCTATTTTAATTGGCATTACATATTTAATCAAGTTTTGAAAGTCAGGTCAAATCAGTACGACCTACTGGTGAACAATCGAGGCGACTTGAGCTGCTTTCAAGGCATGACTGACTGAGTAAGATAACTTTGTTGCTCAGTGACCCTTGCAGTAAAACACACAATTTGAGGACATTTTTTTAAAAGTTTAATACTAGGATTGGATCCTGGAGAGAACCTTATACGATATAGGCGAAATCGTTCCCGTATCAATTGGAGCAGCCATGCCAACGCGCATGCGTGATGTTATATTATTTGGGGAATTCACAGATCTTTATTTTTAGATATTTTTTACTCACGACAGAAGGTTTTATTGTTTATCAGACAAAAATGTTTGGTTTGCCAGACCTTGATATTAAATCTTTGGATCAGACAGTAGGTCCTACATGATAATCAAATCAGCTGGTCCTGGAATAATTTGCCGGTCGGGACCAAAGGTCCCACAGTTTTTGGCAACTCTGGTATTCACTGAGAATACATGTGTAAATTTTACAGAGGTTATATTTCCCAACTTCACTATGATTATCTAATGGCTTCATTACTAATACAGTTCACTAAGGTGACATGTGTTAAAGGTTACATTTTAAATTTAAAAGTTCACTTTAAGGTTACAAAATGGATTGATTATTTACAAAGTTCACTAAGGTTACCTAATAGCTTCATCAATCCTGTCGTCACTTCTGTAATGTAACCTTGATTGTAATTGGTCCTGGTTTCCTTTCTACAAATAAAACATGAAAAATGATTGGATGTAATGATGTATATGAGGTCAGGGTTTTCATTGAATATTTGGGGGCAGGTGAGGATAATGATAAACTACATGACTATAATCTTCATGTAGTGCACTTGATTGGCTACTTGCCTAACTTAGTTTGCATTTGATTGGTTACTTGGATAACTCAGCTAGCACTTGATTGGCTACTTGCCTAACTCAGTTAGCATTTGATTGGCTACTTTCTAACTGAAACTTTTTACAATTATTTCTACCAGTACAAATGTTAACATGTACAAGTTCAAATGTGAATTTATTGAGGTTGTTTGATGCAAAAACATTGTTCTGAGGGAAGGCACTTTTAAAATAAGGTAATGATCAAAGTGTCCTCTTTTCCATTGTCTTGGTGTGTAGTATGCTTCATAAAAAAATTTTTTCATTACCTTTTTTGTAATCTGCTGTGATAGAGACTTGAGGTCTGTGTCGATTTTCTTCAGTTTTTCTATCACAGCAACTTTCTCTGCTCTGGTTGCCTTCAGCTGGTTCTGGAAATTTTCTTCTGTGAGCATATGCTAGACAAATGAGTCAGGGAATTCAAAACAAAATACAGAATATGTGTATAAATTACAGTCCCAATAATCATTACATGCTAGGTCATGTACAGTCAACATCTTGTTTTTTCAATACTAGGATGAAAGTATAAAATTATACATTAAATTTCATTATCATTTGAATACAGGCTATGCTTGTTTGTTTGTTTGAATGGTGTTACAGCAATTTTTCAGCTGTATCATGGCAACCAGTTTTTTCGAAGGGGGGGTGGGGGCAGGGAGAGTAAAATTATAAGGTCATTTATGCAGGTGCTTTTTTTTAAACTACATTAAGTGGGAAAAGTAATAATAGTTCCTTAGAACAACAAAAGTTTATAAAGTAAAAGAAAATCAGTGCTTTTAACATAGTAGTATATCTAATAAAAATTATTCATTTATATCTCTGAAATTTTTCTTTTTATCTGTATGTCATTGATGTAAACAAATAAATGTTTATCTTTTTTATTCTTTTTGTCTTAAAATTTTAATCACAAACAAAACAGTGCAGCACAGGTATACTTAAAAAAAACATGTCAAATAGAACACACTGTTAACCACACTATAAAAATGTAGGGAGAAGTGACTACGAAATAAAAGTCAGTCGGGTACCAGCTTAAACTGTGTGGCGTGTAAATGTGATAAACATAACACTAACAAAAATATGAAGATTTCTTACCAAAATGGGAATCAAATTTAAAAGCAACATAGGGTAATTGTACAAATGACAGGGCGAATTCACTTCTCTTTGGAATGATCAAGGACAAAGTGGGACCAGGCTAAAAGCCTTTTTTGCCCGAGTCAGCAAGTCCCCCTCCAACATGAGCTCTGGTGATGTACTTTACTTCTTCTAATTGTTAACTTCCTGTAATTAGACCTATACTGGAAATAAAATGGCATGTAATCCATTTGAAACGATTAAACCAAATTTAAAATACGCAAATTCTTCATAGTTTTTATTAGAATTACATATTTACTGGTAAGGTGAGTAGTTTGGGCGAATTAATTTGACCTGATAAACAAGTATCTAGAACAATATGGCAACTTTATGGAGATTGTCAGCAATAAAAGGTCGACTTAAATTTGCATTAGGGCAACTTCAGGTCCTATAAGGCGACTTTGTCGCCCACTTCACTCAGTGTAGTGAATCTTGGAAGGGGAGGGGACAGTTATCCGGAGATTAATTGGTGCTAGACAAATAATTTTAACCAAAAATTTATTATTGTGACATGTTTTAACTGTCAACTATAATACTTTCAAATTATAATTACTGCCTACCTTTAGAACACAGTTTCTCGAGATTTTGTAGCCATTTAACAGTTAACTAATCTAAACGTGATTGTTCATACATGAACAATATTTTCTCTTTACAAAAGCTTGTGATATAAACTTAGCAGTTTTTTCAGGATGCTGATACAAAAGGAGTCTGAACTGTTCAAATGTTGAAAGAATGTGACATACTTAATAATATGAAAGATAAAACAGACTTTATAGTTACTGTATATTCGGGAAGACCTTCTTTCATTTTTGAGGTGGGAGAGAGGGGGAACACTTTTTCATATTTTTTTTGGGGGGGGGGGGGAGAGGAGGGAATAACGTTTTTCTAATACCTATTCCCCTTTTCCCCACAATAAGAAAATAATATTTAGTTGGGATACAAGTTGTGTTTCCTTTTCTTTGATCTCATTCTGAACAGCTTCAACTTCATCTTCATGCTTTTTTTTGTTTGGGGGTCTAACCTTCTTCAAATCCAGAGAAGAGTTTGAGCTCCCTGAAAACAAAGAATGTTTAATTATTGAATTGTCAAACATACTTAGGAAGATTTTTTTATTGATTATTAAGAACACATGGCAGGGCCTAATCTAGACGGCGAAATGGCGTTTTAAGTCGCCAAAAATTTTTGAAAATCGCTAAATGTCGCCGGTCATTTGATTTTCCGGCGAAGTGAAGTCGCCGTGAAAAATCGATAAAAGGGAGACTACTCTAATAGACTTTGTTGTTGTTTACAACAACAACAACAACAACATCATTTTATTCCAGATCAGGAGCCCACGAGGAGCAATAAGAGATTACAGCAATGAGAGAAAGAACATAATTGATAGTTTAACAAATACAATCAACTTACACATAAAACATATAGTAGTACAAATGTATTCAAAAACATCCATCTTATAAAAAAAAAAAAAAACCCACAATTTTTATCAAATGTTACTGTCAATGATAAATCTAGCTACAACAGTTAAAACCTGAGTGTCTTCCATACTAAGTAAAAAGATGAATTTATTAAGAGTGTTTAGATTTGAAAAATTATGATATTTGCTTGAGACCAAATTAAATAAATCAGTTCTTTTTTCTTCAAAAAATTGACATGAGCATAAGAAATGAATTTCATCTTCAATATCACCTGATGAACATTTTTGACAAATTCTTTGCGATCTAGGAGTATTAGTAAACCGGCCAGTTTCAATTTGTAATCTATGTGTAGAAATTCTAAATCTGCTCAATGCTCTTCTATGGTTACAATCTTTAACACAATTAAGATAATTTTCAAAACAAAAATTATTTTTTAACTTCAAATACGTAGAAAGCTTTCCGTCAAGTTTTTCATTTCTTTGAACATGCCAGTTTTCAATCAGTTTACTTCTTAAATGTTTTTCGATGAGATTTGTAAAAGTACTTTTTTTACAACTTCTTTTACTAATATCAATACCTAAACTTTTCAATAAATTGGTTACAAATGTGTACCAAGACCATTTTTTGTGACTATCTAAGTTTTGACTACAAATATATGCATCTTTTAACAATATAAATTCAGTAGAAATATTCTCCAACCTAAACCAATATCTTAGTATTGATTTGATAATATCATAATATAAAGGAAATCTACCAACCTCTGATAAAACAGCAAAATTGACACTCTTTTTATTAACACCTAATATATTTTTAACAAATTTAATGTGAAGTTTTTCACATTGTACATTTTTGTAAATATTTTCAAAATTAAAAGATGACCTGATCTTAGCAACAGATGCACAATAGCTACCCCATATTTCTGAATTATATAACAGTATCGGCTGAAGTGTATGGTTAAATATATGTAGACAAGACTTGACACTTGGATTCAAGCTTAAAAAATCACCTCTCAACTTATAGTATGCTTTTAGAGCTTTGTTATAAAGTTCATTCCTCATTAGATGAAAAGACCCTGATGCAGTAAAATATACACCTAAGTACCTATAACTAGAGACACATTCAATTAAATTATCTTGAAAATGGAAAGGATGCTGAATTTTTCTACCGGCTTTATTAAAAACAACTATTTTTGTTTTTCTTATATTTACTTTTAAGCACCAGTCATTACAAAACATTTCGAGCTTTCTTAGTCTTTCTTGTAGACCTTCGGGTGTTTTAGAAAAGATCACAACATCATCAGCATACATTAAACAGTTAAGTTTTTGAACATGAAGTGATACTTCATCTATACAAGACTGTAAATAAGTTGGAAGATCATTAATGAAAATCTTAAATAAAGCAGGGCTCAAACTATCTCCCTGTCGAACTCCTAATTTAATGAAAAAAGATTCTGTCAAAGTATCTCCTGTTTTAACACTTGCCTGACTTTTTTCATACATTGCAGATATAATTTTATAAAATTTGGTGCCTATGTTAAGTTGTAACAGTTTTAATTTAAGACCACTATGAATAACACTATCAAAGGCTTTGTTGAAGTCTACAAAGCAACAATATAATCTGCCATCTTTATGATGACAATATTTTTCCAGTAATGTTTTTAAAATAAATACATGGTCTGCAGGTCGTGCATTTTTTGTAAATCCAATTTGAGATGGGTCAATCAGATTATGAGCCTTTAAAAAAGCTTCAAGTCTTGTGTTTAAAATGTTGTTAAACAATTTACCAATATTGCTGGTAATAGTAATACCTCTATAGTTATTGGGATTGGATGGATCATCAGATTTAAATATGGGTGAAATATATCCATTTGCCCAGGATGTAGGATACACCCCATTCTTTAAACATAGATTAAAAATTTTATGAAGACATGGCAATATGAAAGATTGACTTGATTTAAGCATCTCATTAGATATGAGATCAGGCCCACTTGCCTTACCACATTTTAATTTAGATATTGCTTCACATATCTCTTTATTTGATATTTCTATATCCAACTCATTTAAAGAAGATAGTTTTTCCTTTTCATTCAATAATTTCTCCACAGTTTCAAGCCTTTTCTTAAATTTATCATCAACAGCTGTGTGCAAGTTTTGAAAATGATCAAACCACTTATCAGTATCAATATTTGAAGCACAGTTATCCTTCTTTTGCTCCTGTATTTCATTAATTAAACTCCAATATTCTTTAGGATTATTTACCCTTAAGTCATCTAATTTAATTAACAGTGACTCTTTGTATTTTTTTCGCTTAAATTTTCTGTTTTTATTATAGTTTCTGTAAAGTTTAAAGTATCTGCCCCTTACAAAGGGATCCTTAGGACGTACAGTTAAAACAAAATGGCGACTTCCAAAAACAATGAAACGATACGATGTGTCAGCATATCCTAACGCGATATAGTGATAAATTGACATTACAGCGACTTTGCTCATCATCAAATATGAAAATAAAACTAGGTTTTAATAGTCGATCATGTGAGAAAAGGTTATTACGATGTATTTCAGATCCACGAGGTTAAAATGCTTCGAGGAAACATCGAGTATGGCGGCGAGTGTTTTATTGAAAATTAAAACTATTTGTTCTGTTTAATTATTTTTCAAAAGGATATATCGGCTTATTTAACCGTATTTTATTCGCTTTGTTTGACTGCGCGCTCATCAATCATGTTGATACCGACCATCGGCTGTGTTTAAAATCGTCAATCAAATATTAATAAACAATTTTTAATGAGGCTGGCATTGCCAATAATTAGCCGTTAATTACGTGATTTAGAGTTGGCTTGGGTGACATTGAGTAAGAGAATCTTGAGTTTCGAATAATACGATGTTTTGACAACGGTTTAACACATGATAAACTTGTTAATTTCAATCACTCAATTACAGTTAATTCAGAGATCAAATGAAAATGAAATGGTATAAAGTACCACCAATTAATGTTAAATTCAGAATCAAAAGTTTAGTTAAATGTAAATGTTCAACACTAAATACCCTGATGACAATAAAAGAGCATGGATGCTCCATCAAAAACTTCAACGAGCATTTGGAAGAAAAACAAAAGCAGGAGGATTTACAATTATTAGTGACTATAAACTGTAAATGTTTTTTATATGTTATATATATGTTTTGTATACCATGTGCTGGAAAATAGTTGCTTTTGTTGTGATTAGTGCTCTTTATATGATAATAAAATGTATTTTAGCTCTATCAGTGTTAAACTTATTTGTTTTAAAAACATTGAAACGAAACCGAAACAAAACCCACTTCTCCGCACAAAAAATCACTTCTCCCTATTCCCATCTGGAAGGAGAAGTCACTTCTCCCTGGCAAAAATCCTAGATTAGGCCCTGCATGGTATTATAATGTTTCAAGTTCATTATCCCTTTAAATATATTAATATATTGAATTAACCAAGCAGCACCTATATCCAGGACAAGGAAAATTAGCTACTAGTACAATAATGTAGCCCCATTTTTTTTTTTTTTGGTTTAATAAATACCTTTTCCTTTCTCTGCCGTTCAACTGACAGTTTTACCATTTTAACACTTTTTTGTCTTCATGGCATTGTTGACAAAATTCTAATTGTGGAGTGTAGAATCGTATCAGTGAAAATTTGATCCCAGATAATGCAGGAATGAACATTTTTTACCTAATTGATTCAGAAAATATGCACTTCGGGAATTCAACAAATTTTGTCAACAATTCCATGATTACCAATCAAGTGTAAACTAACAAGTAATGTGTTGTAGAGTTATCAATTAAACTTCAAAGACATAAAAAAGTATGTAGCAATGCAGTTCAGGGAAACAGTTTAATAGCGATTATTTGCATGAAAACCCCTTGTGTGAATCACTCCCGGCTGCTCAATTACAAGTTATGGGACCTCTGTAACTCTGTCCATATAAAAAAGGAGTTAAAAGAAAATGTTATCAATTAATTGATATGTACCGACAAAAATGAGAATGACATACAGTTTACTGATCAGGAAATTGAGATTGTATAACGACAGAACATTGTTGACAGTCAGAAAATCTAGCTTTACAATTGGTCTCTGCTAACTACTTATAGAGAGATCTGACAATGCATTCAGTTCTCCTTCAGGAAGGAGGCTGTTCACCCAGCTGTTGATTCAGATTTCATGTCAATCATATGAACAATTTCTATGCAATGAGTTTGACAACTGATAACATTAATATAGTAACAACTTTTAATTTTAACCCACTGAGCACTGGCTTTTGACACATAGTCAGTCTTCACGCTAAACTTTTTTGGTCACAGGCCAACTGGGCCTGTACCTACAGAATTTTACAGACCCACAAGAAAATTAACAAGCCGGAATTTTTCATGTAAATTTTTAGACACATGTTAGAAGGTCAATACTAAGTCTAAAAAAATATTCAATAATTTAAAGTTAAATCAATTAAATAATTTTCATTCATTTATTATCATTGAAAATGACATTAGTATTGTCTCTCAGTGAATTGAACAAGGAGAACTTACTTTTATCATTAAGTGTTGGTATGTGCAATTTTATATTTATACTAGTATGGGTTTATCTTAAGCAGTTTAACTAAAATTATTGATAAGTACTACTCAATGAAAGACCTGAACACACAGTTTGATTAACTTCTGTTATCCCACATTTCCATAAATATTCAACATTACTATGAAAAAGAATCAACTGCCACAAGACTGTTAAATAAAATAAATGTTTCTTTGTTATTAGTACATAAGTTATAATTGAGTCACATAAAGTGGAAGTAAGAAGTAGAAAATTGATACATTGTCAAACATATACATTGTAATAGTATGTATTTAATGTAAAATGCACCACTTAAAATATTTATACAGATCTCTGACGGTTTTTTATTATCAAAATGAATTAACATCTTATTTCTTGGCACACGTCAGCTGGGCATCCATAGTTCAGAGTTTTAGAGGCCCAAACTTAATTTTACCCACCACGGACATCAGTCTACCAGTTTAATTTGAAGACTGCATAGTTGTGTTCATATGGCCCAGTAAGATAATAAAAGTCCTTTTAAATTTATGAAGTGGTCAGTAGTCTTCCCGATTTACAAAAAAACAGGGAAATTTAACTCTGGTCCGGCAAATTTGTTATATTTACAACAGAAATGTTTAATTGGTCCGGCAGTATTTGTGTTTAGGTCTGACAAGCCAAGAACTAATTTCACGAAGACTGGATCAGTATCAAGTATAGTTTAATCAGGGACTAGGTTACTACTTTTGTCAGGATCTGGTTTAGAGAAGTTTCACTGTATTATGAATATTTTCATCAGAAGAGACTTGGAGGCTTTGTACATTGGTGGCTACAATAGTTCCATTAATAAAACCTCTCATTTCATGTTTATTTTCAACATTTTTTATCGGATATTGATATTTTATGTTTTTAGTGAAATTCGAGGTTTCATCTTTAACATTTTCCTGTGCGCAAATTCCGCAAGAAAATCCTGCGGAATGTTTAAGTTAAGTTTGATATGAAAAAAGTTTGTACAACTATGCAAACTGCACTAAACTTAAAGAAAAATATCTAAATTTTCTAAAAATTGTCTTACCTTAGTATATCATGGATTTTTTAAGTCCTGTTTGAAGCTTTATTTGAAGTGTCCCTTAACTCCCATTACATTAAATGGCTGACCCGAATCCGGGTCGTTTCGCCCCGAATCCCGTTCGCCTCTGGGTCATTTCGCCCCGAATCCCGTTCGCACTGAGTCGTTTCGCCCCGATTCCCGTTCGCCCTGGGTCATTTCGCCCGTACTTTGTATAGGATATATAATAATAGACCATTGTCTATTACGTGTTTTTGTGTTATGGTTTCTGTAATAATTTATTAAGTCAGTTGAACAAAAACAACAACAAAGCATACAAAGCATACAAAGCATAAAAAGCACACTAATACAGCACAGAGTTATTGTCACTCCTGCATCAATGGTCTGGGACTAGTATAACTAATTGATTTATAGGTTCCTGCAATGGTGTAGATGGAAACTGGGTAGTTGTGATCTCGTTTTACTTTATTATTTAGGAGTCATTTGGTTAGAGCAATAAACGCAAGATATTTTAAAAGTATAATAATCAACGAATTTCGTGAAATGATTGCCACTGGTGTGGCTCATATTTGATATATATTCTGGTGAGTTTTACAGCTTATGTTTTGACTAATCAAACATTTCACAAATTACTTTGAACTTTTAATTAACCGACAAGTGGCACAAGGTATAAGATCAAATGTGTTTCTTAATTTGATTGAAATTTTATTTAATCATAACATAATTAATTTCTTTTAATCATCACATTTAAAAAATGATAATTGGTATTCGACACAGATTAACAAATTAATTGAATTATTTTGATGAAGCAATTATAAACTGAAGTTATAATTGCTATAATTTTTATACACATTTATTAATTAAAGTTCATCCAGCTTTAACACACAATATACTTTACACCGACAACTTAATGCCCTTGGTCGGACAGGACACAAAATACGAGATACACATTGTTTTTTATTGAGAGGAGCGAAAAGACCCAGGGCGAAACGACTCACTTTATAGGTGCGAAACAACCCGAGCGAATCGACTCAGGGCAAACAGGTAGTCGGGGCGAAACGACCCGACACCGGCTGACCCCAATTTAATCTATCTTATGGATCCATTTTTGACGAAATGAATTTTCCTTGTGTTACAATTGCGACAGATTGTATTCGTTCCGCCATTAAATATAACGATTCGGTAATGTTGATTAACTGTTAAATTCAAAATGTCAGCTCGCAGAAAAATTTCGTCTTGATATTTCAAACATGGATTACTTAATTGAACATAGTTTAATTCATTGAAAACAGGTATGGTCTTTGTGTTTATATTAGTTTCATGATATTTCAAATGTAAAAATATGCAGAACTTCTGAAAAAATTTTGCTCCAAGAAAAATCAACTAACAGATAAAACCTCACATTTCAAATAATAATAAAAAATGTAGAAGTCAGATGAAAATGATAAATATAAACGTGAAATGAGAGGTTTTATGTTATAGAACTAGTGGCTACAAGTAAAATATGCTGTTTTCAGAAACAGGTAAAATTTCATCATCACAATGCATGAGAATTATTTTTATATTTATTAAGTTATTGTACAATAATTCTATAAAGTCTAAATAATAAATTGATGACTGGAAGTTTGTTCCGACTTTTTACCTGGAATTTAGGAAAATCCCAGGTGAACAAAAGGACGAATTACGCAATCAGTTGAAAAAACTATATTGTATGTAGTGTCTGACATTTAAAAAAATGCAATTTTAAAAATTTCATGCACGTGTATTTAATATGAAAAACAACCAATGAGTCATGTTTATTTTGGGAACAAACCATGCCATGCAAAGACGAAAAATAACAATGTTGTTTCCACAAAAGAAAATGTATATAAAATAGGTTTCTTACACAATAATTCTTTATCTGCATCCTCCGATTTGGACTCCGTCGAGTCACCCATGATTGTTGCATTTGACCAGTAGGAATTGTGTTGTTACCGTGCCAACAAGTGGCTTTGCATCTTCGTGGTATGCATATACACGTCAACCTTTGGAAACCATTTTCTTCAGTATTTTTGTCACATGATCATGCGTGGTCAAGTAAGAAGGTCGGAATAATTAACTTAATTGTGTGCATCTGACTGATAACCTTAATTGCTTTAATGTAACACACTTTAAGACTAAATTTAATTAATTTATTATTCAATCGAGTTTATTTGAGTGAACAATAGACTGGATTTTAATTTGTAGGTAATATGAGGTATGAAATGACAGGGAACCAGTCTGTTTGTGCAGAACCGGTGCTGGCATTATGCAAATAAGGGGCATATGTATGTTCATTCGCAATATATTAATATCTATGAATGTTATCAAACCAGAGAAACACAATACAAAATATAAGACAATAAATAATGTAGGAAAACGCAGTTTTAAATGGTGCTTTACTATTATACTTATCAATAATAATGTGTGTGAAGTAGATTTATTTTGTTTGGCGGTCTTTTTTACATGTAATTCGGCTCAATTTTCGAAGTTATTGTTTGGGCGGGAAGTGAAAACGACGCCATTTTCTGTTTTCATGCCGATGTATAATGTGGAATACGATTATATATAGTTGTGTACATCCACCTGATCGATTTTTGCAACAAACTGTTGTGTAACGCTAAAAAGAATAATTACATTTGTTTTGTTTCGTTTTTGGTAAGTGTATCAGCCATCATATACACATAAACCGTCTGCTCGAAGTGACAGCTTCGATATTGCAGATTGCAAGGTAATCGATTTCCAATCTGTATCTTCATTGATTCGCAATTCTTTGAAATTCCACACGTGAAATACAAGTGAGTTAACAATTCCGTGATTCTTTTGTTCTAATTGCGAGACGTGTGGATAGATGCAAACGGCGGACAGTACTCTGCAGACAACATGACCTATATATATTTTATTTACAGTGTCATTATGAGTATACGTTGCAGTTGACCAATCATCTGTGTTTGAGACCATAGTTTTTAGAAATCATTTATATTAATTCATTTTTTATTTAATCTATTATATCACATTGAAGAGCAATACATCAAGTATTATCAGGTAGTAAATTTATTTTAATTAGCAAAATCTTTTAAAAGATGTATAAAAAAGCGTAAAAGTTTCATTAATTTAGGGAGATACAGCCGTCTTCGCGAAATATGCTGGTCCGCCGGACCCGTCCGGTAAAATTGCCATTGAACCGGCAGTCTATTTATTGTGTCTGACCAAATGACCGGCAGATAAATTTCATGAGATGCGGTCTGATGATTCTTTGTTTTGCGCCTGACAATCAGTTGACCTTTTTATCTTCTTAATTTACTTAACTTAATCGAATGGCACCACACAATTAGTGTTAATTTTACTTGACACCGGTATTCCATGGTTATTCCCCTTTAATTGTAATCACGCATTTTGATTGGACAAAGCATCTATTCTAATATATAAACCGGTGTCATACAAAATCAGGACCGGAATCAAATTTTGATCTACAAATAAAATGAATATAAAGAAGGCTGTTCTAATTTTCAAACTGAGTTTTTGAATTTTGAAAATATATTGAAAATAGTAGAGATTAACATTATTATTACCCTACTCAGAAACTCTTAAGGTAATTACATTGGTTGATTATATTTATTTTTAATACTTGCTTATGTTTCAATCAATATTGTCAAATGGATTTGATCAAAAACCCAAATTGAAACATTGACTTTCTTATAATTTTACCTAACATCAAACTCAAATGTAAATATTTTGAGATTTTTATAAAAAAAATCTTTTATCTGTATCTAATAATTAAAATCAAGCAGTGATTTAACAAATAATTTGTGATCTCAAACAAAGATTTTATAACTGAATTTTTCATGAGTATTGTTGTATTGAAAATTTCGGTCCGGCACAATTGTCTAATTGTCTTCGGTCAGGCAGGTGGACATGGATGGCCGGACCGAATGTCAGGCATGTCATTTGCAACTTTCGTGAAGACTGATACAGAGTTCATATCCACTCCAGAAATAGTCCATAATTAATTTCTTCGCTTTGTACTGGTTTCTGCTGGTATTTTTCCAATAAACTTCAGGTACAAAGTAAAAGTACGATGGGAACCAGTTTACATTGATTATTCCCTTTTATTTCATAAAAATATGACAGAGGACCCTGACAAAAACACGTTGATATCTAACTATAAAAATGGAATTTAAGAGATCATAGGGCTACTGTTTACAATGACATGACTTTTTGGTCTGTGGTTACTGAAAGCTCATAAAACAAGGGATCAAACGCCACTCAGCACTGCAGTACGTGAATCACGTAGAAAAAGTAATTTGAACGTACAAAATGCAAGACCAATACGTGTGTGCATGCATAAGTTCGAAAAATTAAAGTTGTAAACATTACAACGTCCTACTTATTGAATTGAAGGTCCAATTGTTAAATCGATTCTAATTGGTTGATTTTAGTAATTTAATCCAACCAAAGCGATGCTTCTTTTACACTCTCATTGACTATGATTCCGCGATTTTGATTGGCCGATTTCTAAAATTTAATCTGATCGACAGAAGCGCTTTAATTAAGAAATAGATTACTGCTAGCGGGCTTTATGAGAATTAGAACATGGTCAGACCTTGTATTTGTAAATATTTTATACCGAGCGATAGCATAAAACCCGCTCGCAATAATCTATTTTGATTCTAATATGTCTAACAAATCAGGGGTCACCACACTCTAAAAAAAGTAGGGAGAAGTGACTTCTCCCTGGCAGCCAAACAGGGAGAAGTCGGGCCCTGATAGGGAGACTTCAGGAGACACTAGGGAGAAGTCAGGGGGACCGTACAAATAATTAATTTCGCATTAGTTATACATTTTTCATTATTTACATCAATTTCCAGGATTATTTCTCCATAACACACTTAGATTCAGTTTTTTTTCTTTCTTTTTCATTATTATTCATGGTATGCAATATCAAACAGCACATAACCTTTATAATTAATCAATGAAAAAACACCAGATATACATGTAGGGACTATTTTTCTATCTACTTAAGTACTTGTAGCCGTACAAGGTATTCACAAATAAAAATAGATCAACAAAAATATTTGTATATGTGTAGACATAAACTTCATTCATGAGTTCTTGTATCATAATATTGTTAAGGCCAGGATTAAAATATTGTTAGTTTGATGTTGCCAACTCAGGGCTGAAATAGGTGGGTATGTAGGGAGGGAATTTATTTTTTTTTTTTTACGAGGGACGCCATCCTCCTCGTGGGATTTAAATATTCAATGTCCTTTGTAACATCGTTGTTGAAAAGGTTAATATTCGTTCGTTTCAAACGTTTTGCCGATAATGTAATGATTTGTCAATGTCACTTGAAACATCGAAATGAGAGCGAGCAAAACGGTATGGTTTCAAACGTTTTGCCGATACTGAATCGGGAACGACGAATCACCAAAAAAAAAAAAAACCGAGAAACACCACAACGGCCATGCAAAATGCCGAAAATGACAATAAAAAAAATCTTTTTCCAGCGCATGAAAAAAAATTATTCTAGTCGGATGTAAAAGGGAGAGTCGGCCGGAAACGGCAAACAAATGAAATTTTATTTTTGGCCTAAAGTACAATACTCTGTGAAAGAACTGAAGTTTGAAACCAATTAAAAGGGTTTGTTTATCAAAAAAATTACGATTTTTCATTATGGGCCGTTGTACATTACTTTTCTTCGTTGTTCACTTCCGGTAATTAGTCACATCCGGTAAATAAACAAATGGCGCGTAATACATTTGAAAGACGTAAATCGTTTGAAAATATGTTAAATACGCATATTGTTTGCGGTTTTTTATTGGAATTACACATTTACTGATAAATTGGTAGTCTGGGTGAAGTATTTGGACCAGATTTACAAGTATCTTATGTGAACCATCGGGCGACTTAAGGGAAATGACAGGGCGACTTCGACTTCGCTTTTGAGGTGCATTAGGGCGACTTTGTCGCCCACTTCGCCCAGTGTGGTGAGCCCTGCCAAATGTTTTAAAATTTCGAAGCGTCTCTATGAGGACGCTTTCAATGGTAATATTGATTTTTTTAAACTAATAAGATATATCTCAAAACAGTAAGTTTAAGCAATGAAAATTGACATAAACATATATTCTCGTCATTTTATTGAATATATGTACCTTTTAAACAAAAAATATTGAGAAATCTTAACGAAATTGCTTTGTTCCAGTTTGAAATTTTCAGTTCAGCGTAATATGACGTCAGAATTCTAATTGTGACGTCATATTAATTCGAATGTGGAATTGTTAAAAAAAATAATATATCGGAGTAATTTAAATCATATAAACCTCAGAATTCAGACGAAATGTAACTAAATTATTAACAATAACAATTATTATGGATAACACATAACAAAAAGCATTTGTAAGTCAGTTTTTACATATACACAAAACGCGCAGCTTACGCATGTGCGAACTAAACTTATTGGAATTTTGACACGACTCAGTTTACATAGCTAAAGCGGGACGTCATATTAGAAAAAGTACTAACTTTGTTTGACCTTCACGCTGCTGAGTATCAATATGCAGCGAACTTAAGAGAAAAAACACTGAGCCGCAGGCCGATATAAATAATAATAATGATCGAGGAACCAATAATTCGGAGTCGGAGACTATTCGACGGAGCCTGTTGAAAAAACAAACGACCCAACAAGTTTTTGAAAAATTAATGGGATGAAAAAACACACATAAAAATATGTACCCCCAAAATTTTCACTGTACCCCTAAATTGTTAGGCCAAGGGTAAACGAACCCCCAACTAAAAAAAGTGGTGAGCATGCTGGCCACTTGGGACTTCACGTTAATGCGACATCTTCGAGCCGAGTCACCCTCCAACGCAATCCCTGCAGATTGAAGAGCCAAGTTAATCCAGGGTTATTAATAAAAATGGATGTCAGAACACTGCTTTAAATAAAGACTAATATTTTTGGTTCATTTTTACTTTCACTTTCAACTTTATATACCAATAAAATAGGGTGGCATCAAAATTTAGGGTTGGTCGGGTAACCGTAAACAGACATATTACTCTGTATGGCCCTACTGTTCAAATAACTAGCGTTAAACCAGCAATGCAATATTGAATTCCTGTTTTCCCAACCTAATTACACCAAAACAGTAAAAAGTTCAGTCATTTATTCTAAATAGATCTTATGTTGATCTTTACAAAGTTTGTCTATTTCTATGATGTTTCATGGTATTCTGAAAAATTGCGAGACTTTTCCCTCAATATGACTGAATTCTGCCCTTAATCTGACAAATCACTAAACTTACTTACGATTAAAACGGCAGTAAAATTTGGCCAAACTACGCCTTACTCTTTAACATTTTGAACCACTAGTGGGGAACACACTCGTGTGTTTAAACATGTTCTCGTTTTGAATTTTCTGAAGACCATTGCTGTAAATGTTGTTTATTAATGATGTTTAAATTGTGATTCTAAGAAGACTTAATGAACTTACACTTTTATAAATTCAACAATTTTCTCATCAGTTAAAGTTTCATAGATTACAAGCTCAAATGTAAAACAAAAAAATTACATTTTGCAGTCACTATTTTACTTAGCATCTACATACTTTGCATCTAAAACAATATAAATTCCTTTATTTGTAGATTGTTAAATAATTCATCATGTTTTATGCTCATTTCGTGTTGAGTAAGAAAGGCCCTTTGGCCAGGATTTGGTTGGCAGCTCATTGGGACAAGAAGCTGACAAAAGCCCATGTATTTGAAACCAACATTGATAGTAGTGTGGAAGCTATCATGCAACCTCAGGTAAGCATACAGAATGACTAAAACAAAATGAACATATCAACTCTCAAGCAATGTTTACTTTGGGGGGAAAGGCAACAAATTAGGTGTAAATTTTACACAAAATCCAAAGTTCAATTTTTTAATGGCACCGTGAAGTAGAAAGCATTTTAATCTTAGAAGTGTAATCCAGATACAACATGGATTGATCGGCTTGCTATTAATTTAATTCTGTAATTTACCTTTCTGACATGGACATTGTTGCCCAAATACAAAAAACCACAAACAAGCTTTACAATCTTCAGTTATAGCAGGTAACAAATCCTAAATGACAGAAATGAAATTAAATGCAATCTGTGTTTAGTGGTTCCCAAAAACATTTCAAATTTTAAATAATTTGGTCAAGGCTTCTTTAAGTTCTCATGCAGAAACCACATATTTTTGCCATTTCACATGTTACAAGGGAAATAATATGCATGTGAACTTGATTTCTGTTGGCACCCAAAAGCATGATTTAGACCACTTAGGTAATTTGCACAGGCTGCTGATGGTCATCCTATAGACATCTATATATTGTTACAATACGTTGCTAAAAATAAATTTTGTTTTATAGGTAAAATTGGCATTGAGAACATCAGGACATCTTCTTCTTGGTGTGGTCAGAATTTATTCTCGTAAAGCCAAATATTTATTGGCAGACTGCAATGAAGCCTTTGTTAAAATTAAAATGGCTTTCAGACCTGGAGTTGTAGATTTACCAGAGGAAAACAGGGAGGCTGCTGTAGCTGCCATTACCCTGCAGGAAAATTTCCATGATTTTGATACAACTTTAGCAGATCTAAAGTAAGATTATTCTCATAATGTATGATTAAAATAAGGTATAACTCCAATTTACAGTTGCATAAATCTGTTAATCAAACCTAAAGTTAAACCAAGATTCATGTACTTGAAAAGCCCAAGTTTAAAGTTGTCTTGACTAAAATTTTACAAAGTTCAGGGTGAATTAAAAATCTGCTCAAGAAATAGAAAATTGATGCAACAAAGAAACAAAAAGAAGGCTAGGAACTTTTGTACAAATTATGCAGAAAAAATAGGAGGCAAACAGTCTTCCTAAAAAGTGTCTGACAGCTGGACTTCCCAGTCAAAATTCAATGTCTAAAAAAATGGACATTATAGTTCTTTGATAACACCTCACTAAATTTCACTAAATTTTCAGCAAATGAGAGGAAGTCAATCAAGCAAACATTAATTTTCTGATTATTTACAACAATTTAAACCTACAAATTATAATTCCACTATAAATATTATGTAGGATAAATGCACATAACTATTTTAATTTTTTTTACAGTGATTTTGACGTGCAGGCCCAATTTTCAGTGAACCAGAGTCGTCCAGAAGAAATAACCATGAGAGAAGATTTATCAAGCATTACTTTTGTTGGAGATGATGGATTTGGTAAGGCAGTATTTTGAACAATTAATGTCAGTCAATATAATGAACAATAATTCAAAATAATGTGACATGATCTATGTTAATGAATTTAACTAGTAAGATTTTGGCATAATTACACATTATATAAACTGCTGGATTTTAATTGTACATCCGATTTTTTCTGCAAATTTTATGGGTTTTTTTTTTTTTTTTTTTTTTTTTTTTTTTGTCTCGTTTATAGTATAAACACAGTAGAGTAATTTGCATATATAGTGGTAGGTAGTAAGTTGGTACAGAAAACCACAAACACAAAAACTAAAATTTTAAATACAGACCTCCGTCCGACCAAGGGCATTAAGTTGTCGGTGTAGGACGTAAAAAAACTCCCCAAGTCAAATCCAGACATAAAAGGTCAAAAGTATGTTGAAAGTGTACTGTTTATTACATAAAATGGGATAATATTCACCAGCCAAGCATGATACATTTCTATAAAATCCTGTCCGCAATCCACAATCTGTTTGATATCTCTCTTTTATGTTAGTCAATTACATATTGCCTTTAATACAAGACTGTTTAGGTGAGGATTTTTTGGGTGACAAATGAAAAATGCTTACCATGATGTATGGTTGAGCTTATGCTCCTTTCATAGATCAAAAAAGGTACAGTTAGACTTTTCTCCCAACAATAGATGTGTTTTATGTTTTTGTGTACAATTTGGTTTGGTCGTGTAATATTTTTTGGACCCTTTCATGCCTATCCAAACAGGGTGTTATAATAAATCTGCAGTTAAGAAACATCAGTACTCTTTGGTCATAATAGACTCCACAAATTCTGCTTCAAAACATGAACGATCATGGCATTGGAATCCATTGTTTTTGTCTCGCCTGCGACGAAAGTCGCTGGAGGCGAGACATATGTATGGGAATCCGGCGGCGGCGTAAACACTTGACATCTTGCTTCATATCTTTGTAAGCCCAAGCCCTAGGTCCGTCAAATTTGGTCCAGAGGTAGCTTATGATGAGCACTTGCCAGTCAGTCACCTGTCACCTGACCTTGACCTCAATTTCACGGTCCAGCGACTACGTTAAAGTTTTTGGGTTACGACAGTTCCTCTGTAACTACGCATGGTAGGATGACAATATTTGGTGTATAGGTTGCTGATGACTAGTACATGACTGTCTGGTAGGTGTCACCTGACCTTGACCTCAATTTCACGGTCCAGCGACTACGTTAAAGTTTTTGGGTTACGACAGTTCCTCTGTAACTACGCATGGTAGGATGACAATATTTGGTGTATAGGTTGCTGATGACTAGTACATGACTGTCTGGTAGGTGTCACCTGACCTTGACCTCAATTTCACGGTCCAGCGACTACGTTAAAGTTTTTGGGTTACGACAGTTCCTCTGTAACTACGCATGGTAGGATGACAATATTTGGTGTATAGGTTGCTGATGACTAGTACATGACTGTCTGGTAGGTGTCACCTGACCTTGACCTCAATTTCACGGTCCAGCGACTACGTTCAAGTTTTGGGGTTACGACAGTTCCTCTGTAACTACGCATGGTAGGATGACAATATTTGGTGTATAGGTTGCTGATGACTAGTACATGACTGTCTGGTAGGTGTCACCTGACCTTGACCTCAATTTCACGGTCCAGCGACTACGTTAAAGTTTTGGGGTTACGACAGTTCCTCTGTAACTATGCATGGTAGGATGAAAATATTAGGTGTATAGGTTGCTGATGACTAGTACATGACTGTCTGGTAGGTGTCACCTGACCTTGACCTCAATTTCACGGTCCAGCGACTACGTTAAAGTTTTGGGGTTACGACAGTTCCTCTGTAACTACGCATGGTAGGATGACAATATTTGGTGTATAGGTTGCTGATGACTAGTACATGACTGTCTGGTAGGTGTCACCTGATCTTGACCTCAATTTCACGGTCCATCGACTGCGTTAAAGTTTTTGGGTTACGATAGTTCCTCTGTAACTACGCATGGTAGGATGACAATATTTGGTATATAGGTTGCTGATTAATAGTACATGACTGTCTGGTAGGTTCCACCTGACCTTGACCTCAATTTCACGGTCCAGCGACTACGTTAAAGTTTTTGTATTAGGACAGTTCCTCTGTAACTATGCATAGTATGCTGACAATATTTGGTATACAGGCCGCTGCTCATAATTAATGCTATTAACGTAATGCTTATGACGAAATTTATTTTCGTTACTGATGCGGAATTCAGGCGAGACGTTTTTCTGTGTCCACACTTGTAGTGATAGTTGTCCGCTAACAGTCCATGACAAAAAAGACGGCACAGTTGTTTCTAACAGACTAAATGGTAATGTGTGTCACAATAAACGTGGCACTTGTACTCTGCATATGTTGTAACTGCAAAAATTCATGATGAAAGTTGTGTAAAATCTGTAACAATGGGGCATTTACAAAGTGAGAAATTATGTGTTGATTGTCTCTTGAAGGCCTGATGAGATTAGATTAATTGACAGGTAGTTGTGTCTATAGTACCAAAAAGTCAATTGTTGATACGGGAATCGCATAATAAATGGGAGGAGCATATGAGGTATGTCTTGGGCTAAAATTCTTTCACAGGTTTCCACCTGTTCATCTAAAAAACTATTTAGCTCATGTGAGCTTTTGCCATCACTTGGCGTCTGTCGTCCATCGTAAAAAGATTTTCCGTTTTTGTCCTGTTTCTTCAGAATTATAACAGCTTGAGTGAAACTGTAAATGGCAAAAATGATCAGCAATACCAGGGAATTTTTTAGGATTTTGAGGGCTTTAGTCACTTTAGCGGATGAGCCGTATAAGCATCTGCTCAGAAGCATGCATTCATTGTACTGGTGAAATATCAAAGTAAAAAAACTGTATTCTTTCAATTGCAGTGTATAAATTGTTTTAAAAAATGATTATAACAAAATGTTTATAAATTTTCAAAGAGTTTTAATTTTAAAACTTATTTAAAAAGTGTTTGTATATCAATCAGTTACAATTTTTCATTAAGGGCCGTTGTACTCTTCGTTTTCTATGTGGTAGCCAACGGTAATTAGATGTATCTCGGATGTACCAAAATGGCGCGTAATCCATTTGAAACCAGCAAAACATACGAAAAATGAGTGAAATACGCAAAATCTTTGCAATTTTTATTTGCATTACATATTGTATCAAAAGGTGGAAATCTGTGCGCATCAGTACGATCTACGACACTTTTGTATGCGTATATTGACCAGGAGCACCACTTTATCATGTTAATCGGATTACCTGTAAAAACATCAATTCGGAGATTGACACCTGCTGTTTAAAACTATCGAGGTGAAATAATTAAATTTCCTGTTAATTGGCTTCGGGGTCATAAATATGTCGTTTTACAATTGGTAGAATGAATTTGTAACGAAAAATTTTAGTACTTGTTGGAAATCAGGTGACGAAATTGATTTAGAAATCTATCGTCAATTTTCAAATGATTTCGTCAATAACGAAAGTGGCAAGCGCTAAAAAATTCCCTGGCAATACAAGCCCTACAATATTTTTTTATTGGTCTGAAATAGTCAGATGACTCCTTATATGAGTTATTGCCCTTAAATGACAATTCCATCCATTAAAAAAAAGGAGCTACATTATTGTAGCTAAGACTTATTGAGGAATTCTAAGACCAGTAGGGTACATCATGAGAATGATGAACTTTGCATGTCTGAAATTTTCAAATACCACAATCTATGTCCATCATGGACTCACCAACTTGGTGTTATCTTTACTTTCTGTAGTTATAGCTCACAGATGGGAGAAATCAGATTTGAAACTTAAGGGGGGATTTTTTTATTATATGCAGTACTAGAAGCTTAAAAATAAAAATGCCCTGATGAATTAAATTTGGTTCAATCGAAAAATTAAAAAGCAAGCTCACATCATTAAAGTTTCAGTAACAGTAATAAACTAAGAAAAAAAAGTTTATGAAATACTTCAAAGATTTACAGAAAGTACTGTAGTTGCCACAATTTTGGCAACAAGCAACAATTTGCTTGTTACTACATTTCTTTTTACTTTTAAACCAGGTTTAACAGATTGCTTTGGAGATGAAGATATTAATTCATTGCTTTGTGATCATTACTCGGACTGTTTAAATGTTATTCATCTTATTGATCTTATTTTAAACGAATATAATTATAATATTGGAAACGTGAATTCTGTCTTAATATGGTTTCAAAAGACGCCACTTACAAAACTAGATTCAGGTATCGGTATGGAAAGTGATTGTATTGACACAGATCTGTCTGAAGATGATTCGGACAAAGTCTGGGAAGAATCTTTTACTAGGTTGGAAACATCAAAAGGTGTGTCATCAGGTTAACAGTTCTGGTTTTTTTTTTCCTCCCATGCTTTATCACCGGTAGTAACATTTAGATTTCAAATTTGGATATTGAATAAAAATTCAAATCATGCTTTATGTTCAAGGGTTGTAAATAGTGCCCACTAGATGGCAGTTGTTAGTATTTTTAACTCCTGGGTTATAATTATGTTATGTTGAAAGCCTTTGTCAAATTAGTAACTATTGTAACAGATGACAAAGCTTAAGACATATGCTAGTATTTTTTCTTGATCCTTCTACTTCTAGTAAAAAATCATTGATGAAAAACTTTATGCTACTGTGTTAAGTTAGAACATTTCAACCCCTGATTGTAAGTTACAAAGATGAAATAAGTAAAGTGTCAACTTCTTACCCACTTACCCAATTTAAATACCACTTTTGAAGAAATACTTTTTGATGGCTTTAATCTTGTCAGTGGTAAAAATCCAAATTGAAATCTTGGTTCCCAGCTGTAGCTTATACCATTTAAATATGATGGAGCTTATAATATTACATTTACCTAGACTTGAGTTCAAAATACAAGCCCACTTGATACAAACATAATAATTTAATTGTGTGCAGTGTATTTTGCTACTTGTGTTTTCCAGTATTCTAATCTGGAGAACATTATCTTGACAGCGTTCTGTATAATGACCATGCTTTGAATATTTTTAATCTCTAGACTAGATTTAATATGTTCCATCAGCCTCCATCATATTTCAATATTTGAATAGTATGTTACAAACAGTTATATAAATGAAGTTTCTTGAACACAGCCTTTTGTAAGTTCTTCTAACACAGTTTTTTAACTGATATTTGCATGCTGTTTTGAATGGAAACATGTAAAGACCAGGTTCATTTGTTTTAAATGGCTGTTAAACAAGAAAAAATGATTTGCTACCAAAATCACAATAAATATACCGGAACTATTTAAACTGAAAGGGCAACTTCAAAACCCACGTGTTACAAGTACTTGTAGGACTTGTTCATTGAAAATTGCACACAATGACTTGAATATATATTTTAGAGCAGTTGGCCTGCATATGTCATTTACATGTACTTCATTCATTGTTAAGTATTCATGTTAAGTAGTATAACGAATCAGTAAACGGGGAAAAAGTATTTTTGATAGCTCTTAAAAGTAATACATTCTTGACATTTTGGTGTATATCTTTTTTGGATAAGGGCAGTTCATCTGTAACCATGCCTGGTAGGATGACAATATTTTGATACAAGGTTTGCTGATGACTAGTTTATGACGACTATCTAGAAGTCATGTCTTGACCACAATTTCACGGTCCAGTTACTAAGTTCAGGTTTTTGGATTAGGTCAGTTCCTCTGTAACCATGCATTATATATTTTAAATGATGACAATTGACTTGTTTTACATGTTGCATATAAAGTAATGTTTTCCATTACTGATGCTGAATGCAGGATAGGCATTTTTCTGTGTCCAAACTTGTTGTTTATAGCTCACGTTTACATCTTGCATGCAGTGAATGTAATTTGTCTTGTGTAATAATGTACATAAATAATTTGGATCTTTGAAATTCTAGGCTTATTTGATATTAAATAACTTGCAACATACCAAACAACAAGCAGGACTATTTGCCAGATTTAGTTATAGTCCATTATTTCACTGTTCTTGTAAACAAATTCAGGGAAAAAAATAATAACAGTTTAACAATGATGTGTCTTTCACAGGCGATATTGGCTTTGATGATCGAGAAATCCTTAGAGATGCTTCCTCATTCGAAGAATCCTTATATAAACAGCCTGATCTGTCTCATGAACAACCAATAGAAGAAAAGACACTGAATGAAAATGCCAATGAGAAATCTATGGATGTAGACAATGGTATGCAAGCATCCATAGATGACAATGATCTTGGACCAGTGGATGGTGCATTTATGGGTAAGTCTATTTTACTTGCTGCTATACAAGAACATCTAATAGGAATTTAATGAAAATAATAAGTTGTGTAATTTTATCACAATACAAAACAATTTTTTACATTCAAAAAATGATTGTTAAAGCAAATTTGACAATGTGATGTTTGCAATGCAGATATTTTGTTAAAATAATTATCGTTAGAATTTATGAAGTGTAAATCGGACAGTTTGTGTAATTTTTAGCCAGAAAGGGTAAAAAAAGAAAAAGAAGTAAGTGTCTCATTATTGTTTTGTTAAAAGGCCATTCCAGAAAATGTGTGTAGTGGTGAATGGTATCTTACCGATTTAACAGTTTTTCAGGAACCGACACAAACTTCAGATATCTTACACCTTACACAACTTCACTGGAATGGCTCCAAGTTGAAAATAGTTTTTTGTACTTGAATATTGATGGTTTGCTGTTTCCAATTGGACCAACCAAATAAGGCTTCTTCAGTTTTTCATTCAGTTCTCAAAAGAAAATTAATTGATCACTATTTTAAGGGTATTATAATCTAAAAAATTCTGTTTCTTTCCAGTTTTCAGAAAAAATGGCTTATCAAAATGCTGAATGGGTTACAGCAAACCAGCTATAAATAAAGAATTGCCCTAAATGTGCAGATGAATTTTAATTGTTGCTTCAATAAAGCTTTATAGACGCAACATCCTTAAAGATTCATCTGTATATCAAAGCAGAGTGTATCATTGTTGAAACATTTGTGGGTTTTTTGCATATCGTGCTTGCAAAATTTTATTGAATTATATAGAAGAGATTTTTTATTTTTAATATATAAATTAGGGAACTTTGTATTTAGGTGGTAAATGTTTGTCATAAGTTTGGTGATTTTACTTTTAAAAGGCATGGTCAAATTTGAAAATTATTTTAGGTGCATTACAGTTATCTCCATTGTAACACAGTCAAACCTGTCTTAGTGAGCTCTCCATATAATCAATGTGTATTTCGACCGTATTTATTCCTCTGCAGCATTTTCCCATTTATTTTACCTTTATATAACGACTCCCTGTCTTACATGACTAATGACCCTGTTTTCTGTTTGTTTGGCATAGAAAACCTGTCTAAAACGACTATCAATACGGTTAAAATCATTGAATAATAAATAAACCCTATCTGATGAAAAGATGATTCGTAGACCATTGTCAAATAGGCTAACAAGCTTCTTTGAAACATAGAACTAAATACTGAAGCTATTAAAAATGTTCTTGTTATCTTAGGAGTTAAGTTAAGATTGCACTCTAAATTTGAATAGTCATCAATGTTGTTGCCATTGTGGTTTGAAAACGGTCATTTTTCTCATAAAGTCGTGCTGCCATTTTGTGTTACAAAGGTGAAAAATCAATACGAACCAGTGTACACTGGTTCTTAATCGATTTGGACTTTCTACATAAAGCATATTGTTAAAACACAAAGAAACCAGTAAAACTGGTAAAAAGAAAAATACAATAATTAAATGGGGAATAAAGTTGACCGGTGTTAATACAATTGGAAATCAAAATGCTCATAATTTTATATTTTTTACTTTTGTTATAAAAAAAAATAAATGTTATGTTTTACTTTTTATTTAATAAAACAAACAATACAGGTCTACAATTCACTCTTTCAAAAGCTGACAACATGACTGTGTTGACTGGGACCTTTTTACAATTTCCCTTTAAAGGTCGCTCAAGACAGGATTGACTGTACAATAATTGATAAATATAGCAGACATGTGAGGGGTTAGATTAAGGTGCAGACAATTCAACATAGAATTTATTTTTTTATACCAATATCACTGTTCCTTTCAAATAAAGTAAAGTCACCATTTTATTCAGCATTGATCTTGTAAATGTCCACAACATTGTTAATTTATAATGAAATAAATTTTTGCAAGCACCAAAGTTCACTTGTTAGAAGTTTTATTAATTGTTGCATGTAGATGCTGACGATGATGATGATGATGACGACGATGGTGGATTTGGTGGAGGAGTTGATCAAGAATTTTTTGGTAAGACAAGGCAATGTCAAAATTTTGTGATGATTCTTGGATAGAGTGCTTTTCTTATTATACCCCCTGCAAACTAGTTTGGGGGGGGGGTATATAGGAATCACCCTGTTCGTCTGTTCCCATCCCTTGTAAGCGCTTCTCCTCCTAAACAGCTTGACAGATTTTGATGAAACTTTACATGAAGGAAGTACATCATATGTAGATGTGCATGAAGAATTTTCGTCGCTGTCAGATATTATTCAGGGGAGATAATTAGACTTAGACTTTTTAAATATAGTATTCAGTGTGGGACCTTGTAATTGCAATTCCTCCTAAACTGTTTGACAGATTTTGATGAAACTTTACATAAAGGAAGTACATCATATTTAGATGTGCATGAAGAAGTTTCGTCGCTGTCGGATATTATTCAGGGGAGATAATTAGACTTAGACTTTTTAAATATAGAATCCCGTGTGGGACCTCGTAAGCGCAATTCCTCCTAAACTGTTTGACAGATTTTGATGAAACTTTACATGAAGGAAGTACATCATATGTAGATGTGCATGAAGAATTTTCGTCTCTGTCGGATATTATTCAGGGGAGATAATTGGACTTGAAGCGAAGAGGTAGGTATCCCTTTGTGAGCGTGCTCACAGTCCACACTTGTTGGTTTTACTATTAGTAAATTCAGTGTGCTGACTATATGGGTTATTGTCATTAAATGACAATTTTTATGCCCCCGCGACGACATGTCGGGGGGCATTAAGTTTTACTCATGTCCGTCTGTACGTCCGTACGAATTTCCGTCAAGCTTTTCTCAGAAACCGTACATCAGAACAATTTGAAATTTGGCAGGGTGGTTCAGTATCACAAGTTGTACGTCCTAAGCGACTTTCAGACCTGTCGGACAACTACTTCCTGTTGCGACTGGGCCGATATGAAAATGTGTTAACACGAGTATGAAAATTTCCGTCAAGCTTTTCTCAGAAACCGTACACAAGAACAATTTGAAATTTGGCAGGGTAGTTCAGTATCACAAGTTGTACGTCCTAAGCGACTTTCAGACCTTTCGGACAACTACTTCCTGTTTTCGACTGGGCCGATTTGAAAATGTGTTAACACGAGTATGAAAATTTCCATCAAGCTTTACTCAGAAACCGTACATGAGAACAATTTGAAATTTGGCAGGGTGGTTAAGTATCACAAGTTGTACGTCCTAAGCGACTTTCAGACCTGTTGGACAACTACTTCCTGTTTGGGACTTCCTTTAGCGGGGGCATCCGTGTCCCATGGACACATTCTTCAATTTTTTTATTACATTTTGATTATTTTACTTTTAACTTAAAAGCTGTAACAGCTTTAGCTGAACAAGATAGCTGGAAATCATTTGTCTCCCATGTAAGGGATTTGGGGCAGTTTACTGATGGGCAGGAGTTACTTATGTACCAAAGTAGCATTAAAACAAATTAGCAGCTGTTAACAGATGGAATTCATTTTTCACACGTACATGTATGTAAATTATTGCAAAAAATTTATTAGCCGAGTTGCAACGAAGTTGAACTCGGCTATTGTAATGATGATGGCGGGCGTCAACAATTGGTTTCCGGACCATAACTCAGAAAGTTGTGAACCTATTTTAATGAAACTTTAGGATATTGTTACATACCATAAGAGGAGGAACCCTATTGATTTTGGGGCAAATCTGTTCAAGGTCAAGGTAACAGCGACACTAAAATGTTAGAAAATTTCTTGAATTAGTGGTTTCCGGACCATAACTTGAAAAGTTCTCAACCAATTTTGTTGAAACTTTGAGATATTGTTACATACCATAAGAGGAGGAACCCTATTGATTTTGGGGTAAATCCGTTCAAGGTCATAGCGACAGAAAAACTTTAGAAAATTTCTTGAATTAGTGGTTTCCGGACCACAACTCAAAAAGTTCTCAACAGATTTTAATAAAACTTTGGTATATTGTTACATACCATAAGAGGAGGAACCTTTTTGATTTTGGGGCAAATCAGCTAAAGGTCAAGGTCACAGTGACAGAAAAACGTTAGCAAATTTCTTGAATTAGTGGTTTCCAGACCATAACTCAAAAAGTTCTCCACCGATTTTAATGAAAGTTTTGGTTAATAAAATACGGCAACTCTGCTTTTGCACCCCTGTGCATATCAATTTTTTAATATTTTGTTATACAACTCCTCAATAGATGTCAGAGGTAGATTTGTTTATTGAAAAGTGCGTTTAATGCACGATGGCAAATAAACTGTTGTCACCTGTCTTTCTGTGTTGAATACTGGAAAGTAAATATTCCATTAGGCTGGTACTGCATACCTTTGAACGATAATTTGTCTTTGATAATAATAATAAGCATACTGAGTTATATGGTGAAACTGGTTTGCAATTCTTTCCCAATCATATTAAATGTAATCTTGCATGCTTGTCTAAAATAATGATCATTGCATCATCCCACAAATTCAGTGTGGACATATGATTGTGGGAAAATACATTTGATTGATTTCATGCAAATGCAACAAATGTACAAATTACCCTTGTATTTTCCACTCATTTGGAAATGTAGGCAAAATAACACTATTCCATTGACTATAGATACTCTTGTGATTGGATTTGTATATATTTTACTAAAGTGTTATATGCGTTTTAGGTGATGAAGATTTTATGAATTCTGGAGGCTTATTTGAGGATGCACCTGTAGTTGCTGATGTATCTATGCCACATGCACAGGAAATAGAACCAGCCACTTCAAAATCTATAGGTGAGATGTTTTTTCTTGAAGTTGGACATTTAGGTGTATAAATAGAATGGGCGTTTCTATCTTTGTTTTAACATGCTTACATGATAAAAACATTTTTCAAAACCAAACCAATTTTCAAACTTAGTGAATAAATATAGCCAAACAAAAATATCAACAAATTTTATTTTAATCCTTTAATCATTGCAAGTAAACATTAAAAGTTGAAAAAATACCAGCACTGAATATAAATGACTGGGTTTGTTTTGTTTTTTTTTTGTTGAAATGGATCCAATGACACTTCCAACAATTTTCAGCTATATCATGGCATCCTGTTTCTATTGGCAAATGATGCTGGTGAACCCTACTAGTGATGCCATTTGCATTTTCTCATATACATGTAAACTTTATATTATTGTACTCGTTTTAAATTTTTAATGTTCTATTATATAAATATCATGTACATAAAAACTTGTATCAATATTAATGGACATTAATAGTATTTTGGAAAGAAATCCTGTTCTTATCATGACAGAAAATTTCAAAGCATTGAAATGGCAACCGCTAGTGCTACATTCAGAGTTGAAAAAAATCTACTTTTAAGTTTTAAAGATACATTTCTGAAATAAAAAAACAAGGAGCAGACAATACATGCCTGAATAAGGTATTTACAGGTTGATGAGAGCTGCTTATTCCTGAAAAATATGCATGTATACATACAAAATTAATTTACTTTGGGTGGTGGAATGTTGAACCCAATTGTACATGGACAAAATAATCTATTTATGGTGATAAAGAAATTGCCTTCCAACTCGCTGATCAAAATTTGGATCATATTATGTAGATCTGATGTTGAAAATTGTACTATGATTTTTAATTTCATCCATACACATATTTGTATAAATTACTCCGTTACAGATGGAAATACATCTAAAATACCAGATGAATCAGAACCGGCCCAACCACAGACCACTTCTATGGCTAGTATTGTGGGGGCAGCAGGGGAACAGACTACTTTAATTAACAATGAAGAAGAGGCATTTGCATTGCCTCCCCTTGATGCAACCATTTTCCCTGGTAAGAAACAGTTTTAATTTTGTGTGTGTATTCAAGGCAGTAGACAATAATATTCAGATTATTCCATTCACATATTTTTATGATTATGTCCTATTCTTGAGGAAAGTGTTTTGGTGTTTGCTTAATGTCTATTGAGCAATATTTCACTTGTATTCAGGACGACCCATTCAATTTACATATATATTTCTGACTGGTAATAGAAGAACATTAGGCTGTTTACATTGCCTTTTGAAAGTATTAAACTGCAGTTGAAATGTGCATTCAATAAAAATTGTTTAACATAGAAATGTTTTATTTATAAAATGGGCATACATCAGTACAATTCTTAAAAATCGACGTTCTGTCGATGTATATATCCCAGACATACATGTATATGATTTGTAGTATAGAAACATTTAGGTGTGTAAAGACCAATTATACATTTGCTTGACACTCCAGATTGCATAAAATAAATATTGGGAAGTAGGCCAATAAAATCATGTAAAGAACTTAAAAACTACCATTGGCCTGCGATTAAAGTCGCTGGAGGCGAGATATGTATGGGAATCCGGCGGCGGAATAAACACTTGGACATCTTGTTTCATATCTTTGTAAGCCTAAGCACTAGGTCCATCAAATTTGGTCCATTGGTAGCTTATGATAAGTACTTGCCAGCCAGTCACCTGTCACCTGACCTTGACATCAAATGGTCCAGCGACTACGTTAAAGTTTTTGGGTTACGACAGTTCCTCTGTAACCATGCATGGTAGGATGACAATATTTGGTATATAGGTTGCTGATGAATAGAACATGAGTGTCTGATAGGTGTCAATTGACCTTGACCTCAATTTCACGGTCCAGTGACTATGTTAAAGTTTTTTTATAAGGGCAATTCCTTTAACCATGCATGGTAGGATGACAATATTTAGTATATAGGTTGCTGATGGATAATACATGACTGTCTGGTAGGTGTCACCTGGCCTTGACCTCAATTTCATTGTCCAGTGACTAAGTAATAGTTTTTGGATTGGGTCCGTTTCTCTGTAACCATGCATTTTATATTTTGAATAATAACAATTCAATACTATTTGCGTAATGCTTATGATGTATTTTTAGCTCACCTGACCCGAAGGGTCATGTGAGCTATTGCCATCGCTTGGCGTCCGTCGTCGTCGTCGTTAACTTTTCTTCAAAAATCTTCTCCTCCAAAACCACTGAAGGGATTGCTTTGAAACTTTGCATACATCATCAGTAAAATGCCCTCTACCAAGTTTGCCCAAATCATGGCCTCAGACCAACCAACATGGCCGCCATGGCTAAAAATAGAACAGAGGGGGTCAAAATACAGTTTTTTGCTTATAGTTCAAAAAGTATAACAGATACAGGAAAACCGAAGAGACCTTCCTTCTTCAGCATCTAAAGCTCTACACAACACTCCATTGGGTCAAAGTTGTATGATGACTCCTTGTAGGAGTTATTGCCCTTTAATTGTCAAAATTGATGATTTTTGCCATTTTTGCCTCAAAATCTTGAAAATTATTAGAACTAGAGAAAAAGTTAGCATTGCTTAATTGTTCTGCTCTATGAGGGCTACAAAAATGACTTAAGTGTCAAGATTGTCTGATTAACCGTTTAAGAGTTGTTCCCCTTGAACTGTTTTTTTAATTTGTTTTAATTGATTTTTTAAAATCTTCTCCTCTGAAACAACTGAAAGTACTGCTTTGAAACTTTGTACACATCATCTGTCAAATGTCCTCAACCAAGTTTGCACCTACAATGGCTGCAGATTAACCAACATGGCCACCATGGCTAAAAATAGGAGGGGGGAGGGGGGGGGGGGCGGTAAAATACAGTTTTTGGCTTATATTTAAAAAAGTGTAACAGATACAGGAAAACCGAAGAGACATGCCCTCATCTGCATCAAAAGCTCTACGAAACACTCCATTGGGTTGTATGATGACTCCTTATAGGAGTTATTGCCCTTTAATTGTCGAAATTGATTATTTTTGACATTTTTGCCTCAAAATCTTGAAAATTATTAGAACTAGAGAAAAAGTTAGCATTGCTTAATTGTTCTGCTCTATGAGGGCTACAAAAATGACTTTAGGGTCAAGATTGTCTGATGAACCGTTTAGGAATTATTCACCTTGAACATTTTTTTAATCAATTTATTTTACTTGTTTTTAAAAAATCTTCTCCTCTTTAACCAATGAAAGGACTGCTTTGAAACATTGCACACATCATCTTTAGGACGTCCTCTACCACCTGACTACCTATATAGCTACGTTGGCTTTAAATAGAAAAAATGAAAAAAGGCGGGGGGGGGGGGGGGGGGGGGGGGGGGGGGGAGTCGAGAGAGTTTTCGACTGATAGTTAAAAAAGTATAACAGGTACAGCAAATTTGAAGTGAACCTCCCTTCTCCCTCTAACCATCAAAAGATCCTCCTTATAGGAGTTATTTCCCTTAAAAGGTCAAAATTAATGATTTTTGCAGAAGTGTTGGGCAATTCCTTATAGCAAAGAAAAGCTGGATAAAAAAGGGTTGTTTGGGTTCAGGTGAGCGATACAGGCTCCTGGGAGCCTCTAGTTTTTATCGTTACTGATGCGGAATGCAGGCGAGACATTTTTCTGTGTCCACACTTGTTTTAATGTACCAGAAGTATTGGCAATAAATGTTCATTGAGTTCATTTTGTAATATTGTTGCTATTTTAACAGGAACAGAAGGCAAAAAGAGAAGGAAAAGAAAGCTTATTGTTGATGAACAAAAAGGATTTCCAGGTGAAACTATGAAGCTTCAGTTGTCTGATACATCTGATATAATAAGTACATTGGATTTAGCACCACCCACAAAAAAATTGATGCACTGGAAGGAAACAGGTGGTGTGGAGAAACTGTTTTCACTACCAGGCAGAAATATTATATCCAAGGTTACATCAAAGGTAAGTTCCTGATGAGCTAGTTTAATGTATGCGGATGTTGGTTCTATATGAATTCTAAGGAAAACTGCATAACAAAACTCTGCTGCTTGATTTTATTGGCTGGAAACTTCAGATTAAGACAAATTATTAATGTATAAAAGGGTTCTCTGCAAGAAGTTTTTTTTTAAAAGGTTAAGGTAAAAGTATAAACATTCAGCAATAAGTAGTTTATTATCATTTTATCTGAAAAGCTGAAACGTATACATGTACAGTAGTCCCCCTCTTATAAGACCACCCCATCTGAGTCATGAAAGTGGTCTTATAATGGGGGTGGTCTTTCTTGAGGGGATATACACACACTAACACAGGTTTATAGAGCTTGGTCGGTTGATTAATTAGCAACAAGAACTGTGAAGTGATCAAGAATCACACATAATAAATATTTGTATTTTATTATTCAGTATAAATAAAAATAAAAAGAATTCATGCAGTTTTTATCTGTTTAAAATGTGTAATGATAATACATGTATAAGAATTCCAAGTCTTCTTATCAGTGAAAGTTTCTGTTCCTGTTTCATCTTCATTATCATTATTTTTATCACTTTTATTGCCCAGGTTCCACTTCGTATTGTATTAAGGTTCCGTTTAGTTTGGAAAAATCCAGGTTTCTCTCTGTTTCCAGTTTCCCAAGTTTTTGAGATCGTTTGTTGTAAATTTTGATTTATGATTATGTTGGTGCATTGTACTATCATCTCCTTGTTGAAATTTTCAGTCTTCTTGTAAGAAACCCGATTTCCGTAATACCGAAATCAAACTGATCTACAATATCCTACTTGTTTTCCCCTTTAATCCAGCTTAAACATCTTTCTTTTACGCGATTTCGACATTTTGTTTACCGGTCGTTGAACTGTTACCGAACTGGTTTACGACGGTCATACTAAACGCAGAGAAGTGCAGAGAAATGCAGAGACGTGAAGAGAAGTAATTAAAAAATGGTTTATTTGATTAAATAAAGGTTTATTATATATAAATATGTTTTATATTGTATACATGAACATAAAGAAGCCCATATTTTTACTAAAAATATCATTTAGTTGACAATTTCAAGCAGTTGGTCGATGTTTACATACGATGTAATTCTCTTCACTTCTCTGCGTTTAGTAGGACCCGTTTACGATAAAACCAAATCACGTTCCATTCGAGAATTCCAAAATAAACATCCGGTCAGTGGAAATGGTCGTTCGTGAGGGGAATTTTACGTTGTTGTGTCAAGAAAACTTGGTCTCTGGTCGCGTTTGAGGGGTGGTCGTTCGCGAGAGGTAATTTTACGTTAGAAACGCTTAATGCATCAGGGTTTTGGCCGGATGAGGCGGGTGGTCGTCGGCGAGGGGATCGTATAAGAGGGGGACTACTGTACAAGAATCTTAACAATTAGTCTGCATTCTTACAATTTGGAAAAAATATCGAGACCTTAAGTGATGGGTAAATGCTAAGGGCTATTCCAGAAAAGAATATAACCCGGGGGCAGGATGCCATTGATAAATTAATGTGTAGGTGGTGGGAAAAAATTGCATATTGAAATTTGTTGGGTGGGGTGTCAAAAAAATAAAATAATAATTATTTGATATAGGAAAATTGTAGGTGGGGGAGTTAAATTATTAGCCGAGTTGCAACGAAGTTGAACTCGGCTATTGTTATGATGTGGGTGGGCAGGCATCGACAATTGGTTTCCGGACCATAACTCAGAAAGTTGTGAACCTATTTCAATGAAACTTTAGGATATTGTTACATACCATAAGAGGAGGAAACCTATTGATTTTGGGGTAAATCCGTTCAAGGTCAAGGTCACAGCGACAGAAAAACGTTAGAAAATTTCTTGAATTAGTGGTTTTCGGACCATAACTCAAAAAGTTCTCAACCAATTTTAATGAAACTTTGGTATATTGTTACATACCATAAGAGGGGGTCAAGGTCACAGTGACAGAAATACGTTAGGAAATTTCTTGAATTAGTGGTTTCCGGACCATAACTCAAAAACTACAAGTACATATCTGAAATTTTACACAACGGTTCAATACTGTTGGGGGATTCACATATTCATATTTTATGCAACTTTGAAAATTTGTTGATTAAGCTTACATTTTTCCAGCTGAAACCCTTCCTCACTTTGTCCCCCCCTGAAACCCTTCCTCACTTTGTCCCCCCCTCCCCCCCCCCCCCCCCTTTCTGGAATTTAATGTTAAAATATCAGGAGAAATACAGTTGTACTGTTGATAGATTTCCTCAGTCTTCCCTATAAGTCTGTTTAAACCAGTCAAAATGGTGCTGTTTTACAAATCAGTGTTGTTTTTTAATAGTTGTTTTTGAGAAACTTGCTGACAAAACCAATAAAGGAGGATGAACCTGAACAGGACGTTTTATTAGAATTAGATAATCCACAAGAAATACCCAGGGATGTTGACAAATCACATGGTTTGTACATTAGCTTTACTTGCACTCTTATTCATCATTTATCCTTAACTGTTTGTCATGTATCATACCTAACATTTTCAAATTTATTCAGGCATGGGGTTCAAATACAAAAATTGGCAGTTAACTATGTGCCTATGTAAACCAGGTTATTTTCTTTTACAAATATTGCTGAGAATTTAAAAACAATGTTGATGTTGATAAGCAATGGAAGGTAGTACATTCTTTTTAGATATTCACGCCAAATCATTCACTAGCTATTTATATTTTATAGGGCCACTTTTTGCTGGCATATTTAAAGTGGATGGAATAAATTTAAATGTGCTAATTTCTAATATAACCTTGTACATACAGAAAAGTTGCTTTGAAAAAAAAAAACATCTGCTGGTTGTTCCAGAACATCTATCCTAATCTTTGATCATTAACAAATGAGTGATTGAATTACTCCCCCTTCCCCAACCAAAATTTTTTTTTTCAGATAAGCAAAATCCGGTATAATTATATTAAAATGAAATAAGTCCCAATAAATATTACAAAAAGCAGTATGAAAAGATGGACATAGACTTCCTTTTCACTTGACAAACTTGAATCGTCCAGCGCCATGATAATTTTTATTCCTTTGAATTTTTAATAGGTTTGGGATAATTTACATACTTTTTCAAGTTTAAATACAGTAAAAATGTTATCCAAACTCTTCACATTAAAACAATGATGTATCATTTTGAAAATTTGCTAATAATTAAAAATTTAATCGTGTAGTTGGAATAAATGGCTTAGTTAGCTTTGTGAAATGAATTTGGAAACTTATGCAAATTAAACATTTTAAAGCACACGTCTCAAGGATATTCTGATTGAAGGTTTTACTGTGACAGTCAACATTTATGAAATTGTGAAGGAAAATAACAAATTAACACAAAAAGAAAACAGTTACTAGAAACCAACATAAAGCAACTTAGGACTTTATTGATAAACAGCAGACATATGTCTGAAATTGTGTGATAACATGTCTAACACAAATGCCATTATCATTTTGGGAATATTTACCTATAAAAAGGCAATATTATACAATTACTGTCATTTGATGAGGTAAATGTGTGGAGTTATTGACTTTTGAAAAAACTGTTATTCACCGAGCCCAGCGGGCGAGGTGAATAACAAAGAGTTTTTTCAAAAGTCAATAACTCCACACATTTACCGAATCAAAAGACAGTTATTGTTTTATTCAATAAAAAAGGATATTCACTAAAAATAAAATGGTTATTCACCGCGGGAAAATGCATGCGATTGTTATTTAAAAAAGGGAATAACCGGGATTCTATAAATAACAATCGCATGCATTTTCCCGCGGTGAATAACCATTTTATTTTTAGTGAATATCCTTTTTTATTCAAATTTTTCAGTCACATTATTTTTATACAAAATGTTTTATATATTATTGAATAACAAATAATATCAAACATATCTTTCATGAAATGTACTCAATATCTCACCCAGTAATGTGTATTGTCTTTGAGGCAACAGTTTTGACCCCCTTGTCATCAAATATAGGATGACCTTCAAATTGAATATGCTGGAAAATAGAATATTTTATCTGATATTTTGTGTATCCAACTACCTGTAGTCTACCGTATATTGAAGGATTCATATGCATTATAGCAATATTATGATACACAATATATGTAGAACACATAATAAATTTTGCAGTGGATCCACCAAAAAAAAAAGCCTGCCTACCTATCTATTACCAAAAGGGAAGGGTAGGCAAACACCAAACAAACCATTTTAAATAGTGGCCTGATTGCCAAACTTTTATACAGTATGTTTTTTTACGTGTCCAATAACCAACAATTGCAAAATTGGGTTCAGTTTTGGTGTTGTGGTAAATAAAAGAAAAACAATTTCCAAAATTAGGTTTGTAGTAAATATTCAATAAACACAAGTTTTGCTTTTCATGGTCTAATACATTACAGAACATGGTTCTGCCATTTCAGACAAAACAAGGGAAATAAGCACAATATTAGAGGAGCCATCAACATTGGAGGTATCTACAAGATCACGGAAATCTGACAAGCGCTCTGCATTGGACAGACAATCCATTCAACCACCTCCGACACCAGTCATACAGCCGCCACCAACACCAGTCATACATCCAGCAGAAATATCTAATGCTCAGGACTTGTTGGCAACCACATTTACTGAAGAAGTTCCTCAGCCTCATTTTGATCATTATGAAGATCCGCCCTCAATAGCACCATTTTCAGTTCCACCTCCATCAGTTCCTCCTCCATCAGTACCTCATATGGAAGCTCCAGTAAGTTCACTAACAACAATTTTATTGGCCATTGTCCATATTTTTGCAAGTTTTTATGATGGACATCTTTCACTACTGTAGAAACTAAAATTGTTTTTAAAAACAATGTCACTTTTGGATTTTTCTGGCATAAAATACAGTGAAATATAAGCAAAATCTGTTGAAACATTGTCTTTAGTTCCAACAAATGAAAAAAATATTGTCCCTAGTTGCTTATTTGCTAAAGTAGTTAAATAATTATCCCAACCCTGTTTCAGAATAAGTTTTTAAATAAATTTCAAACCCCTTTAAATTAAAAAATTGAAAAACTGAGAACTATGTTGTTGGCATACTATGATAGTATACACCCTAAGCAAAGAAATAAAATGAAATATTTTCATATCCCCGCTTCAAAGAAGAGGCGGGTATACTGTTTTATCTTTGTCCATTATTTAGTTCGTTCGTCTGTCCGTAACAAAAATTTCCAGCGCAGTTTTCTAAGAAACTATAGCATGTAGAAGCCTGATATTTTGTATATTGCTTTAACCTATAGTGTCATATGGTGTATAGCTATTTCATGCTCCTGGATCATCTACTTCCTTTTTACCGAATAGTTAGATTTTTACACATAGTTGACCTACATGCAAAATTTTTGTTACAGCTGACTAGTGAGTATTAGCTCACAGTCCACACTTCTTATTTTTTTACACAATATAACATAACGACTTCACAAATGCATGATATTCTTGAACCAGAACAGTACATGTATTTTTGAGAGTACACACTTACTGTTTTTTTAATTGATACTAAATTGCTGAAGAAATACCATTTTCTTTTATCTTTAGGCTTTCAGAATAGATGAAGATCCGGAAAATGAACTTATGCCAGAAAATGAAGAACAAGAAGAGAAAAGACTTACAAAACGAACACATCAAATGCAGCATGCATTAGAATTAGCTTTTAGATATAATAATAGACTTAGTTTTGCTGACATGTCACGCAACCTATACAAGAAACAAGCAGCATCTCGGTTTTATACCTTGTTAGTTCTTAAAAAATTTCAAGCTGTGGAAGTTAATCAGCAAAGGGAATTTGGAGACATTTGGATAACTAAAGGACCTCAGTTTGGCAAAGTGTCATAAGTGTAGTTTTTTTCTCTGGAATTGTGGACATCTGCTAAGCATGCTACGAAAGTAAGAAATAAAGTCTATATCACAGGGCCATTACTATTGACCAGTAATGGGGATGTTTGTCTTCTGTCTTCTTTTAGACTTTTTTATGAGAGATCTTGAATTTTTATGTAGTAGTTCACAATACTAAGAAACTATTTTAATAGATTTTATCCTGTCACATGCAAGTACATGTATTTGTAAGAGATTAATTATTAACAAGTATTCTGTGCCATTTATTGCTGATAAGTATTGTAGCATGTTCTTAAACAAAAATGTGGTAAACAAAAATGTCCCCAAAGTAGAAAGATGTCTTCTATGAAGAGTACAAATACTTTAATAAAAGTGTAATTTTCAGTTATAAATCTGGGAAATTTGTGGGGACTAATTAAGATGATGTAACTCATGAACCATGCGAAATTACTTCAAGACACTGAGGTAAATTATATGGATAATGCATGACTAAGAGGTACATGTACCTTGTCTGTATTTGTGATTTGTAATAAGAAAGTTTTTGTCATCGAGTCTGAAATAATTTGCTTTTACATAACCAAAAACCCTGCTCTGCCTTATAGACTATCTGTTATTGATATCACTGATGGAGAATGGAGGCATGCTTGTTGTTGACTGTAACTATTGGTTTTAAGGCAGCTTTTTGTGTTATGTCACTGAATATATAGTTTATATTGTTATTTATTGTGATGTCTATATCATGTACATTGAATTTTATATTGTAAACATGGGACTCTGTAAGCAGAAAAAAAACCTTTGACATTTTACCTATATTTCATGTAGACAAATTATTTCTTCAGTGCTCTTGTATGTATTTCTCTTTATTGTCATTATCCTTCCATATTTCGACACGAAGTTAAATATAAATTTCCAAAATAAAACTTATCATTGAGCAGCTTGCGAAAGTTGGAAGTTGAGATCAAGGAAGTAAAACAAACAGTAATTCGTTTTTCCTTTGTGACATCAAATTTACCCAACCTCATTATAAACTGCCAATAATTATCTATATCAGGCTAGCAGAGAGTTAAATGGGATTTTTTCAGAATTCATCATCAAAGGAAAATTGAACAAAATAGGGATAAAATAATTATAAAATTTCTTCGGTCTAACTACCTAAACTCTAGAAGGCTAAAAAACCATACATGTTCAAAACATTTGCTGGCCCTAACACAATTGTGTTGGGACTATTTACGTTTTACTGTTAAAACAAGATTTGAAAAACTTGAAAATTGTAATGAATTGAAACAATTTTAACTAACATAAATATTCTTATTGTGCAATCGAGTGCTGTTGTACGACTTTAGTCTGGTTGGACATTGTTGTCATATAGAAATTTTTTTTGTGTGTGTTAAACCTATTTGTATAGACATTGTGACTGTATGTTTAGTTGAGTTTGCATTTTAACCACTTTTGCAAACTTTTTTTTTAAACAATAGTTAATTTGGGGGAAAATGTTCTGGTGAATTGTTGGACATTGACAATCTTCCATACTTGTTACAAAGTGTAGGGTAATAGTACATTCTGCTTTCTTTTTTGTTCTTTTATACTTAAAGTGAATATAAATTGTCTACCGACATTTTCAGTGGATTTGAAATATTTTTTGTGTACAATGTAGAAGAATGACAGCACTATGATCTATCGTACCATAAAAGATTTGTAGTTTTACACACAACACAAAAACAAAATTTAAGAAATGTAATGCTGACCTGCATTAATATGTTAGGTTTAATAAATGTTTAAAAGAATTTAAAAAAACCAATAGAAAATAAACCACAATGGCTGGAGTTGTCTTTTAAAATATTTATAACTTGAACTCGATAATAATGGACACAGCAGAGAACGTAGTCTGCAACTAAACCAGTAGTAAAACAGGAGCAATTTCTTTTACTGTTTTAATGATAGAATGAATGTGTTATATGTGTTCAGGAAGTTTATTTTATTTGTTAATATTTGTTTTATGTATTAGTGGCAGTCAAAATGTTTTCAGTGAACATTTTTTATAGTTACAGCAATCCACAATCCATGGCATCACCATACATTATCAATATACCATATTTCTTTTATAATAAAACTTGTAAAACCTGAAAGTATTGATTTTTGTATGCTGCAGTGTTTCCCCGACTTGAAACAAAAATTGTTGAAAGCAAGACTGCCAAGATTATCAGTGGCATATCTGTAGGCATTGTTTTGCACTAATCATTTTCACAGGTTCATTTGAGCTTTACTCAGCATTTGGCTGTTAAATCATAAACTTAAAAAAAAAATCTTCAACTATGAAACAACTTGGCCTATTTTTTCTTGGTTGCACAAAGTGCAAACCCCAGTATAGTAGAGAGAAGTACAGCAGATGGGGAAAATATGGTATCTTTTGTGTAATCAAGTCCTCCTACAGTTTTCAACCCAGATCTCTTCTTTGGACAAAATGGGAAAATGATTTCGGAATTTTTTTAAAGTTGACATAGGATGCCTAGTGATGACATTCTCTGTATAAGTATTGGATTACCACCATACCAATTGAAATATTCACCGTTCATTATTATTATTGAGTATAGTTTAAACAATGGGTCTGTGGAATGTTACGAAAAACTCAATTCTGTTCGTTCGATGAAAGCAGCCTTGCCCTTACTCCCGGGAAGTTGATGTGCTGTATAAATAATAATAATAATATATAGCCATTCAGAATATTGTTTTGACAATGTCTGGGACGAACTTTTTAAAAATATCTCGCTTTTTGAACTCTGGCTGTATAGCTAGCCTAATGGTTACAATTCTGAAAAAATATTTTAATTATGCCTTGATAATGCGAAATACGGGGGTTTTTTTTAATTCTTGGTTTTCCGGTCTCCTGATTGTTTGCTTTAGTTGGGTGCCACTACTTTTATGTCTACCGCCACTGTGACGTAGGGATATTGTACAAGGACGCATCTCCTCTGAAACCACTTGACAGATTGCTTTGATATTCTGTAGGATTAATTGTTAGGATATGTAGATTTTGTGCATACTCTTTGACCATTTCAGCAATATAATTCAATTTCCCATCTCCTCTGAAACCGCTTGACAGATTGTTTTGATTTTAAGTAGAATTAATCGTTATGGTGGGTAGATGTGCATACTTTACCGTCATTATTATTCGTCTATTTGTGTACGAGTTTTATGGGTCTTTGACCATTTTTACAATATTAAACAATATTGAATACAAATTTTATCAAGCACTCTTACTTAAGTTTGCACATTCTGATGAAGTTTTATCATGTAAGTTGCTTGGCTCTTTCCCAAATACAAATCCAGATAATTCTAATATTACAAGCTTATTATTTTGTCCTATAAATAAATGTATCACAAGCTAATTTTAACCATTTTAGTTTCTCGACCTCTTAGGCAATTCGATACTGCAGCGGCGGGATTGTTGGAGGCATTTGGGTAAGTGTAACAATCTTGCCCTTGTAAAAATGTGATCATATCATCTCGACTTTTTGGTCCCCAATATATTTGGTTTTATTGCCATGGATGAGTCGGTATCTATTGTTACATTAATTTTAAATACAATCGTTAACATTATTAATTCGGGTATAGCAAAAAAAAGGAAAAAAAGCATTGGACGGCAGAGGATTCTAGGACTAAATGTAACCATGCATGGCAAATGTGGGAAGAACGTGGTATTTGTAACTTAATATTATTGTGTCAGTTGATGAAAGTGTTAATTCTGGATGTATTCTAATACTTACTAAGTATTTTTATTAGTTTTTGTGATATCGAGAATAATTATAAGCTCAACCTGGCATTCAAACACCACTAGCGAGCGAACGTCCAGTGAAACAATATGCCTGTCATCCATCCGGAAGTGGATCTTAGGTCTGTCATGATATAGCCGAAAACAAGTTTGTGCCATACTAAGCGACCGCCAGCTGTCTAGAAGGGGAATCTGTGCATGTTACCAAGCCATACAAACTGACCATCAGCCAATCCAGCAGCGGATCAGGGTCTGTCATGATTAAGCATACAAAGGGTCTGTTATGATAGTCTACAATAAGCTTTTTCTGGCCGCCAGAATTTGCTGGTGGAGTTATATTACACAAAAGTATCAATTATACTCCATTTCAAGATCGTGTATCGAGGTGCGAACTCGTTCATGTGCCGATGATAATATATGCATGCTTAATAGATTAGTCTGTTCTTTTTTAAATCGTGGTCTGAAGTAGAATCCCTATTAGAACCAAAATAGAATTATCATTTTGCATCTCGCTTGTTAATATAGAAATGTATATAACTAAAAGTATTTATTAAATTAACAGAATAAAAACGCATATAATGTATAGAATGGCTAAGTTGATGTTAACACAACTGCTTTATGAAAGCCATACAAATTCATTTTAACCTCATACACTTGTCTTGTCGTAGCTGTGCACAGGCATCGTCTGCTGTTTTTTCTCGCGTTTCACCGTAACAGTCACTCTTGGATTCTTTTTGCCACCGGGATAAAAATCGTCTACTTTAATTTTTCCAAATATATGTTTCATCGACTTTCTCAAAGGTGGTAAGTGCGCATTGTCAGGGGTAAGTCCTATATTTTTAGGTCCATCGGGAAATGCCTTTTCCTGACCAGGTCGCAGCTTGAAGTAAGAAAATGTCGGCTTTGATATCCGATCTAATATCCACGATTCATCTAATTCACTTATCTTGCTTAATTTTGACATTCGAAGTTCAAACAAAGCTTTAAGATAAGCTCTTTTATGAATATTTGGGTCAATCCCACCTTCGTATATCTCTTCCGTTGTCGTCCAAACATCGTCTCCATCAGCCGATCCTACTTCGTCGTCGTCTTTATCGCTGACTTTATTATCGAAAAATTTCCCATGGTTTATCAATATTTCTTCCCGGGCGTCTTCAAATTTGACATGTTTTTCCTCGCTCTGTTGGGACTGTTTTCCAATTGACAATTGTTGCGAGCTCCGGAAGCTCATGTTGGAGGCACGTTTGCTGGTTTTCATGATAGGTTTTCCGCAATGTGGGCAATTTCCTTGACGAGAAGTAGACCTTGCGTGCACGCACCATTTTTCATGGTCGCCAATTTTTAGGCACTCTTCGCATTTGACCTTGCTATAATCTATGTCCTGACAAGAGCACCAGTGATTTGCCAAACCGCCGGTCAGTCTTTGCAAAATAAATGATGAAGAAGAATGCGATAAAAGTCTTTCCCTTTCTCCATCTTCAGAGCTCCGCCTAGAAATTTGTGAGCCAATCAGAGCTAGTTCAGGGTCTGACAGTTTTGAGTTAAGTCGAGATCGGATAGGTGTTTGATTGGAATTTTCCCGTGATGCAATCGAAAAGCCGTCGTGTGGTAATGATTCCTTATCTGAGCGGTGGTGATATTTTAAATGTCCTTCTTCGTCTCCGAAATCTGAAGACCTTTTTGCACCTTTAGGTCTCGACATTCTCGACGATGCTGGCGAAATATTCTCGGACTGCGGCCTTGTCGACGTCGACTGATCTGTAGGCTTCTCTTCTTCGCTTCCACCAAAACTTTTCGGCCTTAGTTGGGATACAGTTTTCTCATGGCCCTCCTCGTCGCTTTCATCGTCACTGACATCTTTACGAAGATATCCATCAGCTTCCAGCCAAGAACGATCGCTAATCGTGGGGTTTATTTTAAAGTTTTCTTCCGATCGTCTCGATGGAGCTCCAATGTGGTTGTTCCAATGTTGGTTCCGGCTGCTTGACATCGATTGTCGGCTGCTGTGTTGGCTCTTTTGTTCAGATTTCCTGCTATTCCAACTACTGCGTAGACTAGTTTGTCCCGAAACATGTTTGTCTACGTCGGCAAATATTGACGGCAAGTTAAATTTCGACGAATCCCCAACGTGACTTTCTAGTTGGACTCCATTCAACACGGAAGTATTGAAATGAGTTTGACCAAAGATTGGAATCGGTGATTGTGAATTTCGACCCGGACGAGACTTAACGCGAACGCTTACACTTAATTTTAACTCTTCGTCTGATAACTGTTTGTTAAAATTGAAAACATCTTCTGGATGGTCGCCTTCGCCACTTTCAATTAATGTCGGATAAGGTGTTTTTGGATGGTGACTGCATTTATTGAAAAATCCCTTGCGGAAGAGATATGCATGCGGATGTTGATATCTTCCATCGAGGTCTAAATGACTGCAGACGTAGCAAGCACCTTGGGGCAAAGGTCGTCGTCGTATCTAAAACAGACCAGAGTATTAAGTTATTTAGTGAAAGAACACGTATATAGTTCCAAGTCGTATAACATTTTCTAAAATTATGTTCTTTATTGAAAAAAAAAACTGCACGGTTTTACAAACATCTATCATATTTGGGGGGGGGGGGGCTAGGTAACAGAATGGTCTAAGTGGTAGTCATCTACATTGTCAACCCTGGGGTTCTGACGTTGCGGATTTGAGCCCGCTTACCCCGGCAGGGTGTGCTCGACTTCAACCTTAATTTAAAAGGATTAAACTGAATTTATAAGGATTGTTAGATTACTGCCGGAGTTCGGGGGGTTTACATCAATTACTTTGCCTTCCTCCATCAGTAAAAACTTTAAGCCATGAAATTGTCGAAAGTGGCGTTAAAAACCATTCAAACAAACAAATATAAGAGGCCAAACATTTTTTTATACGAATGTGGAAGGAGGCTGGGATTTTTCAGGCGGACAGAATTTATTTTTTGTCCCTTATTTTTTTTCTCAGCGTTAACAAAGAAAGAGTAAAATAAGAAAAGACGGTGTGGAAATTGTGTCATTCTTTAGTGGTTCTAGATACTTATATTTGTTTGTTGTTAGTTTCGTGAATTGTCGTTTATGCTTGCGAGACTTCCGTTAGCCGTAACTTCTTATCTCGTCCTGGGATTCTGTATGTTTAATTACGTCTTATTTTGCATGGCTTACTTGCTTAATTTTGTAGTTGTGGCAGAAAAAATCGAAGTATCTGTGGTGAGCGGCTGTGCGATTTTAGACTGTTTTTCTTATAAAATGTCAAAGGCGAAGAAACAGACGCATGCGTCGACCGTAAAAAATCCGGGCAGATACCAAAAATAAATGTGAGTGAATAAGCTACACTGCTTACCACAGTTAAGGATTAGTCCAATCAACCACACGTAGAAAACAATTAAGATAAACACAATTAAATATTTGTAAAACGGTACAAAGAAACTTCAAAGTTGTAACCAAGAATGAACAATAAATTACTTAAAAAAACCCAATAAATTCAAACTTTTATAATGGTAAAGATTGCCAACGTCTTTCTAAATAGATGACAATGTATTTGCAGGTCCTTTTTGTTAGTTTATTTGTTTGAATAGTGTTTAATGCTGATTTTTGTAATTTTTCTGGTAAATCATGTCGTTAAGTTTTAAGTGGAAGATGAATCTGGAGTAACGGTAAGAAAGTTTGCTCTTCGACAGCTAGGAAAACTGGCAATTCTTGTAAATTAAGTTTGTAGTCGAGCACAGCGTGTCCGATGTCGGATTTGCACAGTGTTGACACGCCGGTGATCCTTAGTAGATCGCTAAATACCATAGACCAGTCCGCCACAGAGACTACTAGCTCGTTCTATCTGAAGTAAATTTTAGCTATCAATTTAGATTTTTTCCAAATATTAATATAATCTGTGATCATCGAAAGCAGGGTTTAAGTTAAAACCACCTAACAGCAACAGCCGGCCATCAATCAGATCTGTTCTTTCACTTTTGTTTATCTTAATATATATATATGATCCCCCAGAAACTCGTGTAGAGAATCTACAAAACAAGGCGACGGGTTTATTGCAAGGATTTACATGGTCTTATGATATATAAATACTTTAATTGACAGATTGACAGCAATAAGACAAAGGAGTCAAGAAATAAGAATGAAAGAAAACAGATATATTTTTTGTTGGTTTTTAGTATGAAATTTGTGTGTCTACCGAAAATACAAAAAAATTGGATCAAAATTAGTTGCCATGAAAACAACTTGTTTGTTCAATTAGTAAAGGTGTTATATTTGAACTGAACAATAGAACACATACCGGAGGATTCTAAGTTGCAGCGAATATTAGCAACGAGTAAAATATAACGCGAGTATCTTTTTTTTCAAGCTATACTCAGGATTTCTTTAAACTTAAGCTGGATCGCGACTACAAATTAAAATGCTGACTTCCGTTGTCTTCGAACTAAATGGGACTTGAGAACAACATTTTCAAAAGAATAATACAAAACGATAGTTACCCTTGGTAAATGTAAATCATTGAGACTCCTTGGTTTTATCCTGTTTCCGAAAACACAATTATCTCGTTCAAATTCAAAATTTTTACTCCTTTCAAGCCCGAATGTGTTTTCCCAAACCATGACGTTATATGGTGTAGAAATCACCAATCTCAAGACACCATTATTGTTTCTAGAAACTTTTTGGACAGCTGTTTACTGGGGTTTCTAAGTGGTAACAAGCTGACAATTTTTCCTATGTCCACACCTTTGGCAAGGTTTCACATCAGGGGAAAATTTGGGAATATCAATGTGGTACATAATATAATTAAAAACCCTACTTTATACCTGTATTTAGATAACTTAATATAAACCCTTATCCTTCGATCGTGCTTTGTGAAATGTATGGAGAATATTTAAAAGATAGAAAATAATCTATAACTTTAGTACAAGATTGGCAAAATGACGTGTAAATTGATATTTTTAATATCCTAACATCGTAAACTTTTTAATTGGATTTTGAATCCTATGAGAGGCCTCCGTTTTAAACTGAAGTAATAATCTCGTTTATCTGTAAAGGCAGTAACCCATTGTTTCTGCAATATTCGGAATCGAAGCGCTTTAACAATTCACATTGATCATGGTGATCATAATGTTTTAATCAAATGACTATCATCGTGTAATCTTTGCTGGGCCGTCTTTTAACAACAAAAGTTTATAAAAATTGTTCTGACGTTTATATGCAAACAATTTATAGTCACGGTTTTAAAGAACAATAACATAAAATACGAAATATGTTAGTTCAGTCGAAATAAAAAGAATGACAGGGGATCAAATGACCACTTAATGCATGTCTTTGTGAAATTTTCTTACAAATTCCTTGCTTATTATAATTAAAAGTGCGTGTATTACTATAGACATTTTCTAGAAGCATTTCACTGTTTAGTATACAAGTTACTGAAATGTCCAAAATTTACTTCAAGACCAATTTAGCTTACGTATTTTGTATAAATATCAGAACCAAACTAACCCAAACGCGTCACAAATGTCATCCGGAGAAACGTAAGATATTGTTTTAGTAATGGTGACATTTGGTATATTTATTATTTACTTTGTTATATCTTCAAATATATAAAACATATAAAAGTCATATTTATTTGGACTGGAATGGTAGTATGCACCATGCCAGGCAATAGTCATTTCTGGTATCTATTGAACAACAAAGTAACTGGATCTAAAAATAAAATCACCCACTATGCAAGTCGTGACATTTATCATTTTTAAATATAATTTATTTTATTTTAACAGGAATGATCTTATTGTGCGCATGCGTTTATTTACCAGGTGCTTTGACTGTTAATTAAAATGTATAAAAAAGAACAAAAATTATGCCTATTTGTAGTGCCTGGAATGCGACTACTTCAAATGTCATATTCAAACGACTTATCAATTCCAAATTATTTTTCATACGGCCCAAGAAAGTTAAATATTATTCTTACACAACTGAGATGTTGTGCGTCTTTTTTGAATTATGACTTATACAGAGTCAACTTAATCACCGACCCCTCATGTCAATGTGGAGCCCCAGTAGAAAATGCCTTCCATTATTTCTTTGAATGTCCTCGCTACATAAACCAAAGACAAATACTAATGCAAAACCTTCATTGGGTCCACAATAGACGCATTATAGATCTTCGCTTACTGGTGTCAGGAACAGATATATTTTCATTACAAGAAAATAAAGACATATTTAGGAACGTGTTAACATTTATTAAAGGGTCAAAAAGATTCATGATAGTATAATCCACACAACATGTATATGATTACCATATGTTTATGTTTATGCTTTCGTTACTTAATTCCTACTTTTTAAAAATGTATATACTGATACTTTTTTTAGCATGCTCAACTTATATTATTATAAAATATTTGCTATTGTCGGAGAAGACTTCACAAGTTTGTTTAACTTGTGTCTTATCCATTTTGCTGATTTTTTTTGCAAATAAAATATGTTTAAACTAAACTACTTTTTCCATATTTTAACGTGCATGGGGCGTGATACTCCTGAAGAACCCTGGTTCGCAACCATTCTCTATTGAGGGCATCTCTTATCCGGACCTGTGGACGTGCCCCACACTGCTTTATGAGTGGAATACTAGTCAAGTTATTCTTTTAGAATGTTCGCTGGTCAGTTTCAAAATAACAAGGTTTTTAAATAGTTGTTCTAGTTGGTAAGAATTCATAAATTACGCAAGGCCATGTTTTCACCAAGTTTTTAATCGATCCATCTACTTATTATTGTACCCTACACATTTGATTGAACATAGTGTAAATAGTGTATAATTGATAAACGTAGGGTGTTTTCGATAACTAGTGTGATGGTGTAGTAGAAAAGAATTTGGGGCTCTATATGGTGAAACCCGAGGTAAAGATCTGCATTGAATTTATTGAATTGAATTTAAGTAACCTTTAAATAAAAGGGTGGTATATTATACACTTCAGAGCATTACCAATTGTGTAGGAGGCCTTAGTACATGTTTGTAGTTAAGTCTGAAAAAACATGGACAAAAGGCAGTTAACCAGGTAAAAAACACAAAAATACTATTAAGACCCTCTTAAATTAAAAACAAAATTGTCATTTGGAATGTGATAAACTTTTCATATGATTTTTTTAATAAAAGTACCACCCTCTAGACCCTTAAATTCCAAATGGTAAATCTTAATGTTGCGCGATTACGCTAAGCAAAACATTGTACACGGCTACGGGGAAGTGCAGACGACAAATCAATGAACGAGTGATATTAATAATGAGAGCTGATAAAATTTGTAACCAAGTATGAAAGAGCGTAAGCAAAATGTTTTGATTGTTGGTTCTGTATAGCAACACGGAAGTAGAAATGCACATGACAAGCAGAAATAAAAATAAACCAGTTATCGAAAACACATAACGAGACCATAAGAGATTGCAAATTTGGCGGGAAATAAGTTTCTTTCGATTTTTCATAGGTTATGTTGCCTCTCAAATGCCACGTAGACATATTAATTACAAAATTGTATTTTGTCAGTTTACCTTTTAAGATGTTTTTTAATGAAATTATCAAAAAGAATGTTGGCGTCAAAGTGCAAACAAAATTTTTACGCTTTGCAACAGATAAAACCCGAGAAGTTCGAAAATCTGTTAACGGCATCAAAATCATGAATAGTGTACAAAGGCTGGTATAGCGAGTGATATTGTATACTTACTGGGTATCGCTGAGGGGTGTCTACGTCATTTACATTTATTAGCACTTTTAGTCGACGTTGCGTTTTTCTAACATCGTACAAATCGACAACATCGCCAGCCACTGCTGCCATGAACGTTATCTCCTGTGTCCCTTCAAAATAAAAGAGAAAAAAGCTTACCTCAGGGGGTAGACTGTTTACAATGTCAACGAGCTCTTGAACACTGACATAATACGTCTTCCGCCGTCGTCCAAGACCGAGGTACACACTCATAGTTTATACTGTACTATAGTTCTTGTGGAGAGAACGTGTAATCGGCATAAAGAACTACATTGTCGCTTACATGAAATAATAATGTTTAATGTCGAGCACACCTTTGTTCGTGCAAAGCATCAATCAGAGTTTTTCTTATTTTAAAAATTTAATTACCAATAAGGGTACCATGGAAACCAACACGTTTTTTACGCTAACATCACATAAGTTTAGTTTCGAATTTCATGCTACACATTTATTTCGACCTTAGTCTATGAAACGAGGATTCCAAGAATACAATTCGTAAAAAGTTAATTTTTATCATATCATATTTATTCGGATCCTTTTTACCAACGCACTGCTTTAGATCTCAAAATTTATGAGTTACGTGAATCATCAAATCCGTTAATTACCATGAAATAACGATATCTGGTATACATAATAATGAAAAATATTTAAATACGTTCTCATATCCATCCTTTTAAATTTCCAACTAGATAAATTATACAACTTAATGAGGTTTAAAATATCTTCTTTAAACTATAATCCTCAAAAATAAACAAAATGTACGCATATAGCACAATTTGTAAATACAATTAGCGTTTTTAAAATTATATCCACGATCACTTTTAGCAATTAATACGATATATACATGCTCAAAGAATACTTTAGTCCGATTGCTTAATTTAAAATAATATTAAACTTTGATATATTCAAATATTTCCATAAAGTTTATTATTTGACATGGTACGTAAAGGTTCGTTGAATATATAGTTAATAGAAGACATATTTCTTAATATCTGTAGATATCATATTGATAACGCATATTTTGACATTTTGGGTTTATAAGATCAATTTCTAAACTGAGTTTAAATAATATGCAATCGATAATTATACACAAAGATTGTTTACATTAATGGTATTCATTACGGGACCAGAACAAAAGCTTCATGTGGGATACAGTCAAATACGATCGGAATTTTAAATTATATACATGGAGTAGATGCACTACAATTAAAAATGGCCAATAGGGGAATCTTATATCAGATAAACAAAGGTTCCGTATGTGATTCTAATAGATGAAATCAACATTAATGGAAAAGTAAAGAAGTAATATATAACAATGATTCACATGTTTAGATGAGCAACTACATATTTTTCCCATAAAATTAGTACCCCTAAACCCCCTTCCCCTAAAATGATTTAAAATGATACGTTGTATGATAATGATACAGGATATCAATATAGGATATCTTACATAACACAAAATCCGTAATTATTTTCGTGCAAATTGTTTGCAAAAGTGTAATAATTTCCATTATCTATTTTAAAGTAAGACGCAGTAACATTTGAAGGAAAGCTGAATGAACATGAAGTCGAATAATTGTGCAGTAGTGGACCAACAGTTTTTTTTGGCCCGGGGGGTGGGGGTGTTTATAAAAACCATTTCGTTTTTGTCTCACTATCTCACGTTTTTAAAATTTGCTCTTACGGGAAGAAGAAGAACCCGTCCGAACAAGAATTTGGTCCGATAAGAAAATGGTTGCAGGCACATAAACCGTGTCAGATTAATTTTTAATAATTTAACAAAGACACATTACCAAACAAGTACTATCTTTAAAAAAAGATAGTCGACGCATTTAACTCTTAGAGATTTATGTAAAGTAGAACGGAAACTGAACAAACATCAGCAATAAGAAAAAAAACTTTAAAAAACTTATCAAATGAAAGAAAGAGACAAGAAACAGTAACGTTTTCTTTCATTAATGTGTGTGTGTGTGGGGGGGGGGGGGCGGGTTAAATAATTAACGTGCTGCGAACTGTATCCAATTAAAATAAGGCTAAAACGGTTGCTGCATTGATGTATTAAACATGGACTTTTAAAACATGTTATTAAACAATAGGGTATTATCAAAAAGAGACTTTGCAATTAGAGCTCCATCTCCTGTCTGCACGTGAATGACGACGGACGCAACGAAAGAAGATACAGAATTAATGGCTTTAAAAATCATATAGCTAACAATAAACATATTAAAATATCCTCAATGAAAAGTTATTTCATAAGTTGAAGACCACAATGGTAAATAAACGAAATATAAACCTTTCTATTTTTTTCTTTCGATGTAGAAATATATATTTACTGGAAAAAAGTTAGTTAACATTTCAAAACTTCAAAACAGCACCTATTTTTTAAAAAGAAATTTCATAAGCAAATATGTACTTACATGCATCAAGTATTATTCATTACAGTTTGCTATTTTATTAATTTAACTATCTTTTAAAATGGAAACTTCAAAGTAAAACATTTTAATTAGAATTGTATTAACATGAACACAAAATGTCTAATTCAATGCTTATAAAATGTGAATTGAAATATGTCATGTGTACGCTATTCCGCCAAAAATAGGGGGGGGGGGAGATAAATAATTGCAACGGAACCATCAGCGAATTTTATCCTCAATTCTATGTGTGTATAGTAAACAATACATGTGTTATCGAACCACTGTGTCTCATGTAAGTCATTTGGCGTTCCGATAATTACAAATGACCTAATTACCTTTGTGTAGAATTATTTGTATGACAATAATTTCACGATAGAGAGAGATTGCTTGTGCAGGCGGTCAAATCCAGAAAATACGGCGTAAATATATCACCAGCGTGAGGATTGTTTATAGATATGATGGTCAACAATGCAAATATTAATTCTACCCTAGACGAAATGCGCAAAAAATACACGACGTATAGGTTTATCATTTTAATTATTGTTTATCAGTTCCAAATGGCATTCTTTGGCATAAAATCATTTTCTAAAGTTTAATTACGACTTCCAACTTTTTAAAAACACCAGTCTGTTGGAATAATAATTGAGAAATGCAAATAGGGATGCTTTTCAGAGTAAAAGTAGATTGTTCGAACGCAGAATTTTTTACTATTTTTGTCCAATCAGAATGCAAGTTTGTCTTCAATTATAGTAAGTTACCATGGGTAAGCGTCTTTTAGTTCAAAGGTCACAATTCGAAAATATACCGACTGCGTCGGAAAAACAGCTTTCAATATAGTACACGATATACACATTACCAAAACGACAACAAAAATTGATTGATTGATTGATTCATTCATTCATTCATTGGCCGTTTATTTTTGGGTCATATACAGTCAATGAGAGTATTGTGACTCCTGGTATCCCAGAGAGTTTTGTGTCTCCTGGTATCCCAAACATAACTGACATTATCTAAAGCTTTATATACTGGATAAAGCACGTTTTACATCAGAATATTATTTCGCATTCTTTGAACGCTTCGAAAGCCTGTTTATTAGATACACGTGTATGCGTTACACTGTTAGAATTAGATTTCAATAACTGTCAAATTCGTGTTAACCCTCTGCGGAATTGAGACATAAACACTCATTTGCCTGCACTCTGGATAACTCGGCCAAATCTGCTATAGCTATGAAAGATATAGCTTTAATAATACAGACGCATTTAGACGGATATCACTTGAATCACGTCGGTTACTGAAACTATATTTTTTATGTAGCGGGCATATAAAAATAACGGAAACAAATGGCGTTTTACATCTTTTTGTCATTTGTGAACATGTCTTTAGCAAAAAAGATATGGTGGATGAACCAATTCACGTCCGACTACCCCTTTTTACGTTGCCGCTATTTAATCTGTAATAATTTATAAACATAAAATAACTACTTACGAAAGTATCTCCAAAAATGCTGACACTGTTTACAAAGTTTTAGTGTCGGTGGCATGTAATGATCTTTATAGTATCCTGTGATCGGCGGCAACTTATTTTCACTATACGTGGTCTTACTATTTAATGGCGTTGCTGCTAATTTCAGAGCAGGAGCGGTAAATGCCAATCTCGGATCGTTATTTTCGTGTTTTGATGCTGGTGCCGTTCGCGCCTGTCGGCTTATTTTCGGTAATTTCATTTTGTTTGATTTCTTTTCATCTGTAACTGTCGGCGCTGTTAATGTGTGACGCTTTAAATCTCGCCCTGTAGAATTGGGAGTTTTGTCCGTTTTTTCTTTTATGATTTCAAATTTGAAATCGGCGCCCATTTTCTCCGAAGGTGCATCATTATAACACCTGGGGATTTCACACTTAACAATCTTCACAATCGAATTTCCGCTTAAAAGCATGATCGTGCACTCTCAACATGCTTGTTGACAACTTCAGAAGTATAAATTAATTAACAATTTTCCCCTGTCTTTTACGTCCTTCTAGTTTCAAAGCGTCCATTGCAACATAGACTATTCAGGAAAATTAACTATAAAATCAATTTGAAACATTTGGAACAGTACAGGGGGCCATTCAAATTTTGTAATATTGATCAAATCTATAATTTTTGTTTAAACAGTTATTTAATTTATATCTTGAATGTTCTTTAAAATCCACTTAATGATTAAACAGTCTAATAGTTCAACTATATTATTATGGACTTTTGAAGGCTATATTTCAGATTATAGTTATCTTTCTCAGTCATGGTCTTGTTGATTTGTTTTATTGTGTAAACAACAATGTGACAGTCCATGTCTGTTATAAGCTTCGAATGTAAATACGTTAACTATAGATTCAAATTCAAACATATCCCTGATCTGTGAAATCTAAATACTGCCGTTTCTTTTTTTCTACAATACGATTTCTCATTAGATATATTCGTCTAGTCTTTAATCGGACGAAAATTCTCACATGAAGGGAGTTTCTTTAGATAGTTTGATAATACAAATAAACAAAAAAAAATTATCTATGATTTTGCAGTACTTTCAACATTTTTTAATCAATCATAGAGTCGAATTTCGTTGCGAGTAGAGAGGCTGTGTGCTCAGTGCATTGCACTCATTATTTTTAGGATTCGGTTTAAGTCATTATTTAAACCATTTTCCAGCTATATCTAATGGCAATTGGTACATGGGAGCAAACGAGGAAAAATGCATGAGGGGGAAACGGCAATTTATTTATGTTTATTTTATTTCATTAATAATTTATTAGTTATTTATTTTGTAGTTGCAAAGTGGATCGGAACATTTCGATCTTTTGATACAATTATCTTGCACCCCTCATTTAATGATTTTCAACTGTACAATTTAAAATCAAAAATACTTTTGATCTCCTATAAATGTTTGGTGTCATCGCAGAATGTTAGCAACACCACCCGAGATATCGTTGTAAGGTGACTACGATCGTTTTCACACAAAATTTCTTCTCAGCGGAAGTCCTTTCTTAATGACTGGTATTCAAATTTGTAATTTGCGAGTTCGCTGGATCTTTGGATTTTTGATTACTTTTGATCCAAAAACTACTGCCCGCTACCCATATCCTTAAAAAAAGAGGAAAACGAAGACAAATCTTAAAAATTGTTTTAAAATACCACAATTTATTTTCAGGAAATGGATAGAATCCATTGCCTGATTTTGCTTCTTGACGACTTAGGCAACCCCAGACCCTTCGCTTCTTTCTGTCTCATACTTGAATCGGTCCGGCTACGGTCATATTGTTAAGAGGAAGTCGTAGTACCCTGTTATAGTCGACGGTGGCCTTTGAAAAATTGGCGATCCTTGTAAATTAAGGTTGTAGTTTTCAACCTGTTCGAAGTCAGGCTTTAAATCGCAACTTCATTGTTAACACGCCGATGATAAATAGTAGTTGACTACCTTAACAACTCGTCCATAGGTGAATAATAACAATAACTGCTTACGTCATGATATGCAGCATAATAAATATATTTTAACTTTAATTATTTTGGATTCATTGTTTTAATCAATCAATCAATCAAGCGATTTCAATATAATTATCGGCATACTTTTGAAAAACAAGAAAAAAGGTAACGTACGGATGTTGAGTCGCAATTGGAATTTGACATCGTTTAAAAATTACCATATTTTATTATTTACACAATTAAACACAAGCAAAAAAGTGAGTGAAAAAGTCCCTAAATATAGAAATGAAATATAGGCACTATCGAGATACTGAAATATTGCACTCAAAACTAATATTCTGCCAAATGTGTCAACGCACGAATAAGCATTAAACAAAATTCAAACGCGCAAACAAAACGTACATAAGCACGATCAAACCCTTTATCTGAATTATCGATGTGCATGAAACCATAAATATAATTCCGATTCGTCTGGTTCAATGTATAACAGCAGAAGCTAATTTTAACTTTATGGGAACAAGGAGCTTCTACTATGATTGGGGTTTGGGTGTTTAGTTTTTTCATCAACACGCGGTTTTTGTCAAAATTGATATACAATGTGTGGAGAAAACAGAGGAAGTTAAGCATTAGCATTTTTTCAATTAAATCTCTTTCACGCATTAGATCTAAAGGCGTTTTTATTGCAGTAAAACCAGTTCCAGTGTTGAAAAGGTTTCTGAAACCTTCCATTTATTTCGAAAACTGGTTTGAAACTAGTTTGAAACCAGAACCAGTTTTCCATTTTTTGTCGTAAAACTAAAACTAGTTAATGGAACTTGCAAAACCACCTCCGGGTGCAGTTTCGGCGGTTTGAAAGATGGCAACAGCCATATCTATAAACATTTTCTAAAAATCCCCAAACCAAAACTCATGAAACTGAACTAGAACCAGTTTTTTATTCGCCCTAAATGTTGGTTTGAAAGAGATCCGAACACGTGGCGTTTTGCACTCAGGAACAATCACTCGACTACTTATTTATTGCAAACGAATTTAAAAATTAGTAGACTGAATGTTCGAGAAATTAATTTACGTTAAGTAACAGACTTGAAATCAAAATCTAAATTGCAATTTAAACAACTGTTATTTCAACAGAAAAAACAAACAATATTATCGCTGAAATAAAATATAGAAACTATTGACTTACGTTGACATGAGACACCGCACTGAAGTAATATTCCGTTATGTGTTGTCCACGGATTAATATTAAATTAAAAGACGCGAGTATAAACAAAATTATGAGAACTGTAAAGCCGCTTATCCGCAATGTTTGTTTAATATATTGTTATTTCAAGGCCATATTAACTTCAGACAAATTGAACACCACAAAACCATTAATTTTGAACGTTAATGCTCGTGGAATCCTTTGTATAATATGTTTTTCCTGCAATATGCTTCACCCTTTAAAAATACAATTTAAAAAAAATAATTGACTTCAATTCATTTTACTTTAAATATTGTACAAACTTGCTATAAAAAGAACCTGCATATTATGTCTGTCTATATAGAACTTAATAAAGAGCACATGCTCATTAAAGGCATATTTATCTATATTTCTCTGTTTTCATGGCTGTCCTTGCTCAAGATGTTACTGTATTGTTATATATATGTTATTCCATATAGGAAAGTGTTAATGTTTCTAGGCTTATTTTTTAAACAATTTATATTTGAATCAATAAATCAATCAGTCGATCGATCAATCAAATAGTTTTTACTTCTAAATGGAAGTTTTCCTGCTATTAAAGATCGAGAGATATTCCTGCTCCCTCCCCTATCAAAACTGATAAAATGATAAAGCTGAAAAATTGTTGAAATTGACATTGAATCCTAATCACCAATAGTAAATCAATAGTAAATCGTGACATGCCTATGAATTTTACTTATAGCTATATATTTTTTTTTATCTGTAACGGTTTTTTATTTCTTAGCAAACGTAAAATTGCATTTTATTCCTGTTCTAAATATAGTAACGGCGGCCATGTTTTGAAAAGTTAAATAAACTATTATATCAAATTAATAAAAATTTATATACAATTTAAAAAGTAAACTACATGGTCGTAAAACGCTTTCGTACAGAAAACAACCAACTAATTTCCATTTATCTTAAATCAGCCAACCCTAAACAACCCAGTGAGTTTATTTACATGGTGCTAAATCTGTACTGTCGTCATGGTGATCATCAAAAGCCTTATCTCTTGCTAAATCTGTACTGTCGTCATGCTGATCACCAGAAAGCCGTACCTCGTGCTAAATTTGTACTGTCGTCATGGTGATCATCAGAAAGCCTTACCGCGTACTAAATCTGTACTGTCGTCATGCTGATCACCAGAAAGCCTTACCTCGTGCTGAATCTGTACTGTCGTCATGGTGATCACCAGAAATCCTTACCTCGTGCTAAATCTGTACTGTCGTCATGGTGATCAACAGAAAGTCTTATGGGAAGCTAAATCTGTACTCTCGTCATGGTGATCGCCAGAAAGCCTTACCTCGTGCTAAATCTGTACTGTCGTCATGCTGATCACCAGAAAGCCTTACCGCTTGCTGAATCTGTATTGTCGTCATGGTGATCAACAGAAAACCTTACCTGGAGCTAAATCTGTTCTGTCGTCATGGTGATCAACAGAAAGCCTAACATGGAGCTAAATCTGTAATGTCGTCATGGTGATCACAAGAAAGCCTTACCTCGTGCTGAATCTGTACTGTCGTCATGGTGATCAACAGAAAACCTTACCTCGTGCTGAATCTGTACTGTCGTCATGGTGATCACCAGAAAACCTTACCTCGTGCTGAATCTGTACTGTCGTCATGGTGATCAACAGAAAACCTTACCTCGTGCTGAATCTGTACTGTCGTCATGGTGATCACCAGAAAACCTTACCTCGTGCTGAATCTGTACTGTCGTCATGGTGATCAACAGAAAACCTTACCTCGTGCTGAATCTGTACTGTCGTCATGGTGATCACCAGAAAACCTTACCTCGTGCTGAATCTGTACTGTCGTCATGGTGATCACCAGAAAACCTTACCTCGTGCTGAATCTGTACTGTCGTCATGGTGATCACAAGAAAGCCTTACCTCGTGCTGAATCTGTACTGTCGTCATGGTGATCAACAGAAAACCTTACCTCGTGCTGAATCTGTACTGTCGTCATGGTGATCACAAGAAAGCCTTACCTCGTGCTGAATCTGTACTGTCGTCATGGTGATCAACAGAAAACCTTACCTCGTGCTGAATCTGTACTGTCGTCATGGTGATCACCAGAAAACCTTATCTCGTGCTGAATCTGTACTGTCGTCATGGTGATCAACAGAAAACCTTACCTCGTGCTGAATCTGTACTGTCGTCATGGTGATCACCAGAAAACCTTACCTCGTGCTGAATCTGTACTGTCGTCATGGTGATCAACAGAAAACCTTACCTCGTGCTGAATCTGTACTGTCGTCATGGTGATCACCAGAAAACCTTACCTCGTGCTGAATCTGTACTGTCGTCATGGTGATCAACAGAAAACCTTACCTCGTGCTGAATCTGTACTGTCGTCATGGTGATCACAAGAAAGCCTTACCTCGTGCTGAATCTGTACTGTCGTCATGGTGATCAACAGAAAACCTTACCTCGTGCTGAATCTGTACTGTCGTCATGGTGATCACCAGAAAACCTTACCTCGTGCTGAATCTGTACTGTCGTCATGGTGATCAACAGAAAACCTTACCTCGTGCTGAATCTGTACTGTCGTCATGGTGATCAACAGAAAACCTTACCTCGTGCTGAATCTGTACTGTCGTCATGGTGATCAACAGAAAACCTTACCTCGTGCTGAATCTGTACTGTCGTCATGGTGATCAACAGAAAGCCTTACCTCGTGCTGAATCTGTACTGTCGTCATGGTGATCACCAGAAAACCTTACCTCGTGCTGAATCTGTACTGTCGTCATGGTGATCAATGGAAAACCTCTCCGTGCTGTTTACTGCGACTAACATCCTGAGTCCTATATATCGTGAAAATATACATTTAATTTATATAAACAAAAAACACTATGAGGTGTACCATTCAAAGTGGGATTACTAGTTTCTTCTTGTTTATCCTATTTACAAGTTTTTATCCCGATAGCAAGTTAGTTAAAAAAATACGTTTAATTTCTTACTACAATTAATATCATTTCTATAGACATAATTTTCAATAAATATATATGTATTATTACAGCGCCCATACATGCAGGTGTCATTATGAATAACATCACAATTATTGACCTCTAGTTTTTAAAAACAAAAAACAGTACCCCTACTTCGGATAAGCCGTTGAATCCAGGTGCCAAATTGTAAAATGGAGGCCTGCAGAAGCATACAATTTGACAGGAAACAATTGCTGAAAAAAAGAATTCGCTGACAAGGATTGACAGCTTTCCTCCCAATGGTTGGAGGTTTTTACTGGATAATTAGCCTTTCCCCCGACCTTAAAAACAATGTAGAGGACAAGTTGAGCTAAAATAAAAAACCTGAAGGTGGCGTCCCCCTCCCTAAAAACCAAAAAACTAATAGTCGAATAACCTAATATAAAATATATCTTATGTCTTATTTAGCAGTATTTGTTAAGTAGGCATAAGGGATTCAGACTTTCAAGAAGGGTGTCCCGCTAATGGGGCTCTAAAAGATTGGCCCGGACCACATGTGGGCAAAATAAAATTTTTATTGTATTGTTCTGACAAGGGGACTGTAGTCTATCAAATATCTTACCTTTTAATAGCTGTAAGAAATTCGTTTTATTCCAATATAGTCATATATATTATATATATTATCTTTATAACATCATTTCGTAATTTCATATTTTTTGTAGCAATATCATTCGCACACGTTCTGAATCTGTTATTTATTGTTCAAATGATCCATTTTCTATTAATACACATCTCCATAATATTTGTTGTTTCTTCTTTGTTTGAATATTTGAATATTTAAGCTTAATAAATCTCCCTTAATAAATCCTGTTACTTTTGTTGATTGAACGCTTATTCCTTCAAGATGTCAAAAATTAAAGCAATGTTAATTACAACTAAACAGACTAATTTCGTCTTTTCCAATCCCGTTAAGTCATCCAAGAGTAAACAAATATTACCGTTAATTACCTCAAACTAAATGTGTATTAGCTTACTAAACCAGATGTGTATTGCCTTCATAACGATTGAAATCTGATAACGTCTGTCGTGGGTCAATAAGTAATTCTATTTTAACTAAAGGCATATTCATTTCGAGTTCGTTAGACTCTCACGTGTCTTTGTTTAAACATTGTGTCAATCAACGATAAAAGAACCTTTCGTCTCTTAATTAAAATTTCTTTGTAGAAAGTTGCCATTTAATTTTTTGACAAACCAATGCAACACAATTGAAATAATTATACCTCAATAACAACTTTGTCAAAAGCTTGACATTCTAAACATTCGTAATTTACATTCAAAATAAATAAATATTTGTATGATTGAAGAATAAATATTTTCAGTTCAATTATATGCAATTAAGGTCAATTAAAAATACATGCAGTAATTTCACTGAGTAATTTCTATACCAGAAATTATATAAATAAATAATTATTGAAGCTTATGCGATCTTAGGGGGCCTCTATAGGTTTTTAGTCATCTACTGTTGATCACATTCCTGTCAACACTGAGGTTGCGCGGCAGGCAGGTTGTGCTCGACTCCAACCTTAATTGACAAGGATTGCAAATTTTCCTCCCGAATGCTGGGTTCCAACCGTGTCACAGTGAACCGTGTACTCAGGCTACATCTCCCATGCGAGAAAAACTGGACGCCATGATATAGCTGAACAATTGATAAAAGTGGCGTTAAACCCCATTCTAAGAAACACACAAATATAACAACTTAATTCGGGGGATTGCTGGCGAAGTCATTTACAACTAATGGCAGGCGGGTAAATATTTGGGTTGTGAGTTCGAACCCGACTTCTAAAATTGAGAATTATTGTCAGTTCTAAGTGATCATGAGGGTTATAACCTCGGCTTCCGTCCACTATAAAACTGTTAATCGCCCCTTAATTCGTTTAATTCTTAATTGTCTGTATTCCTTATTTTTCAATGCAGAACGGTATCATACTAAACGATACTACACAAACCGGATGCAACATTGATGGAAAATACCACTTAATAATACCAAAGAAATGGGGAAATTTTGTATCAGGTGTTAAAACATGTTAGATTCATGTTCATATGCTTCAAATAAAACTGTTTTCTCCGACAACCGTAATAATGATTTCATTTAACAGGGTGGTGGATATGTCAAAGTATGTCTTTTGTAAATAATTGATCAGTTAGAATGAAACAAACAGTAGCACCTACTAAGTTTACATAGACGTGTGTCAGAATGGGAAAGAAGGTGTTCCTACTTCGAAGATATTATTGACGACATAGGGTGTAAAACAATAAGATTTAGACCTACATTTTAATTTGTCAATAGAAAATTTATTTTAGCGTACGTCATATGCATAGCAGATAAAGCATATGAATAGTACTAAAGAATGAAAATATGTATTTTTTATATCTGTTAAAGCTTTTAGCAAAATGCATGCATACAATAAAATCGCATCATTTAAAGAAGAATTATCGTTCATTTAAATTAATTGTTGAAAGTTTGAAGCAATTTAAATTGAAGAAAATCGTTATTGACAGCAATAAAGTCTTGTACTTGAAATAAATTATTAATAAAACAATGATTTTTACATAGAAAATAAATCGGCCGTAGTACCAGGCGTTAAAATGGCGGAAATGTGTAATAAAGAGATTGGAGTTGAAAAAGAGGTCCTAGGAAAAACACTCATTATAACACATTTTAAACAACTAATGTATTGCTTGTCAATTTTTTCCTAATTTATTCATTTGTACAGTCGAAATGTGAACTATGGGAGGGCGATAGAAGGAAAATTTGGACTTTGGTGGAAAGGTTTGACATCTGAGAGTTGAATTTAAAAAATGGTAATGCGAAATTCATATAGGAGATGAATTCTAAAACGGGTTTTTAAAAATGGAGAAGGTGTCAAATAGCAGCGTTTCTTAATAGTGAAGAGTGTTCCCAGCGTACCAGGATCTGCCTAGCACGTCCCCGCTTGGCATATAGATCATAATCTCTCGACGAGGGTTGTCAGGTAATAAACGGAAACTTTGTCTGCGGAGACGTACGATACACGGTGGCTGAGGTATACTATTGCAGGTTCAAGTCTCACTTCAGGCAGGGTAAACTCGACTCCAATTGACAAGAATTTTCATATTTCCTGCCGAAGGTATGGGGTTTTTACCGGGTACTCCGGTTTCTGCCCCAACCAAAGCTGGACGCCACGATATAGTTATAAAAATAGAATGAAACCCCAATCAAAGAAACAAATATACAAACAAACTTCTACGACTACTAATACTAATAATAATAATTACGGCAATACCCACCGAGAACGTCTCGTGCCAGGCAAACATTAATACCAATCTCAGGATTGATTTTTTTCTAACGGAATTTATAGCAGTTAAGTCAATACTATAAGCAGCGTGTTTGATAATTGGATGAGGCTAGTCAATAACAGATTTTAATTACTTTTTGTGTCATTTAGTTGTACATATTATGTTATCCTGGGGCCCGACAGACAGGGTTCCAAGTTAGCTTCCTTTTTTATGGTCGTCCATAAAAAAGGGAGGGGGCGGCCAAAAATATTATAGCTAAAAAAAGGAACTACAATATGGTAGCTAGATCCAAATCACGTATATTCAAATAATCCTCATTTATATACAATTTCTATGTCGTACCACATGTAACAATAACATGGCTTAAATGCACGATCTGCCCGAATGATTTATTAGAAAACACCCAGACATATATGTAATGTGTAACAAGATGTAGCAGTGTATAACAGGTGTACAATAAACGTGCGGGTATACATGTAACGCTTACATTGTAATAGGGGGGTGGGGCATGGTGGCTGAGTGGTTAAGAGAGTTTGTCTACTATTGATCACGTGGTCTGTCAGCACTGAGATTGCGTGTTCAATTCTCACTGCTGGCGGGTGTACTTGACTCCAATCTTAATTGATAAGGATTGTTAATTAGTTTTTCCTACCGCAGCTTGGGTGTTTTCTCCGGCTTCCTCCCCAATATAAACTGCACCCATTGATATAGCTGAAAAATTGCTGAAAGTGGCGTTAAACACCATTCTTATGTTCTTATTCATCCTTCAATCGAACATAAAATATTTATAAATAAAACACAACACTTTTATTTGGGATACAGCTCGCCTGGACAGCACAGCAAAGCATCGAGGATACAGCTCGCCTGGACAGCACAGCAAAGCATCATTTATTACAAATGCACATGATTAAATAACAAATAACATAAATTAATCTGTTCCAAGCCACTGCGACAAGAAACCACATTCAGAGTCAGTTTCTACAAATAAATATAGAGTATCATTCAATGTAAAAATCATCTAGCAATATTAATTACAAAATTTTACTGTGCTAATGGCGAACGTCGAATGTATCTACTCTACTGACAATTGTATTTATATTACAATAAATATTCCCGCCTAAGAGGGCATGTTTTTCATGCAGCTAATAAGCCTTTATACCTATCACCTGATTACATAAGGTGAAAACCAATCAAACACACCTGTACAGGTGTCAAATACACGTGTTCCGTACCATTTACAAATACATAAACAAACAAACCAAAACATCCTAATAGGAAATAAAACATATACATAAACGATATTATACATAAAATAATATATCAGGTAATTGCATTTCCATTAGTAATGGGAAAAGAAAGAATTTTGTTTGATCCAGATCATTTGTTTTCAATCTAATCTTTAGGGCGACTCTCCATGAATCAACCCCTTCCCTTTTCCCGCCATTTTGGGGGAAATTTTCCGTATTTCTCTCTAGTTTAACATTTTTTTAATTATGAACTTGTTGTTATTTAAAAGTAGTCACATATTGCAAAATGATAACATTTTAGTTGCTACTATTTTTTGCACAAACATTTTTGTTTACACGAATAGCATGACGAACAGTTGCAATTTTTCAACGTCGGCATACATGTATATTAATGACCAAAGAAATGTTGACCTCATAAACCTTGTATTGTTTACTAAGTTTTACAAGTTATTTAAACGCCCAGAATGTAATGCAAATGAATGAAACATAAGTAAAGATTAATTATTTAAAATAACAGTTTATTCAGCTTCATTATTAAGTACTTAAAATTCAAGGTCTCGCGTGTATAACGTATATTAAGCGCTCTACTTCTTATAAATTACTACCTAGCTAATTAATATACAAATTAGGTTGATAGGAATAATCAATGATGTGGTTTATTTCAGAAAATTGGACACCTGCTTAGGGACAAATTGCAATATAGGTCTGTGTGTTAGTGTTTTACTGTTGCCGTTTACGTAAACACTACAGATGTCTGACGGTTTTTTACATGCTGTTCCTACAGCCTGTTTCACTCCCAGTTGGGTCTACCAATGAAAACGTTTAAATCATCGTTTCCATCAGCTTCGCAAGTTATTGACAAGCTAATTTTGCAAGTTTTTTAAAAGTTACTTGTTTGGGACACACTATTTCAAAACAAAGAGGTAGGGTCGACATGACAAAACTGCACGCAGTGATCTCAGTTCCTAAAATCCAGAAACATATGCGATCTTTTCTGGGCTTGACTCCCCACTACAGAAAGTTCACGAAAGGCTATAGTCACATCACTACTTCTCTCAACTACCAGACGACTATTTTGAATTGTTAGACATGTGCCAATAGTTCATTTAAATAACTTAAATTTGTTCTTGGATGTGCACCTATTCTTGCCTATCCTAAAATGTCAGATCCCTTTATTCTTACAACTGATGCCAGAGGCACAGGCATCGGTTACATTTGAGGTCAGTTCGACTCTAAAGGGCGGGAAAGAGTAAGATCATGTCCCTATGGACGCGGTATATACCTACTACATTGAACAAAATATCTTATTAGAAATATGTGTATGGATCGAGGCACACATTTTGACGATTTATTTATTTATTTATTCATTTATTGTATAATAATTTACTGTTGTTGGAATAAAATAGTTAGAAAGTTTTCCAACTGATGGTTTACAAGAGTTACGAATTCGCATCTATGCATGAGTTATCCCATGTTGTCGGCAATTCACCGTTACACTGAATTGAAAATCTAAAAATCTGTTTACACCATATTACACCAAAAAGAAAAAAAAACAAATATAATGCCAAAATACGATGGCAGGCGTACACCTTTTTTACTGCAGACGTACGGTGAATTTAAGTACTACCCTTTGACAGAAGCTGAAAGGGCATGGGGTGTCAGTGAATTAGAGTGCCTAGCTGTTATGTAAAGGATCAAGATTTTAACATATAAACCTACCACCAGGCTTCCAAATGGTTAATCAACATTAAACAGTCTACAGGACGTTTAGCACGGTGGTGTTTCGACATTTGTTTTCGGAAGGTCAACAACAAAGCTGATGCTGATTGTCTCTCGGTTCCTCATTCTGCACGACTCTTATAACAGGGGCGGATCAAGAAAATCGGGCTAGATCGGGGCGAAATTCGGGCAAGAGGTCTGGGGACCGCAGCACCCTGGTAGGGGAGTACGGGGGGGGGGGCGAAGCCCCCAGAAGCTGGTGAGATTTAAGCAATGGAGAGGGTGTTGAGGACTACACATTTTAACATTTTCAACACACTCTCGTTCGCACTTTCTTTTTACTCTCTGTCTTTTCTCTTTTTTTCGCTCACTTTCTCTTTCTTTTCCCTTTTTAGGGGGGGGGGGGACGAAAGTCCCATCCGCCCCCTCTGGATCCGCCACTGATATATACAACAATACAATTTTAAACATTGACAGCTTACTTTTATTTACACGTTAGGTCCAGAGTATAGTATTCCATCTGTCATGATACTATCTTCTTCAAAAAAAGTGACACTGAAAAATGTTTTTGTTTGTTTGAATGGTGTTTTAACGCCAGTGTCAGCAATTTTTCAGCTATTTCATGGCGTCCAGTTTTTATTGGGGGAGGAAGCCGGAGTACCCGGAGAGAACCCCGGCCTGCGGTAGGAAAACTGGCAATCCTTGTCAATTAAGATTGGAGTCGAGTACACCCTGCCTGCAGTGAGAATCGAACCGGCAATCTCAGTGTTGACAGACCACGTGATCAACAGAAGACGAACTACCTTGACCACTCGGCCACCGAGGCACCCCCACTGAAAAATGAGTTGAATTTTTAAATTGTGACTTCGGACGTTTCGACTAATAATTTGTATAAAATATTTGTCCCTCAAATTTCTGCTTTGACCATTGTACTAATGTCAAATCTCAATCGGTCGTGTTTTACATGCTAGTGTCATGACTATCCGACTGTAAATGGACTAAACAGCTAAAAATTAAACATGGAATATTTGTCCAGGTTGCTAAAATAAAGGCAGACTGCTTGTAATACCGGTGATCAATAGCAGAAGACTGAGACACTTAGCCACGGAGTCTCCTTTATAGTTATAAGCATATTATTAGCACAATCTAAACAGTATGCAAACCATGGTCTTGGCACAATCTAAACAGGATACAAACAACAGTCTAAGCACAATCTAAACAGGATGCAAACCACGCTATTAGCACAATCTAAACAGGATACACACCACGCTCTTAGCACAATCCAAAACAGGATGCAAACAACAGTCTAAGCACAATCTAAACAGGATACACACCACGCTCTTAGCATAATCCAAACAGGATGCAAACCATGCTTTTAGCACAATCCAAACTGGATTAAAAACCACGTCAGTCTAAGCACAATCCACACAGGATGCAAACCACGATTTTAGCACAATCCAAACAGGATACACACCATGCTCTTAGCACAATCCAAACAGGATGCAAACCATGCTTTTAGGACAATCTAAACCGGATGCAAACGATGGTCTTAGCACAATCCAAACCACGGTCTTAGCACAATCCAAACAGGATGCAAACCATGCTTTTAGGACAATCTAAACCGGATGCAAACTATGGTCTTACCACAATCCAAACAGGATGCAAACCACGTTCTTACCACAATCCAAACAGGATGCAAACCACGCTCTTAGCACAATCCAAACAGGATGCAAACCACGGTCTTAGCACAATCCAAACCATGCTTTTAGGACAATCTAAACCGGATGCAAACGATGGTCTTACCACAATCCACACAGGATGCAAACCACGATTTTAGCACAATCCAAACAGGATACACACCACGCTCTTAGCAGAATCCAAACAGGATGCAAACCATGCTTTTAGGACAATCTAAACCGGATGCAAACGATGGTCTTACCACAATCCAAACAGGATGCAAACCATACTTTTAGCACAATCCAAACATGATTAAAAACCACACTCTAAATACAATCCAAACAGGATGCAAACCATGGTCTTACCACAATCTAAACCAGGTTTTAGCAAAATCTAAACAGTAGAAGCTTATATCAAAAGCTAAATGAAAAGAGTTATAAGAGTGAGAATTGTAAATTTTATTTTTACAATAGCTAACAAATGACTACAATGACTTCTAACATAACAGTCTTCAACAAGGAGTCCATGCTTGCTTGTCAAAGTTTATAAATGGTTTGTGGTTTTATGTGCAAAGTAAAAAAACCTACTTAAATATCAAGAAAATAATATTCCATATGTCTATCTATATACATTGAAATGTTTGGTTTTTTTGAATATTAAGAAAATAATATTCCATATGTCTATCTATATACATTGAAATGTTTGTTTTTTTTAAATGGTGTTTATTGCAACTTTCAGCAATTGTTTAGGTTTATCATGGCATCCCATTTTAGTTGTGGAAGAAGCCAGAGTCCCCAGAAAAGACCTCCCTTCTTTATAACATCTGACAATAGCATATCGGCAATCAGTCAATTAAAATTGGAGTTGTATTAAATTAATGCATGTCTTGTACTTTTTAAACCTTCAAGGTGATGATCTACCTTAACATTTATTTAAAGAATATTTCAACTTTCTGAACAGGTTATAGAAGTTACAGAGTATAACATGTTCAGAAATTTGAAATATTTCTTAAAATTTAATTAATTGGTAAAAATAATACTAGACAATTTAAACAATATAACATGATGACATCATGGAACTGTGTGAATTTGATTTGCAAAAGAAATGGTCATGTGACCAACAGGTTTTATTGTATAACTTGTCTTTCTCCAATTGAATTGGCCAATCAGATTAAAGCTTACAAAGCAAACCAAACTATTATTTGGTACAAAAAAACCACATGATTCAATAAAATATTTTTACCAGGATGGAATATTTACAAAAATTAAAAATACATTTTTGCTTGCTCATGCCTTGCAGTCATAATTCCTGATTTTGTTACAATAAAAACACCATCTAATAAGCATTCACATACTCTATGGCATCAATCAACTTTGCAGTTTCAGAAAAGATCTGTAAATCCTTACTGTAGCGTGCACTTTTAGAATAAGTTTGTAATGATAATGGTGGCCATTTTTACTAAGTCCTGCTGTGGCTGCCATTTTGAATGTCTGATTGGCATAAAAAACATAAACTTTATAAAAGATCATCCAATGAATACTTGGTAAAATTCTTGTTTCAATTTTTTAACTGGTTTCAGAGAAGAACCCTTTAAAATACATTTTCCATAGGGTATTACATTAAACTAAGTCCCGCAGTGGTGGTCATATTGGTTTTTATTCCACCCCCCCCCCCCTCTCAACCCCCAACAAATTGCCAATTTTAATTGACCTTTTGTTATAATAAACTAATAGGTCAAAATAATTGTGGTCTCTGTCCTGCTCTATATGATCTTGATATAAAAATTCTGTACACAAAAACAATTGATCATGAACATGTACATATTTCTACACAAATACATTAATACAAAAAAATAGGAACACAGACTAGGGTTTAGTTATTGTTTGCTGCCAATACACACTTATGACAATGTGAATATCTACCTAACAATACAAGGGAGATAAGCATTTTAGTAAAAGAGATAATTGAATGACAACAGTTATTCCCCTTTCTACCATTCATAGAATATAACTTTATTGTCACTTCTGTAGATTTTAGTTTCTGAATAGTTCACAATTTTCTTCACATGTTTTCCAGCTGAAAAACATAATTAAAATTGCATTATATTAATATAATTTGTCAAGTTTTAAAGGATAAAATGCTCGTTTCTGATCACTAAGCTTTTTTAAATTGTAGGTTTTTGTTGATGGTTCATAAAAAATATCATGGCATCAGTAATGCAGAAGCCTATTTGCTACAATACATGTATTAAACAGATAATGGTTTTGTATTGTGAACTACTTAATCGATGGATTGAGTACTTGCATAATGCGCAGTGAGCAATATTTCAGCTATATTCAGGATGAGTTAACAAAAACAAAGCATCAGTTTGGAAAGGGATGGACCAGAGGGAACAAAATTTTGACTGCCACTAGAAACGTATGCAGCATTTGGTAGGGACAGAGAATTTAGCCTTGGGAACTCACTGGGCAGTCATTAGGGTCGAGCACTGAAATACCACCCAGTATGTAGCATTTGGTAGGGACAGAGAATTTAGCCTTGGGAACTCACTGGGCAGCTCTGAGGGTCGAGCACAGGAACACCACCCAGTATGGTGCCAGTGTATTATGACCTAAAACAGTCAAAATATTGAGAATTAGCATCTCAATAAGGAAAAAGCATTAAAAAAAAATATTTAAGGATTAACTACAAAAAATATTTTTTTCATCGAGGGATAAAAAATTTCCACTTTGCACATTGTATAAGCGGATTATATTAAATGTGCATATCGGACATTTTGTTATCCCTCGATGGAGAAAATATTTTTTGTAGTTAATACTTATAAATAAATTCAAACAATTTTATTTTTGTAACTGGAAAATTTTGAAAAAAGAGATCAACACAAAAACTGTTAGTGTCCCGCGGGTTAATATATGATGTCAAATGGTGCGTGTCTCCATGACGATCAAATTTGTTTTCCATCCTCTGATAGAAAATAATTCAGCCAATCAAAAGTCAGTATTAGATGGTAAAATCTTGCCCTCCAATTCCTTTGAATTTTTTCTTTGAAGGTTTCTATCTATGTTATCACAACATAAGAATTTTTATTTTTTAATGCAGAATATATGGCATCAATTACTGAATTCTCATTGACTAGTCTGACACTTGGTGTCAGCCCATGGCAAATAAATTAACAAGAAAACATGTGCTATATGTATATTGCAGTAAAAAAATCACATTTATGTGTACCAGTTTTAAAAGCAACAGGGGGCTTGGTGGCCGAGTGGTTAAAGTAGTTTGTCTACTAATGATCACGTGGTCTGTCAACACTAAGATTGTGGGTTCCATTCTCACTGCAGGCAGGGTGCACTCGACTCCAATCTTAATTGACAAGGATTGCCAGTTTTCCTACCGCAGGTCGGGGGTTCTCTCCGGGTACTCCGGCTTCCTCCCCCAATAAAAACTGGACGCCACGATATAGCTGAAAAATTGTTAAAACAACATTCAAACAAAACAAAACATTTAAAAGCAACATGCTTAGGCACTGTGTCCCCTTACTGGCAAATAGTTCAATTCAGTATTTATAACATTATAAATTAAAGAATACAAGAGATTCAAAAAGTCTACTTTAACCACATGGCCACAGAGGCCTGGTTAGCTAATTTAACTACTCGGTCACAGAGGCCTGGTTAACAACCTTAACCACTCTGCCACAGAGGAAGGTTAGCTGCCTTAACTACTCAGCCACTGAGGCCCAGTTAACTACCTTAACCACTCTGCCACAGAGGAAGGTTAGCTGCCTTAACTACTCAGCCACTGAGGCCCAGTTAACTACCTTAACCACTCTGCCACAGAGGAAGGTTAGCTACCTTAACTACTCAGCCACAGTGGCCCAGTTAACTACCTAAAACTACCACAGTGGAACAAGAAAAAAAAAAACCCATATTTTTTAGATGACTTAAGAATTTTAGTATAATCAATCGTACCATATCATCAGCATCATCTTCAACTGGTGTGTCCACTTTTGGCTGTTTCTTGTGTTCCTTATCCTCTGTGAACTTTTTACCCTCTTCCACGCTGACATCACTGTCTTCACTCTCAATTTTAGTAATAAGAGTCAGTTTTTCTTTCAAAGAAATTAATACAATTTTTTTTAATATTGTTTTAACACTCTTAAAACTTGCAAAGCTTAGGCCTTTCTAAAATTCTATCAATCACCAAAAGAAAATGTTTATAGGTGGCAAACTTAATACTTCATACATACTGCTAATATCAGCACAGAAGCAATTTCCATAAAATTAGCAAATTAACAGGAGTTATCAGTTATCCATTTATGGACATCTAGAATTACATGGCAATTATGAATAGTAGAAAAAGGTCAGAAAATGGGTTTACTGACAAGAATCCAAAACCACAGAACGGAGAAAAATATAGACTGAGATAAAGACACACAAAACAAAGAACAAACCAAAAACAAAACCAGAAATGAGAATCCTGAAGGTGACATATAAATAAACATGCTGCTTAAAAATATAGCAGGTCGTGGGTTCTCTCCGGGTACTCCGGCTTCCTCCCCCAATAAAAACTGGACGCCATGAAATAGCTGAAAAATTGCTGAAAGTGGCGTTAAAACACCATTCAAACAAACAAAACAAAAATATAAATTATGTATAGATTATTATATGTTTTATTTCCAAGATCTAAATTATCCATGGAGCTCGTGCAGCAGGATGGATAATGTGATCCTGGAAGTAAAACAAACAGTAATCTGTCAATCTTTGCTAACACTGTGACAATATTTTAGTAATTATCAATATCACACTAGTAGAGTCAGAGGAGATTTTCTCTAATTGCATGATCGAACGAATATTGAACTAAATAGCGATAATTATAGATTATTTACGTTTTTTGAAACGAGATGCGTTTTCTCGTCCATATCTGATCGAAGGGCGAAAGCCCTGAGATGAGATGATGAGAAAATACATCGAGTTTCATAAAACATAAATAATCTGTTTATCGCTGTTTTGTAACATTGTGACGTCATAGAGTTTACTTAACAACATCTTGACAGCGAGCTGAGATGGGCCCATCTCAAGCTAGTAGAGTGAGATGGAATAATATCGCACACAAAGATCAAAGGAAAATACTGCAAAATAGCGATAAATAAAGTTATCAACACAAGCGGCCATATTTTATGATAAAGTAAAGAATTTCAAGAATTTAACTTATTTAATTCACTAAAAATATTATTTCAATATACAATTTTTTTTGTCAGAAACTATTTTTTCCAAATACATTGAAATAATATTTTGCAAAAATAATATTCAATTATTCTGAATATTTTCTTATAAGACCCCATCTGAGTCATGAAAGTGGTCTTACAATGAGGGTGGTCATTCTTGAGGGAATACAGTTTAGACAGCTATGTCGGTTGACTGGAAGCAAGAAATGTGAAGTGATCAAGAATCACAAAAATTAAATATTTATATTTTAATACAAACTACAGTCGAACTTCAGTAACTCGAACTCGGATCGCTCGAACACCAGGGATTTCTTGAACACCTATCAAAGTACGGAACTTTCCCCCTATATAATCAATGTTAAAATTGCTTCGATTTCTCGAACACCAATTTCTCGAAAACTCTAACTAAATCAGCAGTCCCAATAGTAAAAATCCATTGAAAAAACCACGAAAAGCTCGAACTTAAATTATTGACAGCTTGCACGACTAATATTGGTCATAAAAGGTGTAAAGATCGAAGCCATACATGTAAAATGCCAAGCTTGATCTTTAATGATATAATCCCTATTAATTAACCTAATGTCCTTTAAATTGGTTTTTGTGTACGCCTTTGTATGCAAATTTGTTGAAATAAGTTTTAATTTATTAAAATATGCTCCAATTAATTGCTATCAAATCCGAATCGATGTCATTGACACAATTACGTAATGCAATAATACTTATCAATCCTTGTGCACACAATTAAACAAGAAATATAATTACAGCAAGCATTTGTATTTTAATAAAGACAAAAATATGTACTTAAAAATAAGATTTATATATGAAATGCAATGAAGAAAAACAATTTTATTAATCCAATGTGACACAGGAAATTAACTGAAATATTTAAACCGATATCGATTCCAGTTCGTACATGAATCATTTCCGGACATCACAAGAACCGGTTTCTTGAACTCCAAATTTCTCGAACTATTTCTGTTGGCTCCTTAGAGTTCGAGCCATGGAAGTTTGACTGTATGAATAAAAAATCGATATGCACAGAGGTGCAAAAGCTGAGTTGCCGTATTTTATTAACCAAAACTTTCATTAAAATCGGTTGAGAACTTTTTGAGTTATGGTCCAGAAACCACTAATTCAAGAAATTTTCTAACGTTTTTCTGTCACTATGACCTTGACCTTGAGTGGATTTACCCCAAAATCAATAAGGTTCCTCCCCTTATGGTATGTAACAATATACCAAAGTTTTATTAAAATCTGTTGAGAATTTTTTAGTTATGGTCCGCAAACCACTAATTCAAGAAATTTTCTAACGTTTTTCTGCCGCTGTGACATTGACCTTGAATGGATTTACACCAAAAGCAATAGGGTTCCTCTTCTTATGCTATGTAACAATATCCCAAAGTTTCAATAAAATTGGTTAAGAACTTTTCGAGTTATGGTCCGGAAACCCTTAATTCAAGAAATTTTCTAACGTTTTTCTGTCACTGTGACATTGACCTTGAACAGATTTACCCCAAAATCAATAGGGTTCCTCCTCTTATGGTTTGTAACAATATCCCAAAGTTTCAATAAAATTGGTTGAGAACTTTTCGAGTTATGGTCCGGAAACCACTAATTCAAGAAATTTTCTAACGTTTTTCTGTAGCTGTGACCTTGACCTTAAACGGATTTACCCCAAAATCAATAGGGTTCCTCCTCTTATGGTATGTACCAATATCCTAAAGTTTCATTAAAATCAGTTCACAACTTTCTGAGTTATGGTCCGGAAACCAATTGTTGACGCCCGCCTGCCCGTTGCAATGCGGCTAAAAACTTCATGTTGTTTTTATCTGTTAAACTTTAAAAAAAATGTGTCATAACAGATTTAACTGTAAACTGTCCCATTGTAAATTTGTTCAAATTATTTAAACACACAGACACTTATTACCTGAAATATAGGCTGAATTTTACTGCTGTTATAATCCTAAGTTAGTTTTGTAATTTATCTGATTAATGGCTGACTTTAGTCCTATTACTCGTAATGTAGGAAATAAAAATTTCTAACTTCGGTCTATTTATACAAAATGAAACATAATATACGTCTCTTTTATGTTATTAAAGCTTCAGACATTGCGAAACTATAACGGGAAATGTTCTTTTTTGAAGAAATTTCTTTTTTTGTCTTTGAAATGCATGTGGAAAATGCAATGTTGATCATTTTTCCGTATATGGATAATAGTGACCTAATTTTAGTAAAATAGTGCTAATTTGCATACTGTAACAACCATTCCGTAGTAAGAAAATCCAGTAATCTACATATACAACACCTTCCCAAGATGCAACACACCATTCCAGGTTCTCAATGTTTTTCATGTAGTAAACGTAATTAAACAGACACAAATGTAAATTACAACGGATAATTAAAAATGGCAATAATTATCATCATGTATTAAAAATGATTGATCTTCAACACGAAAGCAATAAACAGATGATGACACTGTCAAAAGATATCAAGATTGTACATAGCTGATTATATATGCAACTACTTTTTGACATCAAAGTGAAAGGAGTGGTTCACTCCCACTCTGCTACATTACAAGTCATGGAACTAAATTTGTACCATTGCCAAAAAAAAAGCCAGTGTACAATTATTTGTTCTACCTGAAATACAGAATAAAAAAAAAAGAACATACAATTTTAAGGCTTTCAGTTATTCAAGAGCAATACAATTTTCACTAATAAAACATACCAGCTACAATTTCATCCCAGAAATCTCTCCTTCCTTTTGTAATTAGTTTATCTTTGAACTGCCTCATGTAAGCATTAAATAATTTTGGTTCCATTTTCTGTAAAAGAAAGAAAAACAAATGGTTTATCGTGGAGTTGTCTCCATTAATCAGTCTGTTTTAAGAGCAAATTACCTCTCTTTAATCATTTAAATCCATGTTTGTAAAGTGCAAGTTATCTCCCATTATATCAACTATATTCAGTTGCCAGTTATCTTTGAACGTTATACACTATGTTGAAACAATTACTTGCAAAATAAATTTTTAAAGCATGTCGTCATGTAGTATGGTATGATTTTTGTTTGTTTTTTGTTGGATTTTTAGGGAATTGTTTGTTTCTGGCTTGAACACAACCAATTGCTTGAACTGTTTTTGAATTGATTTCTGTACTCCTTTGTACAAAAATCCCAGTTTTTTCAAACACTGATTTCTTGAAAACTCGAACTCATTTAAACAGTAAATTGATAGTAAATTCATGCAAGCAACTCTCAATAATTTGAACTCGAATTAAAAGAGTCTTTGTGAAGCAATTAACTTTAGGTACAAAGGACGTGGATAACAGAAGCAGTAGCAATTAGTACAGGTATGTTATTTAAAAAAATAGCAGATAATAATTATGCCATGACTGGTGATTAGTTTTTATAGGCAAATAGACATTAATTATATTTCTAATTAAAAATAAATATAAAACCAGCACTAAGTCGTGCTAAGTATACCCCCACTCAACCATTTTTCAGCTCGGAAAGCAGAACTGACTGACCTGGACAGGGGAGGCACGGTACAACTCATCATGCTTAAGCTGTGCACCAAATTTGAAACCCTTCCCTTAAGTAGAAGCAGAGAAATCTGTTACGAAAGTTTGTACCGGACAGACAGACGGACAAGGTGATTGCAATATAGCCTCCTCTCTTACAAATGGGGGAATAATGAAAATGAAAACCTTCAAATTTGAAATCAACTACAAATTTTGGTGACAATGCAGTCTAATTAATACTTAAGACAATTGTTGACTGATTGATAGGATGTGTGCTTTACATCCAGTGAGCAGTATTTCATCTATATTCAGGACAACAATTCGAGAAAGATGGATCCAAAAGGCTGCGATTCTAAATGCCACTGGAAAAGTGTGGATATTGGTAGGGGCAGAAAATTTAGACTTTTTTAGCAGCTACAAGGAGCCTACTCTTATTGACATCTACAAAAGGGGTCTTTAGCCTGCAAGGAGGGAGGTACTCTAAAAACATTTTACCCACTGGGGTCCATGTTAAGGCTTTCCATATTATTTCATATTATGACCTGACAACCCCCCCCCCCCCCCAATTGGAGGGCATCCCATATCCGTCCTGGGGACGCGATGGGCAGCTCTGTGTGTTGAGCAGCTGTATGGTTCTAGAAAACACAATTGTTAAAGCAAAGATTAATTTTTAGAAAAATGTGTTGGCAATAAATACTGTGACATTTTTTTACTCAATTTGACTGAGATTGCAGATATACCATGTACGAACTGGTTTTTGCAATCAAAGGATAATTGGTGTAGAAATTTAAAAATTCACAAACAATTGCACTTAAAACAAATTATTCGTAAGGGGTCGTCCAAAATTGTCAACCATTTTCACAAGTGTGCAAAAAGCCCACTTTTTGAAACCCCTCACCACCCATCAAAAAGTGTACATCAACCATTTAACAAATATAAAAACCAAACTCCACGGAAACGAAAAATGTCTGAAGATGAAAAAAAGTGTATGCAAAAATGTTGAAATTTGTAACCCCCTTTTTTCATAAGTGTGCTGTTTGCACACTTATGAAAATGGTTGACAATTATGGACAACCCCTAACAGAATTCAGGAAACAAACATTTACTTATATTGAAAACAAATTTTAGTTCCCAAACCAACCATACCACCTGTAGGAAATTAGCCAATCAACATAAAAACAAAAACCGTCAAAGTACAGAAAAGATCAATTTCAGGAAGTTGGTGGTTTAAACTACCGACAGCTCAAACAGTTTTTGGTGACCCCTCCAAGTTGTTATCAAAGTTCTACTGTAATTATAAGATTCTTCTCAGATTTTGAACTCCTTGAGAGAGAGAGAACTAGATTTGTGTAAATAATTGTTTAAGTGTTGTAAATAAAATAAAACCTTAATACACTGTTTTCTAAGTGTCTTAAGACAGTCTAAAGCCTTTGGATAAAACTGAGCACCAAATGAATCCATGACAATCTGCTCAATCCTCTTCTGCATTTGTTTACTAGCTAAAAATAGAAATAATTAAAAGTTTAGTCATCATTTAAGTTATATTCTCGAAAAAAAACTTTACAATCTATGTATAGGTATGATAAAGAATTACGTAGACATATTATAATGGCGACTTGTACTCCGTATTTCTACCCTCAAAAAAACTGGATGCACTGATATAGCTGAAAAGCGACAGGAAAATAATGATTTTAAGTTAAGACGAAGTTGCTGTTTTAGGCTACTTAATTTCAAGGTTTTATCATTAAATCATATCAGTGCAAACTGGAGTCTGAGCTCTGAACTGTTGGTTTAGTCTGTCCTCTATGAACAAGAATATCTGTGGAAATAAACCCACAGTAAATTATGGTTAGAAAAAGATAATTACAAAAGGTTACAATGATAAAATCTGACAGTATATAATAGCTATGAAACATACTGCTAACAATTTTTCCAAGTTGGTTCAGTTCCAGGTACAGTTACATTGAGGTACCTTTTTTTATAACACAAGTCACACATAAAATAAGAAATTTAAAATTTCTTATGTCACACCAGTTACATTGGTAATATTTACAATTAATTTGTAAATTTATTTTAAGCACTTCTTAAAACTAGAAAAACTGTTAGTAAAGCCCCCCCCCCTCCCCCAATTATCATTCCTAATTAAAATGTTAAATATATGGTGCACAATGGCATTATGTGACAAAAATTATGTGAAAATTTCATCAATTTTCAGTCAGTAATGTACATGTATGTCAAGTTGCTGGTAAGAGATGGGTACTCCATATGTCAGGAACTAGACATTAAGTACACAGATACTATACCATCATCAAACTTGTCAACATCTTTTCTGTTAACGAGAGACAGGTAATCTTCCACAGGTGTCACTGTCCCTACCTGTTAATTAAAACTGAGTGATATAAACATTGAGCAATAATAGCGAGCACAGCTCGCAGGGGACAGCGAAGCTGTCGCGAAGAGCAGTGAGCTCTACGGCAATTACGTGTCACGTGGTCAAAATGAAATCACGTGATCAAAATCTGCTTAATGCTGATATTGAATTTTTTTCATCCGGAAGTTGATATATCGTCAAAAAACTGTAACAAAGTGAATGAAGAAGGGCTAAAATTAATTTCAAAGAATGACTTAAAATAAAGTTGACATCGATTAAAAATAAATGTTATATTTAAAAATAACAACAAAAATTTCATACTATTTTTTTGCATTCTCTAAATCGATCTTTAAAAACTGACAATCATAAGACATTACATGTGACGTCACCATTACAAAGAAAGATGTCACATGATCACTGGAATGTAGTTGAGGCACTTTTAGGGCATTCGGGAAGTAATGTCAATTATGAAAGCGCATTATATATAATAAATAAAGGACTATATTGTGTGCTCGCATTTCGGCAATGCCTACTCCATATTAATTTTAGTTGTCAGACTTTTAATAATCTTGGGTTTTAGTATGACTGATGAGTCTTGGCTAGACAAAACATCTGTCTGCTATAGTAATAATCTTAGGTTTTAGGAAGGCTGATGAGTCTTGGCTAGACAAAACATCTGTCTGCTATAGTAATAATCTTAGGTTTTAGGAAGGCTGATGAGTCTTGGCTAGACAAAACATCTGTCTGCTATAGTAATAATCTTAGGTTTTAGGACGACTGATGAGTCTTGGCTAGACAAAACATCTGTCTGCTATAGTAATAATCTTAGGTTTTAGGAAGGCTGATGAGTCTTGGCTAGACAAAACATCTGTCTGCTATAGTAATAATCTTAGGTTTTAGGAAGGCTGATGAGTCTTGGCTAGACAAAACATCTGTCTGCTATAGTAATAATCTTAGGTTTTAGGATGACTGATGAGTCTTGGCTAGACAAAACATCTGTCTGCCATAGTAATAATCTTAGGTTTTAGGATGACTGATGAGTATTGGCTAGACAAAACATCTGTCTGCTATAGTAATAATCCTAGGTTTTAGGATGACTGATGAGTCTTGGCTAGACAAAACATCTGTCTGCCATAGTAATAATCGTAGGTTTTAGGATGACTGATGAGTCTTGGATAGACAAAACATCTGTCTGCTATAGTAATAATCTTAGGTTTTAGGAAGGCTGATGAGTCTTGGCTAGACAAAACATCTGTCTGCTATAGTAATAATCTTAGGTTTTAGGATGACTGATGAGTCTTGGCTAGACAAAACATCTGTCTGCTATAGTAATAATCTTAGGTTTTAGGAAGGCTGATGAGTCTTGGCTAGACAAAACATCTGTCTGCCATAGTAATAATCTTAGGTTTTAGGATGACTGATGAGTCTTGGCTAGAAAAAACATCTGTCTGCTATAGTAATAATCTTAGGTTTTAGGACGACTGATGAGTCTTGGCTAGACAAAACATCTGTCTGCTATAGTAATAATCTTAGGTTTTAGGATGACTGATGAGTCTTGGCTAGACAAAACATCTGTCTGCTATAGTAATAATCTTAGGTTTTAGGATGACTGATGAGTCTTGGCTAGACAAAACATCTGTCTGCTATAGTAATAATCTTAGGTTTTAGGATGACTGATGAGTCTTGGCTAGACAAAACATCTGTCTGCTATAGTAATAATCCTAGGTTTTAGGATGACTGATGAGTCTTGGCTAGACAAAACATCTGTCTGCTATAGTAATAATCTCAGGTTTTAGGACGACTGATGAGTCTTGGCTAGACAAAACATCTGTCTGCTATAGTAATAATCTTAGGTTTTAGGAAGGCTGATGAGTCTCGGCTAGACAAAACATCTGTCTGCTATAGTAATAATCTTAGGTTTTAGGAAGGCTGATGAGTCTTGGCTAGACAAAACATCTGTCTGCTATAGTAATAATCTTAGGTTTTAGGATGACTGATGAGTCTTGGCTAGACAAAACATCTGTCTGCTATAATAATAATCCTAGGTTTTAGGATGACTGATGAGTCTTGGCTAGACAAAACATCTGTCTGCTATAGTAATAATCTTAGGTTTTAGGAAGGCTGATGAGTCTTGGCTAGACAAAACATCTGTCTGCTATAGTAATAATCTTAGGTTTTAGGAAGGCTGATGAGTCTTGGCTAGACAAAACATCTGTCTGCTATAGTAATAATCTTAGGTTTTAGGACGACTGATGAGTCTTGGCTAGACAAAACATCTGTCTGCTATAGTAATAATCTTAGGTTTTAGGATGACTGATGAGTCTTGGCTAGACAAAACATCTGTCTGCTATAGTAATAATCTTAGGTTTTAGGATGACTGATGAGTCTTGGCTAGACAAAACATCTGTCTGCTATAGTAATAATCTTAGGTTTTAGGATGACTGATGAGTCTTGGCTAGACAAAACATCTGTCTGCTATAGTAATAATCCTAGGTTTTAGGATGACTGATGAGTCTTGGCTAGACAAAACATCTGTCTGCTATAGTAATAATCTCAGGTTTTAGGACGACTGATGAGTCTTGGCTAGACAAAACATCTGTCTGCTATAGTAATAATCTTAGGTTTTAGGAAGGCTGATGAGTCTCGGCTAGACAAAACATCTGTCTGCTATAGTAATAATCTTAGGTTTTAGGAAGGCTGATGAGTCTTGGCTAGACAAAACATCTGTCTGCTATAGTAATAATCTTAGGTTTTAGGATGACTGATGAGTCTTGGCTAGACAAAACATCTGTCTGCTATAGTAATAATCCTAGGTTTTAGGATGACTGATGAGTCTTGGCTAGACAAAACATCTGTCTGCTATAGTAATAATCTTAGGTTTTAGGAAGGCTGATGAGTCTTGGCTAGACAAAACATCTGTCTGCTATAGTAATAATCTTAGGTTTTAGGAAGGCTGATGAGTCTTGGCTAGACAAAACATCTGTCTGCTATAGTAATAATCTTAGGTTTTAGGATGACTGATGAGTCTTGGCTAGACAAAACATCTGTCTGCTATAGTAATAATCTTAGGTTTTAGGAAGGCTGATGGGTCTTGGCTCAACAAAACATCTGTCTGCTATAGTAATAATCTTAGGTTTTAGGATGACTGATGAGTCTTGGCTAGACAAAACATCTGTCTGCTATAGTATTATCCTAGGTTTTAGGATGACTGATGAGTCTTGGCTAGACAAAACATCTGTCTGCTATAGTAATAATCTTAGGTTTTAGGAAGGCTGATGAGTCTTGGCTAGACAAAACATCTGTCTGCTATAGTAATAATCTTAGGTTTTAGGAAGGCTGATGAGTCTTGGCTAGACAAAACATCTGTCTGCTATAGTAATAATCTTAGGTTTTAGGAAGGCTGATGAGTCTTGGCTAGACAAAACATCTGTCTGCTATAGTAATAATCTTAGGTTTTAGGATGACTGATGAGTCTTGGCTAGACAAAACATCTGTCTGCTATAGTAATAATCTTAGGTTTTAGGAAGGCTGATGAGTCTTGGCTAGACAAAACATCTGTCTGCCATAGTAATAATCTTAGGTTTTAGGATGACTGATGAGTCTTGGCTAGAAAAAACATCTGTCTGCTATAGTAATAATCTTAGGTTTTAGGACGACTGATGAGTCTTGGCTAGACAAAACATCTGTCTGCTATAGTAATAATCTTAGGTTTTAGGATGACTGATGAGTCTTGGCTAGACAAAACATCTGTCTGCTATAGTAATAATCTTAGGTTTTAGGATGACTGATGAGTCTTGGCTAGACAAAACATCTGTCTGCTATAGTAATAATCTTAGGTTTTAGGATGACTGATGAGTCTTGGCTAGACAAAACATCTGTCTGCTATAGTAATAATCCTAGGTTTTAGGATGACTGATGAGTCTTGGCTAGACAAAACATCTGTCTGCTATAGTAATAATCTCAGGTTTTAGGACGACTGATGAGTCTTGGCTAGACAAAACATCTGTCTGCTATAGTAATAATCTTAGGTTTTAGGAAGGCTGATGAGTCTCGGCTAGACAAAACATCTGTCTGCTATAGTAATAATCTTAGGTTTTAGGAAGGCTGATGAGTCTTGGCTAGACAAAACATCTGTCTGCTATAGTAATAATCTTAGGTTTTAGGATGACTGATGAGTCTTGGCTAGACAAAACATCTGTCTGCTATAGTAATAATCCTAGGTTTTAGGATGACTGATGAGTCTTGGCTAGACAAAACATCTGTCTGCTATAGTAATAATCTTAGGTTTTAGGAAGGCTGATGAGTCTTGGCTAGACAAAACATCTGTCTGCTATAGTAATAATCTTAGGTTTTAGGATGACTGATGAGTCTTGGCTAGACAAAACATCTGTCTGCTATAGTAATAATCTTAGGTTTTAGGATGACTGATGAGTCTTGGCTAGACAAAACATCTGTCTGCTATAGTAATAATCCTAGGTTTTAGGATGACTGATGAGTCTTGGCTAGACAAAACATCTGTCTGCTATAGTAATAATCTCAGGTTTTAGGACGACTGATGAGTCTTGGCTAGACAAAACATCTGTCTGCTATAGTAATAATCTTAGGTTTTAGGAAGGCTGATGAGTCTCGGCTAGACAAAACATCTGTCTGCTATAGTAATAATCTTAGGTTTTAGGAAGGCTGATGAGTCTTGGCTAGACAAAACATCTGTCTGCTATAGTAATAATCTTAGGTTTTAGGATGACTGATGAGTCTTGGCTAGACAAAACATCTGTCTGCTATAGTAATAATCCTAGGTTTTAGGATGACTGATGAGTCTTGGCTAGACAAAACATCTGTCTGCTATAGTAATAATCTTAGGTTTTAGGAAGGCTGATGAGTCTTGGCTAGACAAAACATCTGTCTGCTATAGTAATAATCTTAGGTTTTAGGAAGGCTGATGAGTCTTGGCTAGACAAAACATCTGTCTGCTATAGTAATAATCTTAGGTTTTAGGATGACTGATGAGTCTTGGCTAGACAAAACATCTGTCTGCTATAGTAATAATCTTAGGTTTTAGGAAGGCTGATGGGTCTTGGCTCAACAAAACATCTGTCTGCTATAGTAATAATCTTAGGTTTTAGGATGACTGATGAGTCTTGGCTAGACAAAACATCTGTCTGCTATAGTATTATCCTAGGTTTTAGGATGACTGATGAGTCTTGGCTAGACAAAACATCTGTCTGCTATAGTAATAATCTTAGGTTTTAGGAAGGCTGATGAGTCTTGGCTAGACAAAACATCTGTCTGCTATAGTAATAATCTTAGGTTTTAGGAAGGCTGATGAGTCTTGGCTAGACAAAACATCTGTCTGCTATAGTAATAATCTTAGGTTTTAGGATGACTGATGAGTCTTGGCTAGACAAAACATCTGTCTGCTATAGTAATAATCTTAGGTTTTAGGAAGGCTGATGGGTCTTGGCTAGACAAAACATCTGTCTGCTATAGTAATAATCTTAGGTTTTAGGACGACTGATGACCTCTGCCTTGGCCACCATCACAATCTACCTCTGTGACCTCTGCCTTGGCCACTGTACTCGATCACATCCTACCTCTGTGACCTCTGCCTTGGCCACCATACTCCATCACAATCTACCTCTGTGACCTCTGCCTTGGCCACTGTACTCCATCACAATCTACCTCTGTGACCTCTGCCTTGGCCACTGTACTCCATCACAATCTACCTCTGTGACCTCTGCCTTGGCCATTGTACTCCATCACAACCTACCTCTGTGACCTCTGCCTTGGCAACAGTACTCCATCACAACCTACCTCTGTGACCTCTGCCTTGGCAATGTCCTTCATTCCTCCTTCAAGGTCATCATCCAACTTTTGTTTCTTTACAGGACCAGCCTCTGCTTCTTCTCTGCATCAAATATTACAATGAATGGTTTATAAATGGTAGAACTGTTTATCTTTTAATGGTAGAAACTGTTAACCTTTCAATCACAAATGGTAGAAACCACTGACATTTCAATCACAAATGGTAGAAGCCGCTGACCTTTCAATCACAAATGGCAGAAACCACTGACCTTTCAATCATAATGGTGAAAACCATTGACCTTTCAATCATAAATGGTGGAAACCATTGACCTTTCAATCATAATGGTGAAAACCATTGACCTTTCAATCATAAATGGTGGAACCCATTGACCTGTCAATCATAATGGTGAAAACCATTGACCTTTCAATCATAAATGGTGGAAACCATTGACCTTTCAATCATAAATGGTGGAAACCATTGACCTTTCAATCATAAATGGTGGAAACCATTGACCTTTCAATCATAAATGGTGGAAACCTTTGACCTTTAAAATTTCAATTAGTAAGGAGTTATGTTGTGCATTGCACTCATGTTTATCTTCAGGTACTAGTATTTTGTTTGTTTGTCGAATAAGTGAGACTCGAAACCCCCAACCTCAGTGTTGATGGACACATGATCAAAAATAGATGATTAACTAAACCATCAAAGCCCCCAGGTACTTGTAAAAGTCATAAAGAGGTCTAAAGGTACATGTGCTTGAACCTGCTTTTGTTCTTAAAAATTGTTACAGTGTGTGAATAATCACTAATTCATATTTGTCTTTCAAAAAATAAATTCAAAATAAGTGACAAAAGGGGAGATAACTGTAACAGACCATATTATTAATTTAACCCCATGTTTCACAAGACACAGAAAATTAACAAAAATCAATTTTGTAATCTACATCTGGTAGCAATCAATCCGCTGTGTGGCTTTTTTTTTGTAATATGATCTACCATTATGATATAGTCTTCAAAATTTCTGAAGAACACTTTGTAATATTGTAGATGAAGTTTGTTTATTCAGGCCCCTAATTTAATGCATTCATAACAAGTAAACAAAAGTAATCTGCCCAGTTTACAAATCAATCAACATTTTAAACATATGGTAAAAAAGGCCAAATTTTATTCACGAGTGATTTTATATCACTTAATTTGTTAGGCATGAAATAAGAAAATAAATCACATTTAAATATAATTTTCTTTATCAATGTGGCAAAAAAATATAAAGCTTTCTACCAAACTCAATAAATAGATCACAGTGAAATCGTCTTGGTTTACACTCTAGGCATTTAATACAAACCCCTCTTTAAATAGTTTTTCTCCAGTTCTTTCCTCTTTTCGTCTGACTTCCTCCAATTTGAACAGCTTATGCAATTTCTCTACTCTAGGTTCACACTTTGTGATGACCTCTTGTGGTGGCTTTAGGTAATTAGCTATCAGAGGAGATAACTCTGGCAGTTGTTCATCTGGATTTAAAGCCCTGTGCTGTAAACACTACAAATAAAAATAATTATCCATATTTTATTACAAATTAAAAAAGATCTGATCAACTGACATGACCTCTAAATGTTTTTTTTTAATTTACAAACATGGTGTCAATGTCAAACATGCTATTACAGGGAGATAACCTGGTGTCAATGTCAAACATGCTACTACAGGGAGATAACCTGGTGTCAATGTCAAACATGCTATTACAGGGAGATAACCTGGTGTCAATGTCAAACATGCTACTACAGGGAGATAACCTGGTGTTAATGTCAAACATGCTACTACAGGGAGATAACCTGTTGTCAATGTCAAACATGCCACTACAGGAAGATAGCCTGGTGTCAATGTCAAACATGCTACTACAGGGAGATAACCTGGTGTCAATGTCAAACATGTTACTACAGGGAGATAGCCTAGTGTCAATGTCAAACATGCTATTACAGGGAGATAACCTGGTGTCAATGTCAAACATGCTACTACAGGGAGATAACCTGTTGTCAATGTAAAATATGCTACTACAGGGAGTTAACCGGGTGTCAATGTCAAACATGCCACTACAGGGAGATAACCTGGTGTCAATGTCAAACATGCTACTACAGGGAGATAACCTGGTGTCAATGCCAAACATGCTATTACAGGGAGATAATTGTTGAAGGTTGACCAAAGGGAGATAATTTATATGTATTGCACAATTCTTTCTTTTCTTGTTCTCTGTGTACATGTATTTAAGGCTATCATATTAAACATTCTATTAGGGGTAAGAAGGAATTTTTGGGTTGTCAGTCATTTTATGATGACAAGTCCATTAGAGTGATCATGGATGTTATGTTTTTGAACTTCCACCAATTTCTGTGTACATGTATTTATGGCTATTAAATAAAAAAAATCTCCTTTACAGACCAATGAAAATGACTCAATATAGCACGTATATGGGCATATATTAAAGCATTTTGACATGTTTTTGTAAAATTGATAGAATTGGTGGATCAGTGAATAAAAAGATTGACAGGAAGAAACGATCAAACACACACATTGTTCTAGAATAAAGAACAATGTGTCTGTATTGACTCTTACAAACTTACCTGATACAGCCTTTAGACTCCCACAAACTGTTCTTTGGACTCTTACAAACTTACCTGATACATTATTTTTCTATAAAAACTTACCTGCCATAATACAACCTTTCAACTATGACAAACTTACCTCATACAACCTTTGGACTCTGACAACCTATGGTACCTGATACAGGATTTGAACTCTTGTATACTTACCAGATACACAGCCTTTAGACTCTTACAACTAATGGTAACTGATACAGGCTTTTAACTCCATCATACTTAATTGACACAGGCATTGGACCCTCACAAACTGTCCACAAATTTTCCTGATACAGTCTTTGGACTTACATATTTCCCTGATAGTCTTTGGACTTACAAATTTCCTTGATACAGTCTTTGAACTTGCATATTTCCCTGATAAAGTCTTTGGACTTACAAACTTACCTGATACAGTCTTTGGAATTACAAACTTACCTGATACAGTATTTGGATTTACAAACTTACCTGATACAGTCTTTGGACTTACAAATGTCCCAGATGCAGTTTTTGGACTAAAAAATTTCCCTGATACAGTTTTTGGACTTACAAACTTACCTGATACAGTCTTTGGAAATAGGGATTAAACTGTAACTTGGGTTTTAAGGCCTCAACCTTCTCATCATCATCATCACTGAATTTAGAAAATAAAACAAGTATCAATCCAAGGGAGACAACTTGTTAATTAATACAGCCATCTTGGAGTCAGAAAATAAGTGTGAGGCTGGATTTTTTTCCTACTTCAGCTTAATTCTTTAAATTTGAAAATAACAAACATTTCCAATAAAAGTTTGACCTATTGTGATTCATAGAATATGTTGATTATTATAAGCAGCAATCAATTATCTTCTGGTATTTAGAGCATACCGGTAGTTCTTGTCACATTGACTCTAAAGTACATGTACTAACCACATTTTTTTCCAGAAGTGCATCTTGTTCATTTTACTACCCTAAATACTTGAGACATCATTTATGTTTTAACTGCTCTCCAGAAAAATTATGCATACAGAAAAATGTCTTCTATATTCAATAAGAAGTGTCTATTTTTATTTTAATGTATCAGTTTATAGCACCTGTGCACCAATGTTTTTAGTGAGTTCTGTTTGGTTATTTATTTTTTGTTTTTGTTGGTTTCTTCTTTGTGTCATGCCTCTTTGTCTCAATCTGGATATTGACACGGTCCTATGGTTTTCAATAACTGCAGACACACGAGGGTAAAACAAAAACCAGAGGCTCTTAAGTGCCTGTATCGCTCACCTGATTTTATAGGCAATAAAGGTTGCATTTCCCTGATGTTAAACGAAGTCCTGTAATTTTCAATAATCTTTAAAGAGGACCATCCAAACAATATTGCTAAAAAGTTTTGTTTCCATTGGTTAACAGGTTTTATAGAGAAGAAGATATTTTTTTAAAATGCCCATAGGGTCCTATATTAAACTAAGTAATCTATGTAATGCTGTGGTGGCCTTTTTGATTTTCCTATTGGCATAGTTTTGTTTCCATTGGTTAACCAGTTTTAGAGAAGAAGCTTTTGAAAATTTTTTCACATATTCCCATATGGTCCTATGTCAAACTAAGTCTTGGGGTGGTGGCCATTTTGATTTTCCAATTGGTTTCAGAGAAGAAACCTTTTTTAACTTTTTTCCCATGGGGTCCAATATTAAACCAAGTCCTGCAGTTGGGGACATTTTGAATTTCTGATTGGGATAAAAACATGAACTTTATAGAGGACCATCCAAACAATATTGCTGGAAAGTTTTGCTTCAATTGGTTAACCGGTTTCAGAGAAGAAGCCATTTTTAACTTTTTTCCCATAGGGTCCTATGTTAAACTACCTCCTGAATTGTTGGCCATTTTGAATTTCCAATTGTCATAAAAAACATAAATTTTATGGAGGACCATCCAAACAATATTGCTAGTAAGTTTTGTTTACATTGGTTAACCAGTTTCAGAGAAGATACCTTTTTTAACTTTTCACCATAGGGTCCTATGTTAAACTAAGTCCTGCGGTGGTGGCCATTTTGATTTTCCAATTGGCATAAAAAATCATACACTTTATAAAGGACCATCCAAACAATATTGGTAGTAAGTTTTGATTCGATTGGTTAACCGTTTCAGAGAAGAAGCCATTTTAAACTTTTTTCCCATAGGGTCCATTATTAAACTAAGTCCTGTGTTGGTGGCCATTTTGAATTTCCAAAGTCATAAAAAACACAAACTTTATAGAGGACCATCCAAACAATATTGCTAGTAAGTTTTTGTTTCCATTGGTTAACCAGTTTCAGAGAAGAAGCCTTTTAACACTTTTTCCCATAGGGTCCTATGTTAAACTATGTCCTGCGGTGGCGGCCATTTTGAATTTCCAGTTGGCATAAAAATCATAAACTTTATAAAGGACCATCCAAACAATATTGCTAGTAAGTTTTGTTTTGATTGGTGAACCGGTTTCAGAGAAGAAGCCCTTTTTAACCTTTTTCCCATAGGGTCCAATGTTAAACTAAGTCCTGCGGTGGTGGCCATATTGGTTTTCCAATCCAAATAAAAAACACAAACTTTGTAAAGGTCCATCCAATGAACATTATGGCCAAGTTTGGTTTCAATTGGCCAAGTGGTTTCAGAGAAGAAGGACGCAAAGTGATAACAATAGCTAAAAATTTAACCATGACAAACAGACTTTATTTAGATAGTTTTGTTTAGGTTGTCTCAATCTTTCACTCAACAGCTCTTAAAAAGCATTTCTGGATGATGGGGGTATAGAAACAAGAAATATCTCTGCTTCCGATGTGAAAAAAGACGAGAAAAATATGTACCCTGCAGTTTGAGACAAATCCATATCTGTTATAAGGTCATCTACTGCCTTCAACTGGTCAGCTGTAAAAAAGTATAGAAATTAAATACACCTCATGCTGATTCAATGGTTAATATTTTAATTCTTAATACAAATGTAGCAGTTTTTGATGATTTTAATAAACCCTGCACTCCTTAACAGTTGGTGTTACAAACGGTTTTTGAGATCAAGCTTTTTCTATCTATTTCCAATAATGTACTATGTTAATCTGTTTCACGGTGGTCAGCTTGCATTTAGGATTGTCACCGAAAACTTAAATTTAGTACAGGACCATCTAGAGTACATTTCTAGAATATCAGATGTCATTTTGCCAAGTGGTTGATCAAGAGTTTAGAAATTTCAGTCAAAATCTGCATTGCATTAACAGCTCTAGCAGTCATTCTGTATATTTGATTGGCATTAAAAACTAAAAATTATTTAAGAGAACTATCCTGGCATCATTCGCTGTTTAATGTGTAGGACAGTTTGCTATAGGCTCTTACATGTATATTAAGCTATGTTCACTGAAAGTGGCTATCTTGGATTATGATTTGACCCTTTAAACCCAAAATTAGTATGTATCTTGGGACCATTTCTGCAATATCACAATTATTTCTGCCATACAGTTTGTCAGAAAAACAATTCTGAAATTTCAGACAATTAGTCAGCATTAGCAACTCTGGCAACCATTTTGCATTTCAATAGGCTAAAAAAACTCAAAATAATAAAAAAAACTATCCTGGCCCCATTTCTGGATAATTTGGTTTACATGTTTGGAAGTTTCTGAGAAGAAGCTGTTTGTATGTTTTTACTATAGGGTCCTTTGTAAAGCTATGTTTAGCTGTGGTGGTCATGTTTTATTTAGAATCTGCACAAAACCTTAAACTTTTACTTAAGAACTAGAAGGCAAATTATGCTACAGCAAAGAACAGGTTTATAGTAGCCTAGACTTTCTGATTGATAACATATTTGTAACCTTTGGAGGATGTCTTTTTTAGCCGACAATTGGAATTCCAATGGGTACAAACTGTGTCCCACTTCTAGCCAATTTGTTCCCTTATTCTTATGAAACATAATTTCTTATTAAAGACAAGATACCAGAAGATAGGTCCTTAAATTTTACATTAGATATATTGATGTTTTCCTTTCAATTAACAACCATTAATTTGGTGATCGGCTTCTGTTAATATATCCTTCAGAAATAGAAATTAAAGAAACAACAGAGACAGCTTCATCGACATCATTTTTAGACTTTCACCTCAAATATGACACCAACAGTCACCTTAGCACAAGAATTTACGACAAATGAGACGATTTTAATTTCAAAATTATAAATTTTCCTCACCTACATGTATGCAACAATATTCCAGGGAGTATACTGATTTTTGCAAACTCCACCTATTTCTTTGGGATAAACCAAGGTTACAAGAGAAAATGACTTGTTGAAAAATATTCTATCTCGTTTGAAAATATGATTGCAGATATTTTTCCCTATTTTGTAATTCAGTGTACAGTGAATGTGCTATGATGATTGTGGGATACACCTATTACTACTGACTAGTGGTATATGATACCCATCCATTTTAAGCAACTAACCAACTCACATTCTATAGTAATGGAAGTGGGAGGTTTGGCATGCCATAAAACCTGGTTTAACCCACCATTTCTTCAGAAATGCCTGTACCAAGTCAGGACCATTTCTGTAGTTACTATATTTTTGGTTGTTGGTTCTGGAGTTTGCCGGTTTCTGGTTTCTCTGACTTTTGATGTGTTGATTGTCTCAAAGTTGTAATTAAAAATCAATAGATCTAAAATTAATTTGCATCTAATCAATTATACATCAAACATCCTACACCAATGATACATTTATTTTCATCATCATCATCATCATCATCATCATCATCATCATCATCATCATCATCATCATCATCATCATCATCATCATCATCATCATCATCATCATGAACTTAATTATCTCCCTTTTATTGTGCAGTTATCTGCCCTTACCTGTAGGAGCATGCTTGACAGCAGTTTTGCTGTCCTCAGTAATTGGTAAAGATCCAAATGTGAACTGTCGAATATCTTCTCTAAAAGGTAACTCCACATAGATCAGGCACTGAAAATTCAATAGTATACTTGTCTATTAAATTAATGATTGAAATTAGAAGTAGTTTCGCAATCCCTTGTACACACCCTTTACTTCGATAAGCAGAATCCAGAGGGATCCGCATTATGCTGGAAAATGGTGAGTTTAGCATTACATGTATTGTTATATGTGGTTAAATCAAAATGTTTTCAAACAAATAAAGAACTATTGTGTGCAGGATCACATAGGTTTTCTCTACATACTAAAGTAATGTAAATATCTTCAAACTGTAAACTTGTAACTGACAAATTTTCTCAGCAAAATTGCATTTTTCAAAGAACTAGCTAAAACAAGTTGTTATTTTAACATATCTGTTCATTAAATATCTTTAATTCAATTCAATTTTCGACCAAAAATAGTGTTTACTTACTGTCATCATACTAGATAATTGAAAAACAAAATTATCTTGTTACAAAGATATTAGCAAGTTCTTACGAGCTGTGCAAGATTATCAGGGATAGCGTACATCGGATGAATGATCATCAGAAGGCGAAACTATAAAATTTCCTATGTAATGCTGATCCTCTGCGATCTGGTAATTGAATAAAGAGCAGGTTTTCAGTGATAAAAAAAACCCAACTAATCTATTGTTATGGGAATATATCGGCCATAAGTTAACAAGGTTATAAAATTTAATAGGATAGAGATTTTTTATCTATCAAATATTCATCATTGGCACGAAAACAAAAAATAAAGCTCACACCATACTTGGTAAGTGATATTGAACATCCTGACCAGAAACTGGACGGTAAACTTATCTGCACATGACCAGATAGACAACTTACCTCATACTCAGCTTTGATGTGTGGTATTAGGCACCCTAACTTGGGCCATGAGGCAGCACTGTAAACTTTTCTGCCCGTGACCAGACAGACAACTTACTTCATACTCAGCTTTGATGTGTGGTATTAAGCATCCTAACTTGGGCCATGAGGCAGCACTGTAAACTTTTCTGCCTGTGACCAGACAGACAGCTTACCTCATACTCAGCTTTGATGTGTGGTATTAGGCATCCTAACTTGGGACCTGAGGCAGCATTGTTAACTTTTCTGCCCATGACCAGACAGACGACTTACCTCATACTCAGCTTTGATGTGTGGTATTAGGCATCCTAACTTGGGCCCTGAGGCAGCACTGTAAACTTTTCTGCCCATGACCAGACAGACAACTTACCTCATACTCAGCTTTGATGTGTGGTATTAGGCATCCTAACTTGGGCCCTGAGGCAGCATTGTAAACTTTTCTGCCCATGACCAGACAGACGACTTACTTCATACTCAGCTTTGATGTGTGGTATTAGGCATCCTAACTTGGGCCCTAAGGCAGCACTGTAAACTTTTCTGCATGTGACCAGATAGACAACTTACCTCATACTCAGCTTTGATGTGTGGTATTAGGCATCCTAACTTGGGCCATGAGGCAGCACTGTAAACTTTTCTGCCCATGACCAGACAGACGACTTACTTCATACTCAGCTTTGATGTGTGGTATTAGGCATCCTAACTTGGGCCATGAGGCAGCACTGTAAACTTTTCTGCCTGTGACCAGACAGACGACTTACTTCATACTCAGCTTTGATGTGTGGTATTAGGCATCCTAACTTGGGCCATGAGGCAGCACTGTTAACTTTTCTGCATGTGACCAGATAGACAACTTACCTCATACTCAGCTTTGATGTGTGGTATTAGGCATCCTAACTTGGGCCCTGAGGCAGCACTGTAAACTTTTCTGCCCATGACCAGACAGACAAATTACCTCATACTCAGCTTTGATGTGTGGTACCGTATAGTGGGTTATTTTAGCGGGTGTAAAATTTGGTGATTTTTAGGTCAAAATGTATTGCAAAAAATTTGGTGGTTTTAATTTTGGCGAATGGGCAAAACCATAGAAAAAAAATTGGCGTCTAGCAATCACGGATAACATGTGTTTGTGTATTTTTTAATTGGAACGTAAGTAAACAAGGGGACTACATAGGAAGGGGAAGGAAACAGGCTATATTTCATGTACAAAGACAGAAACTTAATTACGGATGGAAACTTATATACAGGATGGCATTTATCTGTTTTTCCTCCATAAATAATCTGAGGAGGAGAAATTCTCCTGAAATAAAAACGATTTCATCCTGTTCAAGTGTTTAGTTTTCCAATGTTTTTAAACATATTTTTTTACAAATCTACCAATTTTCTATAAGTTATAATTGATAATATTTTTAATTTTGTATATACAGGTAAAATCATGTTGCATACCAATTTTGTAATTATGACAGTTTATTAATTGTGTGGTTTGATGTAGTGTAAATGACAGTTAATCGAGGTCTCAATTTGACAACTAGATTACAATCAGGCCTTTGATCTTTAAACACCGGTAAAACAGATGAATAGATTTGTTGATTAAACAAAATAATTCAAGACATTTTGCGCAGATATTGACCAAATTAGCCGTAGGACATTAATGAATAGTTTTATTAAATCTAACCTTTAATTAACACAATCTTAGGTAATACCAATATTTGACAAATGACCATGTAATTGATTAAATTTACAATACTGATCGTCTTCAAAACATTTTACCGGAGTTTCTAAAATCATGAATTTTAGCGGTTTTTACTTTGGCGATTTCAGTTTGACCGCTAAAATACGCCAAAATTTGCACCCCGCTAAAATAACCGGCTATACGGTATTAGGCATCCTAACTTGGGCCCTGAGGCAGCACTGTAAACTTTTCTGCCCGTGACCAGACAGACAACTTACCTCGTACTTAGCTTTGATGTGTGGTATTAGGCATCCTAACTTGGGCCCTGAGGCAGCACTGTAAACTTTTCTGCCCGTGACCAGACAGACAACTTACCTCGTACTCAGCTTTGATGTGTGGTATTAAGCATCCTAACTTGGGCCCTGAGGCAGCACTGTAAACTTTTCTGCCCGTGACCAGACAGACAACTTACTTCATACTCAGCTTTGATGTGTGGTATTAAGCATCCTAACTTGGGCCCTGAGGCAGCACTGTAAACTTTTCTCACCACAGCCACCATGTTGGTTTCATATAAAGCATTGGCAAGTGCTGATAATGCTACTGCAGCAGCCTGAAGGAAGACATAAAGCATGTTGGTTTGCTATGCTCAAAACAAAAACTTATTCAGTACCTTTGTCTCATTATGAATTTATTGTTTGAATGGTGTTTAATGCCACTTTCAGCTATACCATGGCTTTCAGTTTTCATTGGGGGAGGAAGCTGGAGTTCCCAGAGAAAACTCCTGACCTGTGGTAGGAAAACTGACAGATTGTAGTCGAGAACACCCTACCTACCTTAACCACTCGGCCACTAATCTTTTACTTTCCATGATTTTGTTTCTTTGTTCAAATGGTATTTAACACCACTTTCAGTATTTTCTCCAGTATTTTATTGGAGGAAAATCTTTACTATTTGGAAGGAAGACTGGCAATCCTTATATATTAAGGTTAGAGTTGAGCACATATTACCTCAAGCACACAACCTCAGTGATCACACATCTGTGATCAATAGTAAAATGCAGTAACTCTTACTTCTCATTATGTAGATACATACATGATAGAAATGGATTGTGATAAATGCCCACCAGCTTTGTTTGAGAACAGGCCATATTTCACAAAGAGTCAATCGACTTGAGACCAGTCATAAATCGTGAACAAACGGTACTTTCGCTTTTTAGAGGCCATAGCATTAGCATTTAGTCTATAAATTTGAAAGTAATACTGAGATACATTATGAAAAAATAAATCCAAGGTAATTTAAATTTTCCAACCGCAATGATGCCATTGTTTGGCTGTGATGGTGTGTTAAGCTTTCTATTATTTTATTATAAAATTAGATGGTAGTAAATAATATACACTTTCTCATTTACATAATAATTTTGGGGTATTATGAAATAATTTATGACAAACAGCAAAAACATAATTTTCTTTCAGACATCACTTTTTTCTATAAAAAGACAAAAATCCCATAAAGCTTTTAATAATCAGCAATAAAAAATCATTATTTTAATTTCAAAATTTGTCAGAACCAGAATTTCTTCAATTAAACAAATTAAGTGAAGATTATTATTGAATAAAAACCTCCCTTTTTTCAAATGGTACAAATATATCACAAGTGTGGACACAGAAAAACGTCTCGCCTGCATTCCGCATCAGTAACGAAAATAAATTTCGTCATAAGCATTACATAAATAGCATTAAATATCCGCAGCGACCTGCATAGTTACAGGGGAACAGCCGTAACCCACAAACTTTAACGTAGTCGCTGGAACGTGAAATTGAGGTCAAGGTCAGGTGGAACCTACCAGACAGTCATGTACTATTCATCAGCAACCTATATACCAAATATTGTCATCCTACCATGCGTAGTTACAGAGGAACTATCGTAACCCAAAAACTTTAACGTGGTCGCTGGACCGTGAAATTGAGGTCAAGGTCAGGTGACACCTACCAGAGAGTCATGTACTAGGCTTTAGCAACCTATACACCAAATATTGTCATCCTACCATGCATAGTTACAGAAGAACTGTCCTAACCCAAAAACTTTAACGTAGTCACTGGACTGTGAAATTGAGGTCAAGGTTAGGTGACACGTACCAGACAGTCAAGTACTAGTGATCATCAACCTATATACCAAATATTGGCATCCTACCATGCGTGGTTACAGAAGAACTGTCATAACCCAAAAACTTTAACATAGTCGCTGGACTGTGAAATTGAGGTCAAGGTCAGATGACACCTACCAGACAGTCATGTACTAGTCATCAGCAATCTATACAGCAAATATTGTCATCCTACCATGCGTAGTTACAGAGGAACTGTCGTAACCCAAAAACTTTAACGTAGTCATCCAGACTGGACCGTGAAATTGAGGTCAAAGTCAGGTGACACCTACCAGACAGTCATGTACTAGTCATCAGCAACCTATACACCAAATATTGTCATCCTACCATGCGTAGTTACAGAGGAACTGTCGTAACCCAAAAACTTTAACGTAGTCACTGGACCGTGAAATTGAGGTCAAGGTCAGGTGACAGGTGACTGACTGGCAAGTACTCATCATAAGCTACCTCTGGACCAAATTTGATGGACCTAGGGCTTGGGCTTACAAATATATGAAGCAAGATGTCAAGTGTTTACGCCGTCGCCACCGGATTCCCATACATATGTCTCGCCTCCAGCGATTTTCATCGCAGGCGATACAAAAAACTGTTATCTTGCAAGTAAAGTTAACTGTTTTAGACATGACTAAACAAACACAACTAACCATACATTGGCAGTTGATCATTTGTCAATACTTGCCTCGTCATCTTTATCTGCAACCACATATGAAGAACCATCACCAAGGTAGTGGTATCTTTTTATCTGCAAAAATCATAAAGATGTTGTTACAAGCATCTAAATACAATACTGTAGCAGATTTATAGGAAGTTTGTTGGGTCACACCCCCAATAACAAAGTTATAAAAAAATATCAGGCCAAAAAAATTTGATTTGTTTTCCTATCAGACCACCTACCGTGAGTTAAGTAGGTAGGTAGCTAGATAGAATGGCTCCAGAAGATTTACCTGCCTATTTTGATCATTTTTCCCCCTTAAGAAATTGCCAAAGTCCAGTGTTGTCATTTTGCCATGGGTTCTTACAATATATAGACTGTTTCAAAAGAATATATGCAGGCAGACATTATTCTGCCAAAATCTTCTTTATTATAAGATGACATGTTGTCTATGCAACAAAGTAAATGATAAACAATTTTTTATATTTTGATGAACATTCATGAGACATTTTCATAAACCAGAAGTAGGAAGTTGTTACCTCATTGCCATCAGTTCCGAACCAACTGAATTTATACCATATTCTGTGATCAACAACTCTATTTACAAGTTTTTGTTATGAAATTATTAATTTTGTTCACATCATTTCAAAAAAATTCATTTTGAATTAGTATTCTCAAGATTGATTTCTTCCACACTGATACATGTGTAATGTAGAATTTATTCATACTTTTTAACAACACTCAGTGTTGTTAATCTGCAACTATAAGCTATTGAACAATTTAAAGAACAGATGCAAATTTCAGTAATATATGGATAGAAACAGACAAAAGTTTATAACAATTATTTATGACACATCTATATATTTCATACAGTTTAATTATCAAAACTTAATAACTGTTGAGTAAACACTCTAGAATAAACTTAATATTTTACCTTATCAGCCTTTGTAAAACCCAAAATTTTAAAACATTTCTCTGCCCTGTATTTCATGTTTTCTTTGTCATCAGCTGACATAGGAACCAATGTGTTGCCATACCGATGACCTATAAAATGACAACATAATTATAGAACTTATTGTCATATCATTTTAATTGGTTAAAATAGAGGCAAAAGTTAAAATAACTGGTATTTTGCTTTTATTTTTCCTATCCAAAGTGTTCATTGTTTAATATTTAAAATGCAGCAGTTCGAGCAATGGTTCTATCAGTTGAATCAAACTGAGACATTTGAAATTGTGTTCATAAAAATAGAAATACAATTTTAAACCTCCTGATTAAACAATGACTTAACAAGCAACTAAACCAACCAGACAAAAAGGAAAAATATGAACAGATCAAAGGTTAAAAGTTAACCAATGGATTTAAATCATCCAATCAAACACCAAGCATGTTACTTTTTAAGACAACTTAGTATGCATCACCAGAAAATATAAAAGAGTGTAAATTCCTGAGTTCAGTGGTCAGCTAAAACACGTTCAATGAAATATTCTCCTATGCTTCACAACAACCTTCAAATATGTCCTCTTTTTCGACCTCTGCCTAATCCTTAAGTTCAGTGGTCAGCAGAGACATGTTACAAGAAATATTTTCCTATTCTTGACAACAACCTTCAACAATGTCCTCTTTTTGACCTGTCTAATCCTTAAGTTCAGAGGTCAGCAGAGACACATTACAAGAAATATTCTCATATACTTGACAACAACCTTCAACTATGACCTCTTTTTCAACCTCTGCCTAATCCTTGAGTTCATAGGTCAGCAGAGACACATTACAAGAAATATTTTCCCATACTTGACAACAACCTTCAACAATGTCCTCTTTTTGACCTGTCTAATCCTTGAGTTCATAGGTAAGACACGTTATGAGACATATTCTCTTATACTTGACACCAACCTTCAACTATGTCCTCTTTCTCAACCTCTGTCTCCTCCTCGTCATTCATATGATAAGTTCTCAGTGTGCTGACTGTCTCATCAGGATCTTTAGCATACACCTTCTTCCAGCTCTGTTTCAGAGTATAGTTCTTCATCTATTAAAATATATAAATATAGTATTTATTTGAAAGTCAGTGGTTAAAATAGTTCAACTACTAACCACTTTCAGTAATTTTTCAGCTATATCGTGGCATCCAGTTTTAACTGAGGATGAGCCAAAGTACCAGTAGAAAACCTCTGACCTTTGGTAGAAAAACTGGAAATCTCGATCAATTAACACTGGAGTCGAGCACACCCTACTAGCAGCTGCTGTGACACTCTAACCGGCAACCTTAGTGTTAACAGGAATGTGATCAATAGCAGGTGCACAACTTCAATACATGTGCAGTCTTTCTGTGAAGTGAGATCTGGGTTGAAAACAGTAGGAGTTGATTACACAAAAAGATACCCTATTTACCCCACCTGCCAGCCTTGGCCATACTATAACCCAGATTTGCACTTCATGTAACCTGACCAAAAAATCAATAGGACATACAATATTATAATATGATATCCTATGGCTACTGCTACCTATACTACATAGACTAGAAAACATTCAGTAATCATGCCCTTCATCAATGTATTCTGTATTATTATGGACTAAAAATAGCAATTAAGTATTGATATGAATAAAATTGCCAATACAAAATACCCAGCCAAGCACCAAATTATGCTGTATTGGCCTTGTTTATGATCCATATTGGCCTAGTCAATATGACATATTGGACTGGTTTGTCAATAAATGTAGAATTGTGCAGGTTTCCATATTAGCTTTACCTCAGTCCAATATCAATCAGCTTTACACAATAACACTAGTAAAGTTCATAAGGCCTTTAACAGCTACCGAGGAAATCATACCTTCACATGATAACAGATTGGTAATAAATAGTATGCCATATCTTCAAATAAGAACAGATTGGTATTTAACAATTACCAAGGTAACCATCCCTTTACCTTAGAAGAGACTGGTAATCAACATTTACCAAGGTAACCATACCTGTACATGAGAACAGATTGGTATTCAACATGGTATTCAACAGTTTCCAAGGTAACCATACCTTCACATACGAACAGATTGGTTTTAAACAGTTACCAAGGTAACCATACCTTCACATAAGAACAGATTGGTATCTTTAGATTGGATGTGATTTCCAGCTGACATTTCCAGGCTGTTTGTCTGATCTGTCTGGCCTGAAAGTAACTCAGGGCAGGCAAGGCTTCACTGAAATGTAAATGGTTATAGAAATGAAGGTTTCCATGCTTTAACTTAGCCTCCATTTTAATTCTATACATTCTGCATATTAGAAACACGGATATTTTGCTGTTAGCTGAGGATGTTATGAAATATTAAAATTAATAGAACTCAAGACAGATGGTGTTTTCTGACAGTAAGCCATAAAACAATGATTATGGAAAAAGGATTTATGTTATTTGTTTGTACAGTATAATGGAGTTTCCAGAAAATCTCTAACTGGGTGTCACATACATATTTGGGGCCCATTTCACTAAAGTATTATAACTTATGATGAGTCACAAATATTGTACCTAAGTATTATAACTTATGATGAGTCACAAATATTGTACTTAAGTATTATAACTTATGATGAGTCACAAATATTGTACCTAAGTATTATAACTTATGATGAGTCACAAATATTGTACCTAAGTATTATAACTTATGATGAGTCACAAATATTGTACCTAAGTATTATAACTTATGATGAGTCACAAATATTGTACCTAAGTATTATAACTTATGATGAGTCACAAATATTGTACCTAAGTATTATAACTTATGATGAGTCACAAATATTGTACCCATTATAAAACATACTACATCATTACATTCTCCTGTTGACTATACTTTAAACATAGCCATGGTACAAAAAAATATCCTGTCTGGATATTTAATCTACAAATGGGGTATTTATCGTGCAAGGAGCATGACACTCCACCAACTTATCACTAATTATGGTCGACACATGAGGATACACTGGGCAATCAGTGGGAACACTCAAAATGTGTTGTATGGCCCCAGACTGGTAATGTCTTTATTATTTAAAAAAATGTATTAAATAGTTATATTTATTTATTGTTTCAATAAAAATGTATTAAATAGTTCTATTAATTTTTTGTTTCAGTAAAAATGTATTACATAGTTTATTTATTTATTTATTTATATACAAAGTCCAGCTTATTTTTTAAATGTGAGTGTATGGAAGCTCAAATATAGGTCAAAGATCCAGATTTTTTCATTTTTTTATCAAATAACCAGCATACAACCAAAAGGTAAATACAAATGTATATGTAAAATCTTCCTCCCCATCTGTTTCTAATGCAATAGCGAATTTATACATAGATGTATCAACACCATCTGATATTATATCACAAGCACATACATGTTTTTTTTCTACCATGTTTTACCATTATAACAGGTCATTATTAATAAAAAGATTAACGTTCCCACACAGATTTTCATTTAAATTTCAAGGAGTTTTCAAAGACTTTCAAAGGTTTTTTAAATAATTTTACACGTATTTTGCATGTTGCAACATCGCCAGTTTCAATGAACAAAATGAAATATTATTTTGTGATACGGTTACTGACAACGCTTGAATTATTTCACAAGTCCTAATATATGTACCCTGATTTAAAGCTTAGTGGCAAATTATCTTGACCATTTAAAAGTAACAATGGGACGGCAAACTTTGTAATATAAATGGTAAGGTAAAAGTGAAATCCCAGACTTTTTCCAACCCAGAAAATAAAAATAAAAACGAGATTCATGGTCACAGTCTTTTCCTTTTTAAGGTCAAGTAAGAACTCTATTCTACCTGAAACTATAGCACTCCCCTTCTACTTCCTGTAGTATGTGTTTTAACATGGCTTCTCCAGCTCTTTGTTGTGGAGTCTTGGCTTTGGTGTGTCCATTCGTGGTGGATGGTCCAGCTCTATTTTCATCATCGTCGTCTTCAATAGAAGGCCCTCTGAAATAAACATTTATCCATTTTACTTTTAACATACAAAGATTATCAAACTAATTTTTAAAAAGTGACAATTTTTAATGCATGATGAATGTTGAAAATTACATTTTCCAATATGGGGATTTGTCAAATCAACAATTTATACTGTCAAAAGTGATTTCTGAATCCATAGAATTTAATTTACAACAAGTGTGGATACAATAGCTCTATCAATACTAAGTCCTCTACCAGCAAAAAAGGGGCCTCGGTGGCAGAGTGGTTAAGGTAGTTTTGTCTACTATTGATGATGTGGTCTGTCAACACTGAGGTTGTGGGTTCAAGTCTCATTATGGGCAGGGTGTACCCAACTCCAATCTTAACTGACAAGGATTGCCAGTTTTTCTACCACAGGTCGAGGGTTTTCTCCAGGGCCATTAGTTAAAAAAAATCAATGTACTGGAATGATATTTGAACTTGATCTGTATCTCATCATGGTTTACTCACATATCAAATATTAGCTCAAGGACTTAGGGCATAATTTTGTCAAAAATAATTGGACCAAAACAATATATTTAAACTTGATCTGTAACTCATCATGTTGACTGACATACCAGCTTAATGTCTGCAAGGATTTAGAAAAAAAGTCTAGAAAACATGTGTGATGGACTGATGGACTGATAGAATGCAAACCTATAGTCCCCTTCGTGAGGACTAATAATTGTACAATGCAATACATGCAAAAAAAACTCTATGCAACAAATGTTTATGGAGTGATTGCAATTGATAAATTTTCAACACTAAATTAGCTACCAGCTACTGAACAAGAAAAATATGAGATCACTTCCCAGACAACTGTATAAAAATGTTCAATTCTACTTCCATCATTAAAATTACTGCTGTGTACTTGTATATTCCCCAGGCCACATATATGTATGACTTACCCGAGCTTAAACTACACTCAAGGTGAGAACCAGAAAAGAATTTAACAAAAGTCCAGGGAATAAATAAGAAAAGTCAGCAAGGAGACAAATTTGGGGTAAAATAAAATGCTGTTTGTTCATACACGAGAGACCTTATTTGATCTGAATAATTTTTTTTTAACGTTCATTACGATTACTTTTATTGTTAACAAAAAATAGACAGGAATGGTAACAGTAAACTTACATATTATGTTTCTCTTCTTCATAGATAGCAAATGTCATTAAATTGTTAAGGTTGCTAGTCATTTTCTACTGATCACGTGACTGTTAACACTAAGATTGGATGTTTGAACTATACTGCAGAAAGGGTGCGCTCGACTCCAACATGAAATGACAAAAATTGCAAGTTTTCATTCTGAAATTTAGGGTTTTTACCTGATACTCCGGCTCCCCCAAATAAACACTGGCTAACACTACAAACACCAAATCCTTAATTTCCTAGCCAAATCCTTAATTTCCCAGTAAAAACCTTAATTTTTTAAGGATTGACTGTAAAATTAAGTGTTGTTTTTTGAAATTAAGGGTGTGACGGGGAAATTAAGGTTTTGACGCGGAGATTAAGGTTTTTACTCGGAGATTAAGGTTTTTTGTTTATTGGACTCCTGGGTCGATGATAAGCCCTCGGGCATTGTTGTTGATAAAGATTATGACTATATGTACGTCTATAATGTCATTTTATATCTAGATTTCTCTAAATCTCATATGTAGCAGTAATTATATTGTCAATTTATATATATAATGTGCGAAAAATAAATAATGAACATGAACGAACGTGAATTCATTTTCTGTCAACTTAATGAAAAATGCGGTTGTTGCAAAGTTAATTTATAAAAACGTTAATTGTAAATAATCATGAATGTAATAATATACAGTGGCATATTTTTTTTGTCCTTTAAAAAAGTAGCAGGTAATTATATAAGTGAAAAGAATAATTACGATCGGGACCGTTCAATACACATCCGCCATACTTTTTGTTTACCTAATACAAAAATAGATTGAATAAAGGACGGATACATTTGTATATGTTCTGATTTTAATCGTTTTGGTTTTCTTTGCAGGTTTTTTTTTAGGTAAGTTGGTGTTATTTATATTTGGTTTATTTTATAAAATTACATGTGTTATTTGTTTTGAATTTTTAACATTGTTTCATGTTTTATTAACATTTATGTTATAATTATATTTCCTTGTTTATTACGTTACTGTTATTGTTAAACCCGTTTTAACTTTTATATTATTATTGTAATTGTTAAAAGTGATGGCTTCAAATTAAAATAATCATTTAAATGATGAATAAAGTCGGAATTCCTGTTTTGGTCTGAAATACATAATAATTTTAAATATTACATCTAGATAGATTAAATATAGGTTTAAATATTTTATGCTACATATATGTGAAGTATTTATCAAATGCTAGTTTGTAGTTATGCAACTAGCTAGGATTCATTAATGTAGTAATTAGTGGTCCGGGCTATGTGCACGGAACAGTAAATAACGTAAATTATTACACTGTAAAATAAAACGCTATACGGACATAACATACACATCACACCAAAAACAAAATGTTAGAAGAATTGTATTTCTAAAATATAACTTGGATCTTTTAAATAGTTTTACATAAAAAGTTTTAAATTTTAAAACATAAAAAATCCATATATTTTCTCTTACTATTAAGATATTTATTATCTTTCCGTTTTCTCGTGCATTTTTACCACCGATTTTTAATAATCTCTTTTGTTAATATGCCTGTTTTTTTAATCTACTTTTCGTATAAAAATCCTTATCTAAATTTACATTTCCGTGGCTAATATGTCGGTCTTTTATTGGTCTTTCATTTTTACCTTTCACCAAGGTATTGTCAGGTAATACATGAGTAATTAACGAATAAACAAGGCACATTTAATATGCAATTACATCAGTGAAACATCTCTTAAACCCCACGCCTCCTTCTCGGCAAATTTCGATCAAATAGCTATAGAAAATTGTGAACTGTCTGTGATATAAAGTATTTTGAGGTTGAAACAAACTGTGTGTACTCATTAAATATATAATGACTAACAATGATGAGATTTCAGTAAAGAATGTGTCTTCAATATGTCACAGACTCTATTATCCAACTGATATAGTTGTCTCTTTCTTAAGAGACACGAACTTACAGAATGTGAAGAGGTTTCCTCCAGTTGAAGATACAAGTACTGTGTTTCCAGAAGAAATGGTCAGAAAGTTGGATCAGCCATCTTATGACAGAAGAGGCAGATTTGTTTTTGCTTGAAATTTTACTGTTATATATTTTTAAGTGTATGTTAAAAAGTAAATCAATTTATGTTGTTAATTTCTACTACGTTATAATGCTAATATTTATGATTGTTATAGCTTGTTATCTATTCATATTTTGAAAATGTTTAGTGGATTATATAATAAATAAACTTACTATATTTGTCTCTTCTTTACTCCCAAACACATGCTGCAACCACGAATTGGTTTCAGGTCTACAGTCATCTTTTCTCATGTTTGATGCATGCTTCAACCAGGTGCTCAAAGCAACAGATTTTCCATTATACTGAATACACGATGAACAATAACAAATGTACTTAGCCATTGTTAACAGTGAAGTCAGAATTAATGACAAAGCTGTAAGATATACTCTTGGTATGATTTTCTCAAAATGGCTAGTTTTTTTACTCAAAATCAACTCAGTTTAATTAGGACAATGGTTTTATTGTACTGGACATAATTATAAATTCAATTAATAAAGGTTTTTTTTTAAGTCTTCCATTGCACAACTCTAATTAGTGGTTGTTATAACTTAAAAACAATAGTGCAAAGAAAACAACTAGCCAGTCATGATGAAACTACGAATTTCCGCCAAAAGTGAACGCAACCATTCAACATGAAATTGTGGTTAATCTGAGAATCATTTATAGATTTCCGTACGTTTTTTTTAAAGGTAAACATGTTCTACTTTAAATTAGCCTTCTTTCTTTCTTCTTTCTTCTGTACTTCCCTCTGCTTCTCAGAGAACCACAAACAAGTAGTGTACTATGTATGGGGACTAGTTTTCACTCAATACCGTATATCAAGTTATATCCTGAATACTATAATTTCTTCCACCATGAAATACGTAGAGTATTCACTGTATAATTAATTCTGCATTATACATGTTATATATATATATATATATATATCCTATATAATATATACAAAAATGCTGAATTAGATTACTGTCAGATTAATACGTATTGGTTACGAAAATTCCATCGTCACACGCTAGTACACATGTACTATGTCTATGTCTAAGATTCACCCCGGTTAATGAAGCTATATTTTTATATAGCGGATTTGGCCGAGGGGTCTAGACCGCTGGACATAGTGCAGGCGAATTGGTGCCACAGTGTCACAACGGTGTGAGTTCGAATCCCGCTGAGGGAAAGCAAAAATTTGACAGTGTTAAAAATCTAATTCAAACAGTGTTGGGCTTAATTTGTAGACGTATATATAAATATTTGATATTAACCCTGTATTTCTGATGTTTCAGAAATCCGCTGGATAGATATATTATATGGTTGTCACAATACTTAGACGTTTGTATATAATTTACTTAATGTGACTGCATGACAAGTAACCTTGTCATCCTATATAATATATACAAAAATGCTGAATTAGATTACTGTCAGATTAATACGTATTGGTTACGAAAATTCCATCGTCACACGCTAGTACACATGTACTATGTCTATGTCTAAGATTCACCCCGGTTAATGAAGCTATATTTTTATATAGCGGATTTGGCCGAGGGGTCTAGACCGCTGGACATAGTGCAGGCGAATTGGTGCCACAGTGTCACAACGGTGTGAGTTCGAATCCCGCTGAGGGAAAGCAAAAATTTGACAGTGTTAAAAATCTAATTCAAACAGTGTTGGGCTTAATTTGTAGACGTATATATATATATATATATATATATATATATATATATATATATATATATATATATATATATATCACTATATTACAATGTAGCACTTTTAGCAGTCGCAAGAATTCCGAGCTGTTAAACATCCACTAATAGAAACATACAGTTGCAACTATAAAATCCGAAATAGCTGTAATATCGCCTGAATTGTATAAGCGAGGCAAAGACTTGGTTTTCAAATGCATATATTTTATGAAATATTGCAGGTGTAAAAGTGTCCCGTCATTTTCTATTAAAATTAAACATATTAAGATGGGGGGAACGGGGGTTATTGATAAAATATATATAATACTTTTTATCTATATTCGGAACATTTCTATTTAATTCGTCAAAACAGAGATGTCATAAACTTATCAACTTGGTACTTAACATGCAAGGTCCATTTCCACATTTGAGTAAGGTCAGAAAATAAAGTGTTTACCATTTGGCATACCATATTTTGATATCGCTCTGAAACGTAGTAAATAAAACTCGGATACCAACTCAAATCTGTTTATATAATCAGATTAAGGAGGCAAGGGCCACCGCCCAATTACTGTCTCTTTTGAAATCAATATACAACTTTACGGCCATCAGGCATACATGTCCGAACATTGGTCATTTTGACCAACTTGAATACTAGTATATAATTTTGTAAGTTGACGTCTATGCAAATCATTTCTTATATGATCTTACTGTTCGTCAATATCGATGGCAGAAAATAACATAAGCGTATATTATACTTTTATTTGAAATCAACTGTGACACGAGACATTATAATTATTGTTATTATTACAATACTATTATCTGGTACGACATAATACATCTTATTTTGAGTACACACTCCAACTTCAGATGACACAGAATACACGTCTCTGTTGCAAAACAATACGCTTTCTTGAAGTCCAATTGATTTGTCTGAAAAATATTACAAGGACTGATAATTTATTTTTTCTCATATTTAACCAAAAATGATTTAGGAAAGGAAAATTAATCCGTTTACTGAAATTTATACTGTTAATCAATATTTCACATTTTAATAATGTTAATAAACATATGCAATTGATATATCATAAAATACTTTGCTTATAAAAATGGCTAAAATAAAATCGTGAAAATTACAATTGTATTACCAATGTAATAATACATCAAAAACATAATATTATAAAAGTAAAATATGTTAATAACAAACAAAGAAATGTTAGAAATTCAAAACAAATAAAACATGTAATTTTATAAAATAAACCAAATTTAAATAACACCAACTTACCTAAAAAAAAACCTGCGAAGAAAACCAAAACGATTAAAATCAGAACATATACAAATGTATCCTTCCTTTATTCAATCTATTTTTGTATTAGGTAAACAAAAAGTATGGCGGATGTGTATTGAACGGTCCTGATCGTAATTATTCTTTTCACTTATAATTAAAGGACAAAAAAATATGCCACTGTATATTATTACATTCATGATTATTTACAATTAACGTTTTTATAAATTAACTTTGCAACAACCGCATTTTTCATTAAGTTGACAGAAAATGCATTCACGTTCGTTCATGTTCATTATTTATTTTTCGCACATTATATATATAAATTGACAATATAATTACTGCTACATATGAGATTTAGAGAAATCTATATATAAAATGACATTATAGACGTACATATAGTCATAATCTTTATCAACAACAATGCCCGAGGGCTTATCATCGACCCATGGCCAGGAGTCCAATAAACAAAAAACCTTAATCTCCGAGTAAAAACCTTAATCTCCGCGTCAAAACCTTAATTTCCCCGTCACACCCTTAATTTAAAAAAACAACACTTAATTTTACAGTCAATCCTTATAAAATTAAGGTTTTTACTGGGAAATTAAGGATTTGGCTAGGAAATTAAGGATTTGGTGTTTGTGGTGTAATATGATATACTAGTAGCTGAAACATTACGGAAAGTTTAACCCAGCCAATCAAAACAGAAATCAACATCATTATAAAAAACTACATTCTATTTACATGACGTTTAGTTCTGTTCCTGAGTTCTTTATTCCAGCTACAATAGTATCAATCTGATCGTCACCAAACTCTCCGCCTAGGTCTGACAATAAAATCAATCTCTTCATAGCAAAACCCTTTTTTCCTCTGAAATAAAAGAACAGAGTACAGCACTTATTGTACCTATGCAAGGGCAATCAAATAATTGTAATTACCGAAAACTTATTATAAATCAATTACAATATTTTGTTAATGACCGTAGTACTCTACTTAATTCTATATGGTAATTTTTGGAAATTAGATGTATCCAGAAAATAAACAAATGGTGCATAATACGTTTTGAACCACAAAACATTTGAAAAAGAATGAAATATGATCAATTTTTGCCATTTATATGTTTTTGTTAATTTTATTTTAATACTGCTGGCTAAAAAGTCACGTGTCATCGGGTCCAGTACATTATTATTTACACCTCAAATTTTTTACCAGCCATGACCGACAGACTGACGATGTTTGGGTTGGTCTGTATTGAGAGGTAGAATTTTAAAGTCTGAACAGTTTAATTGTATATTTCAACAATGAAGCTCTTGTCTTAAATATACTTTTTAAGTACATAATAATTTACCTATTCATTTGATTTAATGACAAGTTAAGCATATATAACAGAAGAATTCACTAAAACTTACTGTGTGGAACTAACGAGGTGGTCTAACGCTACAATTAATGCATCAACAACTGCCCAAGTTAAGGTCATTATCAAGAGTATTCTTAATAGGGCTTTTGTCAGAATGGATGGTACAGGGTGGGGTCCAGAAGGAGGAGCTTGTTAGAGAAGGAGAAGAAAGCACTTTACTTTGAATTTAGATTTGTATTTTAATTTGGTTGAAGTTGACTGTTACTTTAAGATCAGATGCTTTTAAGTTTTATCATGGAGAAAATATAACTTCAAAAGTTATAAGCAATGTTTTTAGCTTTTTATTTTCACATCCAAATTAAGAATAATACAAGTTTATACTAGTATCAATCAAACTTTGATATTTTTGGCTTGATATTAAGATAAATGATTTTACATCATTGACACAACAGTGTAACAAACTACATTTGTGTATATACTATAAACATAGAGGTAGTGGACACATAATGGTTATTCTCATTGTAAAGTGGATGTCATGAAGCATTAATTTATGTAGCAGATAAACAGCACTGCATAGTGGATGTGATATTCTAAAAATGTTGTGGATGTCCAGGAAATATTAATGTATGTAGCAGATAAACAGCACTGCATAGTGGATGTGATATTCTAAAAATGTTGTGGATGTCCAGGAAATATTAATGTATGTAGCAGATAAACAGCACTGCATAGTGGATGTGATATTCTAAAAATGTTGTGGATGTCCAGGAAATATTAATGTATGTAGCAGATAAACAGTGCTGCATTTAATTATATTTGGTATCCACCACAGACTAACCGCAATAAATGTCTTTTATAACGAGTTCACTTTAGTCAGTGCAATTAATTGCCATATTAATCACAGGAAATACTGAATGAAATTCATTGTCACTAGAAATGATTGTTTCTAAATTATAACTGTTGCATAGATAAAATTTTTAAATATAGGATACAGTCCGCAGAAATGTTGCTGGGTTGTATGTTGTTCTGCACAGTTTCCAGAAGTTCAAAGCTGGCCACATCCATAGGTTGTGCAATCGTAATATTCTCATAGCATTCTCCATCAGCCAAAGGATTATCTGTATCTGGAGTTCCAAACAAAATTAGAGCTATCTCGTCTTTTGATTCTGAAAACATCTAGCAAAGAAAAGATTGACAATGATTATACATTAAAAGTTAAATATGAACATAAAAACTGGTATCTGTAAAATATAAACTGGACAATAAACGGATGGAATTTAAAAATCATGAAAAACTACAGAACACTGAGTTTGTAAACAGAAGAAAATCACCCTGCTCTTAATTCATTGTAATTTCGTGTATTTTGGTGCCTTGTTGGTATAGCGCCAATTCATTTTAATAATTGTAATATACATCCTTACAACTGAAGTTTTTTGGCTATTAATTTTGGCACATAGACACTGCTTATTTTCTTGTATTACACATCACATCACACAAAAATCCACATACATGTTTTACTTTACAGTTTTTCTATGGTACATGTATAAAGAAACACCAAACTTTTAACTAGATATCAGTGATATGGTATCCGTTTCTGTGGGCCCCACTGCCAATATATGTTGTGCATAACATCCGACCAAGGGCTTAAGCTGTCAGTGTAGGACGTTAAAAACTCCCCAAGCCAAGCCAAGACATGTTGTGCATAGAAAATTGTCAGAATATATGCCCATACAAGAATTCATTCAAAAAGCAATAATGTGACCTTAAGATCCAATGATACTTGCAGGATTTTTTTATGGTGAGTCCTGGACTCATCACTTTTGAAAGCGGTGAGTCCCAAAAAATTTTCATAAGTCCCACATATCGCAGTTCAGTCCAGCTAAGTGCTTGCATACAACCGTTTTCTTTGATGACCGACCCCTTAAATGTCTTTTTATCAAAAGATATAATATGGATTGCAGAATGTTTATCACATACTATTTTATATTAGTAGTAGCTGAGTTTGGAAGTCTTTTGGAGTATGATTGATCTGCACTTATTACTTTGAGCAATAGCATTACCCCCCCCCCCCCACCCCACCCCTTTTTTTCAGATCCTAGTCTATAGCAGAATTATCTTACTGATATACATACAAAAATTAAAAGTTTATTAGATAACTAATTAATGTTCATATGGAAGATATCTTTGTACCGGTCAAAAATTCTTACTTTAAAACCTAGAGGCTCCCAGGAGCCTGTAATCGCTCACCTGGAACCCAAATGACTTCAACTATATTTAAATTTTTAAAATTAACAGTTTCAGTCTAGTTGTTATAGCTTTTAAGTTACTGTGCAAAAACTAAACATTTCTTCAAAAATTTTAGTTAAGTACAATAACTCCTATAAGGTGCCATCAGACAATTTCTGAAAATTAAATGGTTTTGTAGGCCTTGTCCTTCAGGGAAATTTAGAAATTTACAGTTGTACTTTAGGTGTTCTATAGACTAATTTATAATACAAAAACTGTTCATTTGTCCAAATTCATAATTAAGGGCAATAACTCCTATAAAGAGTCATCTTGCAATTTTGGATTAAGCAATCATTTGTAGGGCTTCTATTGCTGATCATTTGTGCAATTTACAGCTGCTACAGTTTTCAAGTTACAGGACGAAAATGGAAAATTTCATAAAAAAATTGTCATTTAAGGGCAATAATCCCTATAAGGAGTCATTTGACAATTTCAGACAAATTAAGTGAAATGTAGGGCTTTTATTGCTGATCATTTTTGCTAGGTATAATTTCACTCTAGCTTTCATGGTTACAGGACAAAAACGGAAAATTTCATAACAATTGCCATTTAAGGGCAAAACTCCTATAAGGAGTCATCTGACAATTTCAGACAAATTAAGTGAAATGTAGGGCTTTTATTGCTGATCATTTTTGCTAGGTATAATTTCACTCTAGCTGTCATGGTTACAGGACAAAAACGGAAAATTTCATAACAATTGCCATTTAAGGGCAAAAACTCCTATAAGGAGTCATCTGACAATTTCAGACTTTATGGTGAATTGTAGGGCTTGTATTGCTGATCATTTTTGCTTTTAACAGTTTCACTCTAGCTGTTACAGTTTTTAAGTTAAAGGACAAAAACAGAAAATTTCATGAAAAATTACCATTTAAGGGCAATAACTCATATAAGGAGTCATCTGACAATTCCAGACTAATACAGTGAATTGTAGGGCTTGTCTTGCTGATCATTTTTGCTACTTACAGTTTTACTCTAGCTGTTCTAGTTTTTAAGTTACGGGACAAATAGGGAAAATTTCATACAAAATTGTCATTTAAGGGCAATAACTCCTATAAGGAGTCATCTGAGAAATTCAGACCAATTAAGTGAATTGTAGGGCTTTTATTGCTGATCATTTTTGCTATTTACAGTTTCACTCTACCTCTTATAGTTTTCAAGTTATATAGTAAATACCAAAAATTTTGTCAAAAATCGTCAATAAAGGGCAATAACTCATACAAGAAGCCAATACATAACTTCACACTAATAGCAACTATTGTAGACCTTAATGTGCTGATCAATTTGAAGTAACATTTTTCTCTATAGCTATTATAATTTTTGAGATAATGATCAAAAACCTGTGTTGACACACCCATGTTCTATTTTTAGTAACAGTGGCCATCTTTGTCTATTGATCAACACCCTGAAACTAGGAACCCTAAGGATGATTGTGGCCAAGTTTTCAAAAAATTGGCCCAGTGGTTTCAGAGGAGAAGATTTTTTAAAAAGTTTACGATGGACGATAGACAACGGACAACAGACGATGGACGCCAAGTGATAGCAAAAGCTCACATGGACCTTCGGTCCAAGTGAACTAAAACTCATAAGGAGTGCAACTGCAAGTGCAAGTTTCCAAACGTGTATTAGAAAATTTGAAGCGAGTCTATTATCAACGCATAATTTTAACCATAAAGAGTGTCCATCAACACTGCACGTTTATTGTTTAATAAACATCTTAATTAAAGCATATTCGCCACCCGAGTGATTGCTACCTGCTGAGAATTCAACAGGTAAATATCGATCATCGCCATTTGTAAGAATATTTAATCACGCATCGGAGACGGAATTGACCTGACGGACATGTTGCCTTGAAATGATCTATCCACAAGCCAAATATCAATAGCTGACCTCCAAAGAGAAAAAGGTTAAAGCCCAACACATATTTGTCATTCAAAAAGTAATGTGACCCTGATGTGAAAGTTCAAGGTCAATGGTCACCAACCATGGTATGCAACATGTTGCCTTGAATTGATTTACCAAATATCAAAACAAGAAAAAAAGTCTGGACTCAAAATTGTGAAGAAGAAAGTAATATGACCTCAAAGTTGAGATCTAAGTTCACGGTCAATTCTCACCAACCATGGTACATGACCCATTGCATTGAAATGATCTTACCACATGCCAAATATCAAGAGACTACCTCAAATGAGACACTTTTTTCTCTTTCAGAGAGCAACAATGCAACCTCCGGGTCAAATTTCAAAATCAATGGTCACCAACTATGATACACTACACGTTGCCTTGAAACGATCTACCTTCATGTCAAATATCAAAAGCCTACCTCAAAAGAGAGTTATAGTTGGGTGGCCCTAACTAATTTATGTATTTCTTTAAATAGAATGAATTATAATTTTTCATGAGCAATTAAAAACTTTCCTTTAATGACCAACAATTCTAATAACTACCTTTCGCTGTAAAATTCTTGTGATGGCATCAATAGCCATCTGTAGAAAAGTCTCTTCACCAGGTGGTGCATTATTCATTGAGGGTCCCACATCTAACACAATAGCAATGGCTTCCTAAATAGAATGTATAATAAAACATAAGAAATTTGTTCCTGTAATTTATTTTACATAAGTGTGGGGAAAAAAAAATTACTGGTATTATCAGTGCAGTTAACATTTTTAACTGAAAATTTTGCAAATGGATAATCAAAATAAAATACAATTACTGACTTTAATACAGGCTCCTATCAACCTGAGTAAGGGTTATATTCACTAAGCCGATAGACGAGGTATATATACATTTTTGAGGGTTGAGAAATATGGATTGCGCCCTCATATCAAAGTCAGTAACTGTTTTATTACATCAATACAACCATCAACTCCTAGTCTGCTATAGCAAATATATAAGCAGCAGATGAGTCCATTGTTGTTAATAAGATTTTTGTGTTACAAACAAGTACATGAATCAGATCAGAAAAAAAATAATCTTGTATCCCACCTGACTGCTTGTGCCGCAGACTAAACTACCATATTGATGCAATTTAACATGACCCTAAAATAGTGTTTAGATCAATCAAAAACATGCAAAATTCTATTCATTAAATAAATAGTCTTTTTTAATAACAAGGTAAAAAATTTTAACAATTGTCATATTAATATTAGATAGTTCCAGTGGCAACAAAAGTTACCACATAAATTTTTGTCTAATTAGGAACTGTAAATCCAAACATGTTGTTAATAACTTTTGTCATAAGCAAAAGTTCCGTAATAGCTTCTATTGTGAACAACATACTTAAAACATGGTTCTCCCCATATAGAACACTTGATATATTGGCAGAAGTTGACAAAGGAAATATTATAGAAATGAAAAAAAGTGTGGATTTTAATACATGGTTTGCCACTATATTCGTTTGGAGTAATGAAAGTGCTGCTGGTTCAATTAAAATATATCAGAAAAAGATGATATATGTTTCGATGAACATTTCAAAGAATTGCCCCATTTCCAGTTTTGTATTGTTTGTCTATGCCAATTAAATTTACATCTAATTAACCTTATTAGTAGATGGTACTATAGCCATAGGCAACAGGTGAGTTTGAATACAACAAGGATGTCACTGGTAAGCTTGTTTATTCAAGCTATAAAACAGCTGGGGTTTTACCTCCAATTAGCATAAGGTAAATAGAGTAATGAACATTGGCCGTTAATTAATTAATGATCACGTTTACACAGCAGGCGGTTTTTTAATAACCTTCCTCACGCAGATATTCACACCTGTCATTCAACTGAAGCGTGAAAATTTATCAAAGACAATTGTCCATTTCAAAAAGATTTCAACAGGACAAACTGCGAGTTTTTAGTACCGGAAGTGGACACTAGATGGCGGTTTTTAAATTGGAAAGTCGTCAATTACTTCTATCAAAATTTAGTTATCAATAAATATATTGTATATAAGTGGTGAGGCCAAATAATTGGCCCTTATTACCATGAAACAGTAAGATTCATATGCCTTTTTCTTTTATAGCAAGGGGAATAACTAATGAATTAAAAAGATGATCAAACACCAGTGGATTTGCAATAATTTTATTCTTCAATTTTTACTGACATGGGCAATGCATGTTTATTGATGGTTGTCATTGCTTTATTAAAATGTTTGTGTTTATTGACGTTTGTCATGGCTTTATTAAAATGTTTGTTTATTAGAACAACTGCAGCTTGACTATTTGGTTGCCTTTCTTTCATTGGAGTTTGTCATTGCTTTGTAACAATGTTTATGCTTATTACTGTGACATCTGGACTATTTGGTTGCTTATTTTTGAAATAACAATAAACAATAATTAGATTATTTGATATAATGCCGAGTCGGCAAGTTTTCGAGTTTGACAACCTTATTTGCCGCCATGATGATCAGGTAGGCTTCCGGTTAGTTTCTAAGACATTGTACGTGGTCCCGACTTCATTTATTTCGACAGTTTAAAGAGAAGGGAAGAGACAATATAAAGAACACCTAAATGTTTTGATAACCTTTTTATTACCTTTATTCAGATGGTTCTAAACTATCTTGATACATCATTTGAAACTCTTAAATTTAGATTACATCATTATAATAAGGGTTACCAGGAATAAAAACAGGTATTCACCTACAAAATAGTAATCTTGTAACTGATTGCATTAGGGTTTGTTTTTGTTTTTGCTTTTTGTTTCTTGTTTATTTTTTATTTTTTATTTATTTGGGATGGGTTTAACTCCATTTTCAGCAATTTACCTCGAGGTAGGTTAGCTAGCGCTAGAGTCAGCCAATAATAACATCTGACCTTTGCATGAAACCTAAAATGATTGTAAATTTAGGATGGTCGAGCACACCATGACCGCAGTAAAGCTCGAAACCGAACCTTTGTTGAACTTAGCGTTGATCGTTATTACATAACTAAGTTAACCATTCGGCCCCTAGGTCCTATTTTTGACTAAACAGGAATGTGAGTTTAACAGAGTTTGTAATTTTGGTACTGGTATCAGTGATGTACATAATTTTATTGCTGTGCAACTAAAATGTGATTTAACAAATATGTCTACAAAAACAAAAATGTGTCGAAGTTTTAAAAATTTTAATTATGAAGGTGTTTTACATGATTTAGAAAACCAACATTTTAATATATCACATTATAATGATGTTAACCAAGCTTACGATGATTTTAGCAGAGGTTTCCTAGACCTTGCAGATAAGCATGCGTCTTTTAAAGAACGTAAAATTTTACAAAGACAGGTACCATATATGAATGGAGAATCGAAGTCAGCCATTAATCGTAAGAAAATTTTATACAATAAATTTCAAAAAATAAATAGTAGTAAAAATTGGGAAAAATACAGGCGTCGAAGAAATTATGTTACTAAGCTAAAATCTAAATCCATTAATCAATATTTTATTGAAATATGTGCAGGGGGGCCTAAATCTAAAGACTTCTGACCAACAGTCAAGCCTTTTTTAACAAATAAAGGCAATATAAATAAAAAGGAAACAATTCTTTCTGAAAATGAAATTTTAATCACAAAACAGGATGAGGTCTGCAATACTTTTAACAATTTTTTTGTAAACGCTGCTAAAAATATAGGAGACAATCAAAATAGCATTGATGAAAATCACTCTAGCATAAAAGCAATAACAGAAAATTATCCAAATTTAATAAATAATAAGTTCGAGTTTTCTGAGGTAGACCAAAACTTTGTTATTAAATGCATAAATAAAATAAATGTAAAGAAGGCAACAGGAATTGATGGAATATCCCCAAAACTAAGCATCTAGCAAAGCCTGTTGTTGTACAACCCTTGACTGAAATTGTTAATTTAGCTATCTCATCCTCAAATTTCCATGATAAACTTAAAGAAGCTCAAGTTGCCCCTATTCACAAAAAACAGTGTCTTAGAGAAAAGTAATTATAGACCAGTTAGTGTCTTACCCGTAATATCAAAAATTTTCGAAAATGCTATTGAAACACAACTATCAAAATATTTTGAAAACATTTTTAATCCTTTTTTGGCTGCTTTTAGACCCGGTTTTGGATGTCAGATTTCTTTGTTACGTGTACTTGAAGACTGGAAAAAAGCCTTAGATAACAATGAATACTTGGTAGCGATACTTATGGATCTATCTAAAGCATTCGATTGCCTCCCCCACGATCTTCTCTTACTAAAATTAAAAGCATATGGACTATCTAAAACTTCTTTCGATCTTATGAATAATTATTTAACAAAAAGGAAACAGTGTGTAAAACTAAACCAGAATATAAGCAGTATGCTGGATATCTTTAAAGGTGTACCTCATGGGTCAATATTAGGTCCCATTCTTTTTAATATCTTTATAAATGATGTATTTTTATTTGTTAAAAAATGTTCCCTATATAATTATGCAGACGACAATACTTTGGCTAAATCTAATAAATGTTTACAAAATGTAATTTCATCTCTAGAAGAGGATAGTATTTCTATGATTAAATGGTTTTCGGAAAATAAAATGCAGGCAAATCCAGATAATTCTCAAGCAATTGCTGTTGGCAGAAAAACTCATTTAAAAAATATTGTTTTTGATATTAATGGCATCTTATTATTTTGCGAAGACGAAATAAAACTGTTAGGAGTGACGATTGATTTCAAATTAAATTTCAACACACACATATCAAATATTTGTAAAAAAGGCTGCTAGGCATTTAAACGTTTTAAAAAGAATAGGGAAACATTTAAGTAGGCTAGGAAAATTAACCATTTACTATTCTTTTATAATGTCAAATTTTAGTTACTGCCCTTTGACTTGGCATTTATGTGGTGAACAAAATACAAAAAAAAAAAGAAAAAAATCAAGAACGTGCACTTCGATTTATATACGAAGACTATCAAAATTCATACGAAACCCTACTAGAAAAGTCTAAATTACCATCACTAAAAACTCGACGAATGCGCACCATAGCTTTGGCAACCTTTAAGATATTAAATAAGAAAAATCCATTAATGATACAAGATTTGGGTAAAATAAAAAACAATTCATATAATTTCAGATATATAAATACAGCTGAGGTAATAAGACGAAGAACTACTACCTATGGTAAAAAATCCTTCAGGTATGAGGCAGCACAAATTTGGAATTCATAACCAAATGATGTCAGGAATATGGCATCATTTGCCTAATTTAAAAGCTATTTAGGTAATTGGTGCGGGGACCAGAAATGCAAATGCAGTGCATGTCGCATACCTATGCTGTCTCATAGCTGAAATTTTGAAAATTTTATGCTGCTTATAGCTGTCTTGCTTAATTTAATTTTCTTTAAATTTTAGTGTTTTTTGTACAACTGCTTTATATAACTTATAACTTGTGAACTCTACTAGGCTACTAATAATTACTGCCTGCATATGCTTTTATGCTATACATAAACTTATAAATTTATGTTTTTAACTGTTTTTATATATGTGCTGCTTATCTTAGTACTGCTTAATTTGTTAGTGCTGTTTGAAACCACTATTTTTTATTAAAGTAAAATGTGCTTTGTTTTATATGTAATGTAATGAAATGTGCATGCATGTTCTTTTATTGTTGTGTATATATATAGTTATATGTCAGTCGGTTGTAAGAGCTCCTTAGAGCTCATGTTTGTCTTGTTGTCTTTGTATATATGTACCGACTATAAATAAAATTTACTTACTTACTTACATACAGTTGCATTAGGTAGATTCTGCAGTTCGGTTAATTCAAATTACACGGTTATATAAGGTTTTATTAAACTATTCAGGTTTTAACATTTCGTTTTACAGGGCAAATATAAATATATAGATGAAAAATATGAAATGCACGAATCCGTATATGAGAAAAATGTACGATGACCAGAAGTCAACTCTGCATGTGATTTGTGTTTTTTTTAAGCCAGAAGCTTGTACAGTACAAATTTCAAAATGCCTCCAAAAATAATCTTTGACAAATCTTTGTTACTGCTTGCGTACAATGAGAATAACTTTCCTACAACTATTATAGACATAATCTATTAGGCTGTTTTCTGGTCTGTTTGACTGGGGAGATGGCAGTGAGCAGTTTACAACTTGATAGATGTGTAGATGTAAGGAACTAGGTAGCCGCTATTGGCTGACACACGTTTCTGTACTAGACCAGATATCCGCTATTACTGTTGCGCGTGTTAAAGTGCTAGACTGGATAGCCGCTATGGCTATTCACATATTACTGTACAAGACTAGAAACCCGCTATTACTGTTATATTTGTTAAAAATGCTAGACTGGATAGCCGCAATTACTATTCGCATGTTACTCTACTACTCTGGATATCCCTTATTACTGGTCCATGTGTTAAAATGCTAGACTTGGTAGACTTGGTAGACGCTATGGCTGATGCATGTTACTGTACTAGACTGTATATCCGATATTACTGGTGCATGTGTTAAAATGCTCGACTAAGTATCGGCCGATCAATGTTACTGTACTAGACTGGATAGCAGCTATGGCTGACAAATGTTCGAGGCTGGATATCTGATATTACTGGACGTCAATCAATCAATCAATCAATCAATCAATCAATCAATCAATCAATCAATCAATCAATCAATCAATCAATCAATCAATCAATCAATCAATCAATCAATCAATCAATCAATCAATCAATCAATCAATCAATCAATCAATCAATCAATCAATCAATCAATCAATCAATCAATCAATCAATCAATCAATCAATCAATCAATCAATCAATCAATCAATCAATCAATCAATCAATCAATCAATCAATCAATCAATCAATCAATCAATCAATCAATCAATCAATCAATCAATCAATCAATCAGTCAGTCAGTCAGTCAGTCAGTCAGTCAGTCAGTCAGTCAGTCAGTCAGTCAGTCAGTCAGTCAGTCAGTCAGTCAGTCAGTCAGTCAGTCAGTCAGTCAGTCAGTCCGTCCGTCCGTCCGTCCGTCCGTCCGTCCGTCCGTCCGTCCGTCCGTCCGTCCGTCAATCAATCAATCAATCAATCAATCAATCAATCAATCAATCAATCAATCAATCAATCAATCAATCAATCAATCAATCAATCAATCAATCAATCAATCAGACGTAAAGTTTAAAAGAAATTTTAATTTCAGATGTGGTTTTCGTATGTTATTGTTTGGAAATCTTAATATTTTACAAACATGAAGGGGGAAACAAATTCGAATGAAACGTCCACAAACGTTGTAAAATGACTATATATTGCATGGCACATCTCATTAAGCCATTTATATTTCATGTTAACGGTATTTGTCTTTTCTGAAATAAATACTGCAGTTTGCCCTTTTTGCCACCTCGCTACCTCTCGGAGTACAAAAGTTGGCATCAACACGTGGGCATCAAGTTCATCAAGTTCAAACTATTGGTAAATTCCGTATATATTCGTGCTCTAGATATATTTATTTCTTCGAATAATGAGGAATGACAATGGAAGATTAGAGCGTAATATTATCACTGAATATTATTCTCAAAATAATACAACGATAATTTTTTTAATCTCATTACCGGGTATTTAGAGAAGATATGAAAAAGGTCATATTAGTAGTCATATTGGGGATCTATGATCGTTTTATCTCACCATACCTAAAGTGCTATCTTTTTCCATTCGAGTCCGTCTGATCCGTCGTATATATCAATCTTCTTCTCTGATACTACGGGCAAAATGAAACCGAACTTGGTGACAGTGTATACTTAACAAAGTTAGTGTTTTTATTCAGATTGGAAAACTAAAATGACCACCACCGCTCGGGACGTATAGTTCAACATAGGACCATATAAGGAAATGTGTTAAAAGGCTTCGTCTCTAATTAAAACAAAAAGTATCGCTAGTGTTAATTGAATTATCCTCTTTAAAGTGTGATGTCAATCCGAAATTCAAAAATGAATGGACGGTCCTCTATCAAATTTATCCTTTTTATGCAATTCGAAATTCAAAATAGCTGCCAACAGAGAACTAAGTTCTAAAAAGCTTCCCTTTTGAAACCGCTTAACCAATTGAAACAACATTTACAGAACTTGTTTAACATTTGCATATATACACAATATTCGTACAGTGTCAGAAAATATAAAATTTATTTGTACGAGGCTAAGAAACAGGTAGAAATGCGATATATATATAAGTTTAACAGGAGGCCTATCTGCGTTGTAGCAGGTACGTAGTAGGTATATAGCCAGTCAAAATCGACTGAGCTAACGGAGTACTTCTTTAGCTCACTTGGTTAGAGGACTGGCTGGCAATACTGAGGTCCCGGGTTCGATCCCCGGAGGTGACATAATGTTATTTCATGCTCTACCGTTACATATATATAGGTCAGCAATTCAGTCTCCCGAGAGCCTCTATTTTTAAACGTTTTCTCTGTCCTCATTGACTGCTTAACAAGGGGATTCCATTTTTGTTTTAAAATACCGGTACTAATTAATATACAGCAGAAATCTAAGTTGCCAAATAAGACATTCCATTACATTTAACAGTTCAATTGTTCATAATAAAATGTCACTCGTGAATTTTACTACATGGATTTATAACGTAATGTTGTTGTTGTTTGGAGTAATGTTTTTTGAAATCAACTATATATACACCTCGCATACATATATATAAGTTAAGCAACACCCTATTATTTTCCGGGGATTCATTTAAGATTTTTATATTTTAATATTTTTTAAAGAAATGACAATTTATTGAACATAAATGACAAATGAAACATACAAACATGTTTACAGACTTATTGTTTGATGAAAAAATGTTCAAAGCAAAGATATAAAAAAACAGTGCAAATATAACTTTCATTAGTCAATAAAATAAGTTTTGATTGCATACTTCAATTTCATGAACATATAAGTAAACACATCATCACGGGTGATCACAGGACAACGTTCAGGGAATTAAGAAAAGGCACTTTGAAATGCGTTAAACTCAGGCGTTTAACCACCGCGCTTCCGGTACAGTTTTTTTAACTATCTTCCTCATGCTGTTGACTAAACGACGAAGTGTAGCATGTGGTAAATTCTGCCATTTATTTTGACCCACAAACGTTCAATTGGATTCATATCGGGTGACATGGATGGCCATGGAAGATGCTCAATAGCTTTCCTTTCGAGAACATCACGTACAATTGCATCTCGGCGAGGTCTTGCGTTGTCATCCATAAAGATGGGTCTGTTACCAAGTGCATGATTGTCAAAATGCGGCACAAAAATAGCGTTAATGACGTCATTTCTATATTTCGATTTGCCCTGTCACTGTCCCATCAACCACATACAGATTCAGTTTACAGTCGTATGAAAAGCCCGCCATCGCCAAATGCTGTAGTGCCAAGGGTTATTGGCGTTTGGCTACACGAACGAGTGCTTTATCCTCCCTTTCAGATGTTTTTGGTGGTCGACCGGACATAGGACGTTCCTGTATAGTTCCATCATCTCGATGACATTTCAGTAGCCGGGATACAATACTAAAGTGAATGCCAAAGTGTTGTGCTATCTGACGCAAGCTCTGCCCACTATTACGCATTCCAACGATCTGCCACTTCTCCGCTTCACTTAATTTCCGTCTAGGCATTGTAAAAATGTAAAGATGAAGTCGAAAAAGACCAGGAGATGAACACTAAATCGTTAAGGAAAACAAGGCTTTTAGGCGTGCTCGATTACCATACGACAAACTGGTTTTGCTATTTAAAGATTTACCTGAGGGGTTAATTAAAGTAACTTTCCCGTGCACGAATGATGGCTTTAGTAACACTAAGTTAATATTCATTCAGATTTTTGAAATTATAAAAAAAAATTGTAGGTGTTGCTTAACTTGTGGCTAGGTGTATGTATTGTATTGAAGACATGCAATCATATTTCATGAATGACATCGATCATAAGTGACAGAGTTTTTAATTTGTTATCTCTATATCTTTTCTAAATCTCGATCGCATTACCAAAATCCCAAATGACTCTATAAGCAGGCAATGTCTGGATGTGATGGTTTCTGTGATTTAAAAACGCAAATATTACCGGGTTTTCCCCGACTATCCTTAAAACAGCTAACTGCGTTACAATGTGACGTTTTGAATATTTGTCTGCACAAGGTTATTTCCACGCAATTATCTCGCATCAATTATGAGTCATTCACACAGAGGCAGTTAACTTTATGAACTATAACACTAATCTCTCTTATACAAAACAATAAATGCCCAACTCATTGTAGAATGAGTGGTTCGCTAAACACATAATCCTAAATGCCCATTACATACCGCAGGCGCGTAGCTCCCATACAAGCAAAAAATCATTTGCTTGCACATCAGATTGTAAAAAAAAACCTGAAGAAAAAAACGAAAAAAATAAACACCCAGAAAAGTGATTGGCGCTTGACGGACGTTGATCGATGCATTAGCTTGATATTGTATACTGTTTCCCTTTAATTAACATTATTTCTAATTATTTATAATAGTATCCGTCGAAAAGTTTGTTTACCGCATGAGTTTAAAATGAAAAAGATAGACTCTTATTTTCAAAAGAAAGTCACGGACGTGCTTGTGGACAGCCAGTCGTCGAACATTGACAGTACTTGTGTGGAAATTCTTAAAAAATCTTTGTTTTATATGAGATCCATTTGTTAAGCATAATGCTATATATAAAAAAAATCGAAAAATGTGTCCATGGAACACAGATGCCCCCGCAAAATGAAGTCCCAAACAGGAAGTAGTTGTCCGACAGATCTAAAAGTTGCTTAGGTCGTACAACTTGTGATATTAAACCACCCTGCCAAATTCCAAATTGTTCTCATTTACGGTTCCTGAGAAAAGCTTGACGGAAATTACTACGGACGTACGGACAGACAGACAGACAGACAGACAGACAGACAGACAGACAGACAGACAGACAGACAGACAGACAGACAGACGGACGGACGAACGGACGGATGGAAGGACGTACATGAATAAAACCTAATGCCCCCCCCCCAGAAAAGTTATTTTTTGTCATTTATGTATAGATTAAACTCTTTAAACCCCCTTATATGCTTACGGGTCACTTTGCCCCCTGGTCCCCCTACCAGGGCTCACCTTATTAAAATTGCTTGCACATGTCACAAGGGTCAGCTATGCCCCTGTACCGTATAAGTGGTTTTTCGGGTGGGGAAAATTTAGCGATTGTGTTTAAACTATGCTAGTTTATTTTAGTGTAATGTAATTTTTGGGGTCCGTAATCAGAATGAATAACTCGATGGTTGTTCGTAATATTTCGCGCATTCCAACTGTAACCGCGAATATAGTGAAAATTAAATCACAGCAAAAAACCCACTTATGGGGTATCTAGTATCAGCAACATGTGGAACTACACAGATACAACATTCAAACTCTGAGCTGTACTTAATTATTGTTTGTTTGTTTGTTTGAATGGTGTTGACGCCACTTTTAGGTAAATCTAGGCGACCATTTTTTATTTGGAGAGGAAAGTGGAGTGCCCCCCAAAAAAGCCAGTCCTTCAATAAGAAAATGGACAATATTTGTCATTGATTGGATTCCATTACACCCTGCCCGCAGTGGGATTCGAAGCCACATAAGTAAGTTGGCCACTGAGACCCATTGTCTCTAATTAACTCGACCTTCCTATCAAATCTGTATCAGGATTAATTGCATTTTTTAACAAGAAAGATGATCCAACCAACAATTTCATGCATTCACTGAGCCATCTACCATTCAATCAACTAGCTGGTGGTAAAATACTTTGCAATTGATGTGTCTTTATTCATAACAATAACCCTTGGGCTGTGAAACTTCCAAAATAAATAATGAATATACAAGAAGCAGATCTTTCATTCTTTACTTCTTTATAAAAACAGAATAACAATTTGAAGCTCTAATTTATTTATTGTATAACATTTTATATAATTAAAACAACTATAACAATAATCACACACAAAACAATTGTAAAAATATGTAAATCGGATTAATTAATTGCTTAAAGCAATTTTTGATTTTAAATTAAGTGTGATATTTAGTGTAACTGCCCATCATTGGACTCTAAAAACTATTGTCAGAAACCCATGGCCAATTGTAACATTGTCAGCGACTGTGGGTTTCCCATGATGCTGAGCGACTGTGGGTTTCCCATGATGCTGAGGGACTGTGGGTTTCCCATGATGCTGAGCGACTGTGGGTTTCCCATGATGCTGACATGTAATTAAAATTATTATAAAGCAATTATGTGCATTGGGATATTTAAGCCTCTGTAAAATACACATTGGGACTTGTTTTTATAATAAATAATTGAAAACAAGTATACAATTAATCGGTAAAGAATTTACTGTGACGTAAGTAATTAGGTCCAGTCATACACATGAATGTAAATAGTATACAGTAATATACATAATAATAAAATAACAAACACCTGCAATAGTTTTCAAAAAATAAACTCTCTAGCAAGTGTGCTTTATCAAAACATGAATATTTTTTTTTAAGTAACTTAAAAATCTTCTAAAGCCTATGAATTTATTATTATTATCTTTCATTTCTTATGGCATTTTTGTAAAAACGTAAGTATCTATCACCAAACAGTGAGACTATTCTGTTTATTTATATGTATAAATGTATAACTTTAAAAACACATTAAAAATTAAAGATATAAATTTAATATTAGATCAATTGTCCTCAGTTCTTGAGAGTTTTGATATTATGTAACAAAGTATTCTATAATCAATATTTTCTACATATCAATAATGTGCATGCATGAAACAACATACGTCAATAGACTGGTTATATATTAAACATTTTGAATATCTGTATAAAAAAAAGATGCAACTTGATGAACAGCATGTATGTCACTTCTATATTAAAAACAACCACAATCTCAGAAATGACATAATTGCTCAGTAAAGTTAAAATACATAATAATTATTCAATGTTGCATCATTGTTATTTATAGTTTAGCATATTGAACATTTCTAATTAATGGACACCACCTATGTCACTCTTTTACTTCTATATAAAATAAAATCATATTCACTGAAATGAATTATTTACTCTGTCAGGTTATGTTAAATGTTGCATCACCTTTATTTATAGTTTAGCATACTGAATCGCTTCTGGCTTTAGCTCTGGGTGCATCAGTGGTCTTAGGTGTTTGTAATATGAACTATGTATCTGAAAAAAAATACAATACCGCAGTAGAAGACAAATCTCAAATTAACAATACAGTTGACGTTTACATTTAAATTATTATTAGCTACCAAGAGCACTTTTGAAACACTAAACAACTTATAACATGGAAGTTGTCTTTGTTTCTTACAAATAAAAAAAAATATATTAAAAATGTAACTAACTCTCATAACATTTGTAAAATTACAATTGAGATTAATGATATAATGATCCCGGTTATCTCTGATTTGACTGTTTCCAACATTGATTTTACTGGCTCAGGATAGCCAATCAATAATGACATTTTATTTCCAATAGATAATTTACTGAATAAAACTTACATATATTTATTCTTCATAATTTATTTCCAAGAAAAACCCCACTGTTTCCCCCCGGATACCACACCAGATTATACATTATAAACAAGTTCCTTGATGTTCTTCACAACCATCCAGATTTATTCAAAGATAACACCCTAATGTGATCACAGAATACTTCCAAATATTCCAGATCATCTGCTAGGCATATCCTACCCCCCATTTATTTTAACTTACCTCTGTTTGGTTAAGAGGAGCAGATTTGGCATAGTCATACAGAGCTTGGTAGACTTGGCCATCATATCGTCCTAAACAGCTTCCCAAAACTTGGTCTGGGAAATCAAATGCATCTACCAGGGCCACTGCATTTGGCCTGATATCCTCAAACAGGGCCATCATCTTTCTTTGTAGAAAGTCGACCTGTTCACCAGTGAAAAACCCATCCTGCAACAAATAATGTTATACTATTAACAGTAACCACTATTAACAGTAACCACTATTAACAGTAACCACTATTCATCAATTACAGGGAAATAAAGCATTATTTAGTTCTGTCAATTAAATTACTTAACCTGTGTACTCTCCTCCAAGTCTGACTGCTCAATGATATAGACAAAATTCAAATGTTTACAAATTGGCAATGACTTAACATTTTTTTTTGCTCAGATAGAGCACAGGGATTCTAAGACTAATGTCCATTATGTCAAACCAAAGACTTAAAACTGGCTCAAGATTAGAATCATGTGTACAGGTGGAGTGACTGTGTACAGTCTGTATAGTGTTCTCGCTCTACAAAAAGTCAACAAGACATTTCAACTAGTACGAAGTCTTGTTAGTACCAATTATAAGCTTACAACATACCATCACTCTGTATCAATATCATGTCTATGACTTGACTTTTCATTTGTACAGTTAATCTGTATTTATTTACAAAAGTCCTTTTAAAACAGTGTGAACTACAGAAGAAAGTTTTCTGATTCTTTGAATTTTTTTTTTGTTACAATGTAGACAGTATGAAAAAAAATTACACAAAATAATCTCAAATTTTGGGCTTTGTTTATTAACATCTACAAATCAATAATTGATCAATTAATAAACTATTTTATATATGTTTCATTTTCTTTTCTCATCCATTTTTTAGTTTATTACTTATTCAAAAATAGGACATTTATTGGGATATTAAATGACACCCAGCCACATTGCATTTTATTTTAATATTCATGAACACATTTTACTGAATTACAAAAAGCCTATATGAACAGCTGAGCATGATAACAGTCCATCTCAGAAGACAATTTATACCTTGACCTTGGACCTATAAAAAATAATACCAAATTGGCACACTTCAAAGTCTACAAATTGGATTGTGCTGAAAATTGAACTTAATCTTCCTTTTATAGCACTTAACAGCTGTGCAAGTTTTAACAAAATCTGTTTTCAAGTAATCTTTGACATCGTTTTAAATTGGACTTATTCAAAAAAAAAACAAAAGGGATTGTGCTGAAAATGGAACATTATCTTAATTTTATAGTAATAAATAGCTGTAAAATATTTAAAAAAAATCTGTTGAAGTGTTTTCTAGTTTATCATTTGGAAACCGTCAACTGATAAAAAATTTTTTTAATTGGCCTAAGTCTATAACTACAAATTGGATGTGCTAAAAATCGAACTTGATCTTCATTCTGTAGTACTTAACACATCTGCACAGATTAAACAAAAATCTGTTGACATGTTTTTGATTTATCCTCTGGAAACTACAGATGCACGGACAGATGGATTGTCACACATATGCATACTGAGGGTATAACATAATACCCAGCCACTTTGTGTAGAAGGGTGTAAAAAGCACAGACAGCATGCTACAAAGTACCTGATGTTTGGGTTTGTTTGAAAACTATACTGAATATTGGATTTTTTTTTTTTTTTTTTGAATGGTGTTTTAACTCCACTTTCAGCAATTTTTCAGCTATTTCATGGCGTCCAGTTTTTATTGGGGGAGGAAGCCAAAGTACCTGGAGAGAACTCCCGACCTGCGGTAGGAAAACTGGCAATCCTTGTCAATTAAGATTGGAGTTGAGTACACCCTGCCTGCAGTGAGAATTGAACCCGCAATCTCGGTGTTGACAGACCACGTGATCAATAGTAGACGAACTACCTTGACCACTCGGCCACTGAGGCCCCCTGAATATTGGAAAGCTTTGTATTATATACATCTACAACTATGCTACACACATGAATAAACTGTCCTAAGTTTTCCAGTATTCCATGTACACCATACAACTGGCAGAGAGAACTCATCACAGCAGCCGTGGCTTGGGCTAGGACATTAGTCTGGATGACATCAACAAAGTTCTTCATACAAAACATATGACAAAATGCCTGAAATGAGAAACAGGTGTTGGTAATATGCAAGTGTTGTATTCACATGTTTATTATCTAGCAATTTTGTCCTTAACAAATGTGTGTTGTTCTTGTTCTTGTTCATTAAACTTGCAGGGCATCAAATTTAAATTCTTGATTTGATTTAATTTTTTAATGCAAGCAATATACACACACATAATTCTTTTTTTTGTGTGTAAAATATGCTTTAAAACTAATATATATTCTTTAAGTGCTACCTGCATGATTTTTTATAACTGTAAAATCATTTATTTTTTACACATGGATAAACTCTGGAAAAACTATTTAATCCTATAATTCAATCATTGCTTAAGTTGGATCTGATTGGAATTATAAGGATTAATCACTATTTTTCCAAAATTTATAAATGTGCCAAATTGGACCATTCACTCACAAGTCTGACATAAAAAAAACCAGGAAAACAAGTGTTTAATCCTATATTCTCTAATTTTGACGTAATATTTCAACTGCTTGACCGGTGTGGAAAAAAAATTTCTCGTCACTAGTGAATTTGTTGTTCTCAGCATTTGATTGGTTACAAATAATAACATCACAATAAGAACTCATGACGTCATAAACAAACCACCTTAAATTTACCGCGTATTCACGTCATGAACGTAAAATTGGGGTTGGGAGAATTTGTACTTCGTTTTGCAAATTTACTACATGTACATGTACTTTTTAAAATTAGAGAAACAGAATCTTACATACGTACTCTTGGATTATCGGATTTCTCCAATCTCGATAGTTAAATTATGGAAATTTAAGTCCTCACCAAGGCTCGGACTTAAAATTCCAAAATTTAACTATCTCGATTGGAGAAATCCGATAATCCACTCGTACCAATGTAAGATCCTATATATATGGAATATAGGACATTTTGTTTGTGATACAGACTTTATCACGGTCAGTATCAGGTGAGCCCGTAGGGCTCACCTGATACGTTAAGCAGTGATAAAGTCTGTATCACAAACAAAATGTCCTATATTCCTTTTATCGGTAATTTTCAAAAAGAGTGTTTTTTTTCAATTTATGCCTTATTTTATAAGGAACTACTTTTTTGGTCAAAGGGATCTATGGAAAAATGGTTTGCAACGTCATTTAGCGTCAACGTCATTCAATTGGAATGTGGCGTGATGAGTGGACGTGTTTTTTTCATTCATCCTCTGTAAGGCAAGTCTTTTTTTTATCGTTTATGTAATAGTTTGTGAATGAGAATCTTTTAATTTACTCTTAATTATAATATGGGGTGTCAGATTTTGTGTTTTTAATATTTTGCTCTTTGACGAACCGTAGGCCTATTATTTCAAATTTATGTTGCCAACTGACCGATTGTCCAATTAAGTGTCAGTTCCCCCTTTAATAAATGTGTTCTATAATTTGTGTTTTACATCGTTATCATTTCTGGTAACTGTTCAGTGCTGTGTTATTTCAAATTTTCAGTACTTTGCAGTGGCCAGGGGGGATAAGATTTACACATCATGCATAAATACGATGAGTTGAAGGTTCTTGTAGAGGCCGAATTTTCCTGCGGTAATAATCCTATTACAGTTTTGTGATTTGTCAGAATCTCTTAATTCTCATCTCATCTCTCAAAAATGGAGATGTCATTCGCAAGTTCTTGTGGTGAATGAACAGGAATTCGGGATTGTCACTTGATGTTGATGTTTGTGCAATTTGAAGAGTTTTGTTCAGAAACTATTATTGTTAACGGAAGGTAGCTGCGAAAACGGAACTGCTGGTCCTGTCGTGTTTGTTTTTTTAGGGGGCGGTTAGATCGTTTTTATTTTATCTTGCTTTCACGTTTGTTTATTTTTGAACATTCTGTTTGTTACTGTGACGTAATAATCGTTCGATTCCTACGCAGCCTACTGACCCGATAAATTCCGTGATAAATGCCAGTACGTTGTTACTGACTTTATCACCGGTACACATCAAAGGGAAAATGTACAAATTACCGATAAATACATTTAATAGTATAACTGTTGGATTAATCACAATCATTATAGACCCACTTCTTAGGTCAAAATTTGCATTTTTTAAAACTTACATTAGCGGCCCACAACAACTGTACTGTGCTATTATTCCAGGCATCCTGTGGAGATTTACCAGAGGCCAACATGGATTGCATCGTTTTTGCAGCAGCTTCAACCAATCTAGGGGTTATTAATAATTAAAATCCAATGTATGTGCATTTTACCTTTATTTGTAATTTCAAAGAAATCAATTGCAAAATGTTAATCAATATTATGTTTCTTGTAAGGCAATGTGATAAAACCATTGAATACAAAAAAAACAAGGCACAATATAGGACATACTGACAGATCAAATTGTTTCAGGGGCCTCAGTGTGAGAGTGGTTAAGGTAGTTCATCTACTATTGATCATGTGGTCTGTCAACACTTAGATTGAGAGTTTGAGTCTGACTGTGAGGAGGATGTCCTCAACTTCAAGCTAATTGACAAGGATTGCTTGTTTTCCTACCAAAAATCAGGGGTATTCCAGCTTGCTTCCCACAATAAAATCTGGACATATAGCTGAAAAATTGCTGAAAGTGGCATTAAACACCATTCAAACAAAAAAACCCAACAATCTATTGTTTTCAAGCAATAAATTGATAACACCATAAAGTTTGCCAAAGAAATGTTTTCATTGGTGAATAATTCCAATATCCATAATTGTGTCATTTTTAATTGGACAATGTTATTGTTCATTTTTCCATAACTGATCTAGTGTATGAATACATGTTGCAGTAAATTAGTGCATACATTTATATAAAATAAAACACCTGAAAATTATTTTTGTTTAAATGGGAGGAAATATAAAGAATAATAGCTGTTGGGGCTTAATTTATCTTGAGAGTGAGGTGGTCTCATTTATACACTGATGAATTTAAAAAACAGCCTTTATTCCTGTAACACATGTTTTGCACTATAAATATTGTTTTGGACTCTGATTATTGTTTTGAACTCTGACTAATGTTTTGAACTCTAAATATTGTTGTGGACTCTGACTACTGTTTTGGACCGGAGTATTGTTTTGGACTGTTAAAGACCACTTTCTTGTAAGTCCCCTGACAAAAATGACAAAAACTCACACACCTCGCAGCTCGATGCTCATATGCCATTATAAGACAATTAAAGGCCACTTTTTCAGTCATACACGACTTCTTGTCTAATTTTTGGCCTATAAATTGGACAAATCCTGGTAGCTTCTGACCTTGTTGAACACTGTTGTAACATTTCATTAGGTATCTGTAAAACAAGAATATTTCATAAATCAATGACCAATACTTAAATTTCAATTCTAATATGGCATCCATCATATGATTTGAGAATACATAAAGTTCTAATGATCATTGAGGCCTCTGTTGATGTCACAGTAAAATTTCTTAAACTTAATCGAATAAAGTTCAAACTGAAGCAACACATTTTTGTTAAGATTTCATTAGTATTTATTCTTTAAAATATAGTATATTCAACAAGTGTGGATTGTGAGCACGCTCACAAAGCAATACCCCCGCTTCGCTGTCAAGTCCAACTATCTCTCCTTAATGATATCCGAGGTTAATAAAAATCCTTCATGCACATCTACATATAATGTACTTCCTTAATGCTAAGTTTCATTAAATTTCATCAAGCGGTTTAGGAGGAGTTGTGCTTACAAGGAATGTGCACAGACAGACAGACAGGATGATTCCTATATACCCCCCCAAACAAGTTTGTATGTCACTTTATATGTTTGACATGCTGTTTTTTTTTAATTTAACAAAACTTCAATCATTTATATACACAGAAACACTAAAGTACCAGAATAAGAAAACATGTTAAAGTTTCTCAAACTTCACTGTATGTAATATTTACCTGGCAACCTGTAACATCATGACAGTGTTTTCACCTTCATATGTACAACCAGGAACAACATCAACGTAGATCTTTGGTAAACCACTAGCATGGGAGTAACCATGACCACCACAACATAATCTGCATGTCTCGACACCAGCAGACGCTACCCAGGTACTGAAAGCCTTTAGACCGGCTGAAAGAGCATGCAGCTGCAAATAAATAGATCAAGTGTAAAAAGTCTTCTAACCATTCTCATAAGTCAGAGTTTCTTAGTCCACGAAACCCGGGCAAATTTTGTAAGACATTCACAGGCCAGAAGATTTCATAATACTTCATTCCTAAAAAATATCAACCAATCCCATAACCTTGAGGAAAAAAGTGTCTGGCAATAAAATACAACATATAGTTGTGAGAAGTTCTAAAAGCAATTTGTGTAAGAAAGCAAGTTTTTGATTGGCTATTTACAGGTATATTGAAGCCAATCAAAAACGTGACTGCAGACTGGGAATCAATAGTATCTGTACTTTTTCAGAAGATATCTACTCCTAACTTAATATGTAAAACTTAGATGAAAAAGAATTCACCTACCTCTGGTAAATCCTCCAGAATTTGCTATTTCTAGGTACTTGTAAGTATTGAACATGTACCTTCCCACTACTTATTTACCTAACTCATGGTGCCTGTCTTAATTTGCTCATATATTTCTAGGTAAGTATTGAACATCTTTCTTCCTGCTACATGTACTGTGGTTCCATGTTTATTCATTTTTTATCAGTTTTCATGGTTTTCATGGTAGTACTATCTACCCACGAATTTAAAAATTCAAGAAGCATATTATATCACTTGGTTATTACGTAACCCGTAGGGTATGCACATCATACCGTATAAGTGGTTTTTTTCGCGTGTGGAAAATTTTGCGTTTTCGTTAAAAAACTGGGTGAGTTTATTTTGGCGTAAAGTAACTTTCGCGGTCCGTAATCATTTTGAATAACTCTATCATTGGTTTTAATATTTCGCGAGTTTTTATTTTCGCGTTCCAACTTTAACCGCGAATATAGCGAAAATTAAATCACCGCGAAAAAAACCACTTATACGGTATGTAATAAAAATGATCAAACCAAATGTGTCCATTCAGTAAATGAGTTTGCTTTGTTTTAAAATTTGTATACAATACATTTAACTGCATTTGAATATTTTTGGGTCAATAAGAAAGGAAAAAGGCATATAAAAATGTATTATTCTACAATTATTATTGAACAATATCATGAACTAGAATCAAACTGTTAACTTCCAGTTGTGTATTTTACCGTAGAGTTATAAACCAACATGAAAATTTAATGTTTATCATTCTCAAGTAAATTCTAAATTAAAGAAGTATTGATTTAGTTAATGGTCTTTAAGTGATTGAGTGCTTAAATGTCAGGTAAATTTACCACTTAAATGTCAGGTAAATTTACCACTTAAATGTCAGGTAAATTTACCACTTAAATATCAGGTAAATTTACCACTTAAATGTCAGGTAAATTTACCACTTAAATGTCAGGTAAATTTACCACTTAAATGTCAGGTAAATTTACCACTTAAATATCAGGTAAATTTACCACACAACTTCGTTAATTCATACACTGAACTGATTAATAGAAGACAAAGCAAACAAAATTAAGTACTAATTTGATTTGCTTAAATAATAAATCTTTGTCTGAACAACCAAAAAATGTACAATTCCACCAAAATAATGATCAAATTTTTGTTGGTACATTTGATGTTTCAATCCACGAATTTGTGTATCTGATAATATGGATATTAATTCACCTACCTCAGGTAAAGCCTCCAGGTTTCCTTTTTCGATTTGCTCGTTTATTTCCAGGTAAGTATTGAACATGTATCTTCCTGCTAACTGAAGAGAATACGCTGTAGCTAACAGTGGAAACAGTCTGTATTGTTGGGTTTGGTAATCCAATATTTGGAGCTCTTCTCCCCTAAAAATGGCAGGCATCTTGAGAATTACCATATTACCAGCATAATCATTTACTGCCACTATATTACCTCATTTCCAGAGTAGCAAATCTGGCTCAGATTTCTCAAAACAAAATTATATTAAATCTTCGACTTAAGTATGAATTTTTTTTCTCAAATACAACAGCACAAACAAACATTGAAAGTTTTGATTAGCTAAATTATAAAGTCAATTTCAGCTTAAACTTATTCATTTGTTGTTCACATTGACTCAAATTTAAACAATATATTTTATATCATTAGCAATCAATTGATTTAATACAGCTGTATTTCTTGGTCAAAAAATAAAATTACACGGTAACTTAATCTGATTACTCCAGTACAATTGGTTCAATGGCCATCTAAATAGATTTTTAGTTTGAATAGACCAACATTAAAAAATGGTATGTTTAATGTTAACAGAAAGTACTATTGTGTCGACATAAGTAACTTGGCTCAAAGTGCTTACATTTTGTAAATTGGGTCTAAAATATCTACATACCTGGAGTTGCCCTCCTTTATCATTTTACAGTGGTGTCTAAAAATTGTCAACACATACCCTTGGGTTACTCACCAAAGCCATTATTAGGCTCTGGTTCTACTTTTGTTTGTTTGTTTGTTTGAATGGTGTTTAGGACAACTTTCAAATTTGCAGCTAGTAGGAAAGGAAGCCACAAGAAAACCCCATAACTGCGAGGGATATTAATTATAGGATACGCAGATCGAAAATATGATCACGAGAGCTGTAGAATGCATCAGATAAAATGCGCTGAACTTGTTCCATGCACAAGTTTAATCTGAATGGATTTCTGCACAAGGAATCATATTTCACTATTCAGGATGTGTTATTGATTACCCTGTTTACTACATTGACAAATATTTAATATGTTGTTTTAAAGTTGGAGGAACTTTGTTTTGAATGTTCTTGCGCGACAAAGTTTACTAGCGAAATCGTTAAATGACATCATTTCCAAGGAGTGAAAGAACTGACTTTATATCACATTTGATAGACCGGAATTTATTTCACTTGGAAATCTCTGCATTTCATTGATGTTATGTAATGAGCACTGAATAAAATATATAACTACATAAACAATTATTTTTATTGTTTGTGCACAGCACTGTATCTGAAATATTGTACATACCCTGGAGTAGCTTCAGTTTGTCTTCTGACAGCACTGTATCTGAGATATTGTACATACCCTGGAGAAGCTTCGGTTTGTCTTCTGACAGCACTGTATCTGAGATATTGTACATACCCTGGAGTAGCTTCGGTTTGTCTTCTGACAGCACTGTATCTGAGATATTGTACATACCCTGGAGTAGCTTCGGTTTGTCTTCTGACAGCACTGTATCTGAGATATTGTACATACCCTGGAGTAGCTTCAGTTTGTCTTCTGACAGCTCTGGATCTGAGATATTGTACATACACTGGAGTAGCTTCAGTTTGTCTTCTGACAGCACTGTATCTGAGATATAGTACATACCCTGGAGTAGCTTCAGTTTGTCTTCTGACAGCACTGTATCTGAGATATTGTACATACCCTGGAGTAGCTTCAGTTTGTCTTCTGACAGCACTGTATCTGAGATATTGTACATACCCTGCAGTAGCTTCGGTTTGTCTTCTGACAGCACTGTATCTGAGATATTGTACATACCCTGCAGTAGCTTCGGTTTGTCTTCTGACAGCACTGTATCTGAGATATTGTACTTACTCTGGAGTAGCTTCGGTTTGTCTTCTGACAGCACTGGATCTGAGATATTGTACATACCCTGGAGTAGCTTCAGTTTGTCTTCTGACAGCACTGGATCTGAGATATTGTACATACCCTGGAGTAGCTTTGGTTTGTCTTCTGACAGCACTGTATCTGAGATATTGTAAATACCCTGGAGTAGCTTCAGTTTGTCTTCTGACAGCACTGTATCTGAGATATTGTACATACCCTGGAGTAGCTTCAGTTTGTCTTCTGACAGCACTGTATCTGAGATATTGTACATACCCTGGAGTAGCTTCAGTTTGTGTTCTGACAGCACTGTATCTGAGATATTGTACATACCCTGGAGTAGCTTCGCTTTGTCTTCTGACAGCACTGTATCTGAGATATTGTACATACCCTGGAGTAGCTTCAGTTTGTGTTCTGACAGCACTGGATCTGAGATATTGTACATACCCTGGAGTAGCTTCGGTTTGTCTTCTGACAGCACACACTGTATCTGAGATATTGTACATACCCTGGAGTAGTTTCGGTTTGTCTTCTGACAGCACCGGATCTGAGATATTGTACATACCCTGGAGTAGCTTCGGTTTGTCTTCTGACAGCACTGGATCTGAGATATTGTACATACCCTGGAGTAGCTTCAGTTTGTGTTCTGACAGCACTGTATCTGAGATATTGTACATACCCTGGAATAGCTTCAGTTTGTGTTCTGACAGCACTGTATCTGAGATATTGTACATACCCTGGAGTAGTTTCGGTTTGTCTTCTGACAGCACTGGATCTGAGATATTGTACATACCCTGGAGTAGCTTCGGTTTGTCTTCTGACAGCACTGGATCTGAGATATTGTACATACCCTGGAGTAGCTTCAGTTTGTGTTCTGACAGCACTGTATCTGAGATATTGTACATACCCTGGAGTAGCTTCGGTTTGTCTTCTGACAGCACTGTATCTGAGATATTGTACATACCCTGGAATAGCTTCAGTTTGTGTTCTGACAGCACTGTATCTGAGATATTGTACATACCCTGGAGTAGCTTCGCTTTGTCTTCAGCACTGTATCTGAGATATTGTACATACCCTGGAGTAGCTTCAGTTTGTGTTCTGACAGCACTGTATCTGAGATATTGTACATACCCTGGAGTAGCTTCGCTTTGTCTTCTGACAGCACTGTATCTGAGATATTGTACATACCCTGCAGTAGCTTCAGTTTGTGTTCTGACAGCACTGGATCTGAGATATTGTACATACCCTGGAGTAGCTTCGGTTTGTCTTCTGACAGCACACACTGTATCTGAGATATTGTACATACCCTGGAGTAGTTTAGGTTTGTCTTCTGACAGCACTGGATCTGAGATATTGTACATACCCTGGAGTAGCTTCAGTTTGTGTTCTGACAGCACTGGATCTGAGATATTGTACATACCCTGGAGTAGCTTCGGTTTGTGTTCTGACAGCACTGTATCTGAGATATTGTACATACCCTGGAGTAGTTTCGGTTTATCTTCTGACAGCACTGGATCTGAGATATTGTACATACCCTGGAGTAGCTTCGGTTTGTCTTCGGACAGCACTGTATCGTATAGATATTACACAGGCTTGTGCCAACCCTCGAGCTGCATCACTCACAATGGAAGATCTAATTAACACCATGGAACCATAGGCTAGTTTGGCATTCTTTGGTTTGATATATGTGCCATCTTCTAAAACCTGTGGTGAAAACAGGGAAAATGATAAGAAATCCTAAAGTGTTTTATTATTCACTAAGTACATGTGTTGAAGATAGAAAAAGTTAACAAATAATTTGACAGAATTTCTTTTTATCACAGAACCCAAATTTGTGTCAATCCACAGATTTTTCACTGATGAAGATACAACAGAGTAGTTTGAATCTGAGTTGGATGAAATATTTATAGATTATTACACAGTAATTTCCATATTTGACCTGATATTAGCCCTGAGACTCCCATATCAGACCAAAGGGCTGATTGAGGGCTGCTACCAGGGCAAATATGGAATATCATAAATTTGAATATGTATCCAGGGCTAATAACTACACAAACTTCCAAAATAGCTTTAATTAGTAAGATACAATAGATGTACTAACAAATGGTTCAAACATAGTACTTTCAGCATGCATAAAACATGACTTAAATCTCCATGGGCCACAGTGGTTAAGACAGTCAGTCATCACCTATTCATAACTATTGTGTGAAAAATGATTTTTTAAATTTGGGTCTGATCTCAGGGATGGCAATTTTCACCTTCAACCTTAAAGGGAAACTTCGCGAAAAAATGAAAATTTGATATGTTATTCTTCAACTAACACATTTGCCTCTTGATGTTTTATTATATTTTCAGTCGTTAAGTTTCTGCATGGAATTTACCATGTAAAAAATGCATTTATAGAGGTCCGCCATCTTGTCACCATCTCGTCACTAGATGGCGATACTAGACATCCAAGTACCTTAAAAGACGTCGAATGATAATAACGCGAAACGGTCAATAACAGAAGGTTGTACTATACGACAAGGTTGTGGACAGATTACGTTTCGTATTCCTGATCTACTAGTATATATATGCAAAAAAAACCCCGACTTGTGTAACAAGTAGTTTACCAATTTAAAGACTTCTACTTAAGACTATTTCCACAGCAGCAACAACGGTAAACGGAAAGAAAGTTACAGTTTTGATAGGAAAAAAAAGTCCATAAATATTAACTTAAATTGAAAACTATTCGTATTATTATTTTCAATTTAATCAGATTAAGCAACTTATTGAATGAAACTTTTTTATACAAAATATTTGCGAAGTTGATTATTTAAGAAATAACGGTCATTAAATGAAATATTTTTAAATGCTCTGGTTTTCGCGCATCAAAATTTCACTTCACGTTTAGTACATTTATAATTATTATTATTATTATTATTATTACTGGTAATATTTATTGTGCGTGTGAGTAACACAGTTTCCAAAATTTAACATGTTGTGTATATTTGAGTTAACGTGTAAGTTTTACGTTTCCTCCGACATCTAAAGGTATTCGAAATCTTATATACATCCTGTGTTCTGACACTTCGTTGTATTCAAATCATACCTGTCCTTGGCAGGAGGGGGTGTGCCTTTCTAATTTCGAATTACATGATTAACCTTTAATCTGGTTAGCTTTTGAAAAAGTCCGAATATTCATACTTCAAAGTCGGCGTCAAATGATCTAGTAATTGCAATAAACATCCTGTTTGTTTACCTGCTTATTCTGTTAATTACCCTTCATTTACGAGTAATGATTTACCTGTAACATTTTCGTCCAGGTACAACTGCCGTTTCAAGACGTGCAAAATCCACGGAATTTCATTTTATATATAAAAATAATTATATAAATATATCTTTTATTACAATTATTATTTAGGTAAATTATATCTGAGTTATATAAAGACAGGTTAAAATTTGTGTCTAAAAATACTTGTATTAAAACAAAGATCATTTAAACATTAAGACGTACTTGGTAATCTTATGTTGTCAGCCGGTCATTAGTCATTGCCACAGTTTATATATTCTTCAAAGAGCTAAGGCAGAAAAACTTAGTTTTAAACTGGATTATTTATCATATTTACTGGATAATTACATTTATCACATCACAAACGCAGTCACGTGATAAAATACTGTCAATATGGCGGCCCCATACACAAAATTTTACCACCTTTAATCAACTCAAGAAGCATAATGGTAAAGAATACAATTAAAAATCAAAAGGCAATTGTATTTCTTTTTATTTGAAGAATAATATATCAAATTTTCATTTTTTCACGAAGTTTCCCTTTAACACAAGGATTGCCATATTTCATGTCACCAATCTTGGAGACGTACAGCGTTATGCATAATGATTGTTCAAATTGGCACATTTGGTAATAGGTGAAAATGAAATTTAAAATTCTACACAAACAAACATACAGATGACAGATGCCAAGTAAAGTCATTTGATTATGATGACTTCAGTGTTTTCTAATATCTGGTATCACCTGCGAGTAACTTCTCAAAATGTCCTCTGCAGTATGTTTCATTTATTGTATTACATGTATATACAAGTATTTCATAATTATATTCAACAAGGGATCCTGTATTTTATTTCATGATCTCATGTTCTCTCAAGGGATCCTGTTTTATTTTTTTACCTTTGAGTACCTCATCAACATGTTCTCTCAAGGGATCATGTATTTATTGTATTACCTGTGATGACTTCATCAACATGTTCTCTCAAGGGATCCTGTATTTATTGTATTACCTGTGAATACATGATCAACATGTTCTCTCAAGGGATCCTGTATTTATTGTATTACCTGTGAGGACCTCATCTATGTTCTCTCAAGGGATCCTGTATTATTTATTACCTTTGAGTACCTCATCAACATGTTCTCTCAAGGGATCCTGTATTTATTTATTACCTCTGAGGAACTCATCAACATGTTCTCTCAAGGGATCCTGTATTTATTGTATTATCTGTGAATACCTGATCAACATGTTCTCTCAAGGGATCCTGTGCTTATTAATATTACCTGTGAGGACCTCATCAGCGTGCTCTCTTGAGGAATCTTGTGTTTATAGTAGTATCTTATCAACATGTTCATTCAGGGAATCTTGTATTAATTGTATTACCTGTGAGGACCTTATCTATGTTCTCTCAAGGGATCCTGTATTATATATAACCTTTGAGTACCTCATCAACATGTTCTCTCAAGGGATCCTATATTTATTGTATTACCTGTGAATACCTCATGAACATGTTCTCTCAAGGGATCCTGTATTTATTGTATTACCTGGGAATACCTGAACAACATGTTCTCTCAAGGGATCTTGTATTTATTATATTACCTGTGAGTACCTCATCAACATGTTCTCTCGAGGGATCCTGACTTTATTGAATCTCAGATATCCATTATCATTAGTTCCGTATCCAAACTTGTTTCCAATTACTCCAACTTCAACTCCTGCATAAAATGTTTAAGTAACAATATGGATTAAATGTGCCTCTCCACAATAATATAAGTTGTTATTTATTTATTTTTTTATTTAGTTTTTTTGCTGCAAAGTAAATTATTGGCATTTAATAAAAACTGTCAGACATTATTTTTTCTCGTACAGTTTCACATAAGATTTAAAAACTACAAAATAATGCAAAAATTAAACAAGTGATTTGTAAATTTGTAAATGCCAATAAATAAGCCAAACTGAAATGATGTAAAAATCCAAATTTAAGTTTTGTGATGTGGCAATATGTTATAATAAAATGAGGGTGACTGTGGAGTTAATCTCTGGTTCTCCATTAGCATACTGCATGAAGATGTTATAATGAAGACATGGGGTTAAATATGTGATTGACTATTCTTCTGTAAATGGCCAATTTCTGGTACAAATGACCCAGTACAAATACGCTCTTGTGCACTCATCATGGTGACATAGAAACCTTCTAGTTTTCGGCATTCAGTTTTGAATGTTAGATTTAAAACACTAGCTTATCTATAGGAAACCTGCATCTGGATTATAACCCGGGTATTTTGATGCTTTTTTTATATCACTATCAAAAAGTTGTTGGAATAAGTACAGAAAAAAACATTGTGATCCTCCATACTTCTGATCTGTACAATAAAGGAGATAACTCACCAGGTATAACAGAGTGATCTTCCACACTCCTAATCTGTACAATAAGGGAGATAACTCACCAGGTATAACAGAGTGATCCTCCACACTCCTTATCTGTACAATAAGGGAGATAACTCACCAGGTATAACAGAGTGATCTTCCACACTCCTAATCTGTACAATAACAGAGTGATCCTCCACACTCCTTATCTGTACAATAAGGGAGATAACTCACCAGGTATAACAGAGTGATCTTCCACACTCCTAATCTGTACAATAAGGGAGATAACTCACCAGGTATAACAGAGTGATCCTCCACACTCCTAATCTGTACAATAAGGGAGATAACTCACTAGGTATAACAGAGTGATCCTCCACACTCCTAATCTGTACAATAAGGGAGATAACTCACCAGGTATAACAGAGTGATCCTCCACACTCCTTATCTGTACAATAAGGGAGATAACTCACCAGGTATAACAGAGTGATCCTCCACACTCCTAATCTGTACAATAAGGGAGATAACTCACCAGGTATAACAGAGTGATCCTCCACACTCCTAATCTGTACAATAAGGGAGATAACTCACCAGGTATAACAGAGTGATCTTCCACACTCCTTATCTGTACAATAAGGGAGGTAACTCACCAGGTATAACAGAGTGATCCTCCACACTCCTTATCTGTACAAAAAGGGAGATAACTCACCAGGTATAACAGAGTGATCCTCCACACTCCTAATCTGTACAAAAACGGAGATAACTCACCAGGTATAACAGAGTGATCCTCCACACTCCTGATCTGTACAATAAAGGAGATAACTCACCAGGTATAACAGAGTGATCTTCCACACTCCTTATCTGTACAATAAGGGAGATAACTCACCAGGTATAACAGAGTGATCCTCCACACTCCTTATCTGTACAATAAGGGAGATAACTCACCAGGTATAACAGAGTGATCCTCCACACTCCTTATCTGTACAATAAGGGAGATAACTCACCAGGTATAACAGAGTGATCCTCCACACTCCTAATCTGTACAATAAGGGAGATAACTCACCAGGTATAACAGAGTGATCCTCCACACTCCTAATCTGTACAATAAGGGAGATAACTCACCAGGTATAACAGAGTGATCTTCCACACTCCTTATCTGTACAATAAGAGAGGTAACTCACCAGGTATAACAGAGTGATCCTCCACACTCCTTATCTGTACAAAAAGGGAGATAACTCACCAGCTATAACAGAGTGATCCTCCACACTCCTAATCTGTACAAAAAGGGAGATAACTCACCAGGTATAACAGAGTGATCCTCCACACTCCTGATCTGTACAATAAAGGAGATAACTCACCAGGTATAACAGAGTGATCTTCCACACTCCTTATCTGTACAATAAGGGAGATAACTCACCAGGTATAACAGAGTGATCCTCCACACTCCTTATCTGTACAATAAGGGAGATAACTCACCAGGTATAACAGAGTGATCCTCCACTCTCCTGATCTGTACAATAAGGGAGATAACTCACCAGGTATAACAGAGTGATCCTCCACACTCCTTATCTGTACAATAAGGGAGATAACTCACCAGGTATAACAGAGTGATCCTCCACACTCCTTATCTGTACAATAAGGGAGATAACTCACCAGGTATAACAGAGTGATCCTCCACACTCCTTATCTGTACAATAAGGGAGATAACTCACCAGGTATAACAGAGTGATCCTCCACACTCCTGATCTGTACAATAAATGTGTGGATACCATGACATTTACCCTGGGTATACAGCTGAGCCATCACTACACAGAAGTTTGTTGTTTTACCCACTGAAATTTATAAAAATGTACTACATGAGTTGATAGTTTTATAGATATATACTATAAGGGGAAAAAACATGAATCCAATTCTTTAAGATTTTCTACTAAATTTGTTATTTTTTTAATTAGCGCAGCTCTTTTACCTTAAGTGGAACTTGACCGACATCATATATATCCAGAATCGTACGTGACAGGCGTATGTTCTCCCAAAATTTCATGACCTCTTTAAAACCTTCCAAGAGAAAACCAGCTCCCGGGCTAAACCCCACTCTAAAAATAGCACTTTCTTTTCAGAAAATCTTGGTATATAGATCATGTAGTGAATGTGACATAAAAAAATACTAAACACCATTAGAACAGAGCAAGTTAGGACTCAAAATTTTTCCAATATATTCACCTTTCAGAAAAACTTTCATTCATTAAAATCCAGTTAGTAGTTTTTAATATACACTAAGATAAACAGGACTATTTTGTTTGTAAGTACTATTTTCTTATATGTTCTAAATTTGATTGGTCCCCTTTAGTGTCTTGACACCATAATATAAGTTTAAGTTTGTTTTTATAACAGAACTGCAATACAGTCTCCCTATTTACTCATCGCTAAAATCTAAACTCACTTGATATAATCACCAAAGAAGGGCAAAATGTCTTTCTTTCTCAATATAAAATACATTTTTCAGACATGTCTTTTTTGTCAAATTTAGAACAATGGAATATTTCTTTATTTACTAAATAGAAATAATGAAAAACTATAATAATGAATATGCTTATGACACGAAGATAAATGAAACTTAATACTCTGCAAAAAAGATCTTACCTCAAAGAAGTGGTTTAGAATTTTTTTTTTAAGTCCTGATTACTAGAACTGTAGTAGATTCTGAGAATAACTATTAAACTTACAACATCCTGGCCAATATTTCATGGCCGTCAATGTTGGACTGTCCAATACAAATTCTTTTGTCTTTGGATCATAGGTTGCTGTCGTTTCCAAACCACGGATAAATGTACCTTAAATAAATAATAAGCACTTTAATATTCTATTTAAAAGAGAAACATATATATAATCCTTTGGTCTGAGGTTTTCTCATAGTACTCTGCATTTCTCCCCAAATCAAAACTGGACGCCATGATATAGTTAAACAAGTGTGGACACAGAAAAACGTCTCGCCTGAATTCCGCATCAGTAACGAAAATAAATTTCGTCATAAGCATTACGTAAATAGCATTAATTATGAGCAGCGGCCTGTATACCAATTATTGTCACCATACTATGCATAGTTACAGAGGAACTGTCCTAATACAAAAACTTTAACGAAGTCGCTGAGCCGTTAAATTGAGGTCGAGGTCAGGTGACACCTACCAGACAATCATTTACTATTCATCAGCAACCTATATACCAAATATTGTCATCCTACCATGCTTGGTTACAGGGGAACAGCAGTAACCTAAAAACTTTAACGTAGTCACTGGACCGTGAAATTGAGGTCAAGGTCAAATGGCACCTACCAGACAGTCATGTACTATTCATCAGCAACCTATATACCAAATATTGTCATCCTATCATGTGTAGTTACAGAGGAACTGTCATAGCCCTAAAACTTTAATGTAGTGGCTGAACCGTGAAATTGAGGTCAAGGTCAGGTGACACCTACCAGACAGTCATGTACTAGTCATCAGCAACCTATACACCAAATATTGTCATCCTACCATGCATAGTTACAGAGGAACTGTCGTAACCCAAAAACTTTAATGTAGTCTCTGTAACCCAAAAACTTTAACATAGTCGCTGGACCGTGAAATTGAGGTCAAGGTCAGGTGACACCTACCAGACAGTCATGTACTAGTCATCAGCAACCTATATACCAAATATTGTCATCCTACCATGCGTGGTTTCAGAGGAACTGTCGTAACCCAAAAACTTTAACGTAGTCGCTGGACCGTGAAATTGAGGTCAAGGTCTGGTGACACCTACCAGACAGTCATGTACTAGTCATCAGCAACCTATACACCAAATATTGTCATCCTACCATGCGTAGTTACAGAGGAACTGTCGTAACCCAAAAACTTTAACGTAGTCACTGGACCGTGAAATTGAGGTCAAGGTCAGGTGACAGGTGACTGACTGGCAAGTACTCATCATAAGCTACCTCTGTACCAAATTTGATGGACCTAGGGCTTGGGCTTACAAAGATATGAAGCAAGATGTCAAGTGTTTACGCCGCCGCCGCCACCGCCGGATTCCCATACATATGTCTCGCCTCCAGCGACTTTCGTCGCAGGCGAGACAAAAATTGCTGAAAATGGCATTAAACACCATGAAAACAAACAAACAATATATAAAATCATAACCTTTCTGTCTGTCCAAAATAAAAGTTGTTTTTGCTGGTTTTCGATAAAACTGCAATATTACAAGCATTAATCTGAAGCATTAATATAAAATTAGCTGTGGCTTATTGGTTAAAGTTGTTACACGACTTCTACTTTTGATCACATGTCTGTCAACACTGAGGTTTCTGATTCGAGTCTCACTGCAGGCAGGGTGTGCTCAACTCCAACTTAATAGACAAGGACTGCTTGTTTTCTTACTGGAGGCTGGAGGTTTTCACCAGATACACTAGCTTCGTCCCCCCATAAAAACTGAATGCCATGATAATTGTATAGTAAAACCCCATTTAAAACTACAACAAAAAACCAAATAAAAAACAAAGCCACACCCAGCCTAACCTTTCAGCAAGTTACTGTTTGAAGATAGATTTTATTTCCTGTAAAATTAGATAAAGTGTGTAAAAATTGATATATAGCCTACTTCTGATGCAAAATGTGAAATATTGCTCACTGGAGAACACATTGTCAATTTATCATATTCAATCAATTATCATGTTTAAACAACTAAATTTGACATTGACGAAACTAAGAAAAAAGCCCTTTTTGGCTGTATTTTTTGCCGCAATAAATTTTTCTGGATGCATAGAATGTGGTGACCCTGGACCTCTGGCATGAATTTGGCTGGATGCATAGAATGTGGTGACCCTGGACCTCTAGCATGAATTTGGCTGGATGCATAGAATGTAGTGATCCTGGACCTCTGGCATGAATTTGGCTGGATGCATAGAATGTAGTGATCGTGGACCTCTGGCATGAATTTGGCTGGATGCATAGAATGTGGTGACCCTGGACCTCTGGCATGAATTTGGCTGGATGCATAGAGTGTAGTGATCCTGGACCTATGGAATGAATTTGGCAGGAAGCATAGAATGTGGTGACCCTGGACCTCTGGCATGAATTTGGCTGGATGCATAGAATGTGGTGACCCTGGACCTCTGGCATGAATTTGGCTGGATGCATAGAATGTAGTGATCCTGGACCTATGGAATGAATTTGGCAGGAAGCATAGAATGTGGTGACCCTGGACCTCTGGCATGAATTTGGCAGGAAGCATAGAATGTGGTGACCCTGGACCTCTGGCATGAATTTGGCTGGATGCATAGAATGTGGTGACCCTGGACCTCTGGCATGAATTTGGCTGGATGCATAGAATGTAGTGATCCTGGACCTCTGGCATGAATTTTGCTTTAAGCATATAATGCATTGCCCTGGATGTATGACATGAATTTGGCTGGAAGTATAGAATGCAGTGACCCTGGACCTATATGGCATGAATTGGGCTGGAAACATGGAATGCAGTGACCCTGGACCTCTGGCATGAATTTGGCTGGAAGCATAGAATGCAGTGACCCTGGACCTCTGGCATGAATTTGGCTGGAAGCATTGAATGTAGTGACCCTGGACCTATTAACATGAATTTTGACAATTCTTGTCCAACACACCTACTAACTTATTCTACTAAAACAAATTAAAATTAACAGTTTTTAACAACCATGAACTTCTTATACATATCATCCTATTTAGCCAAAAATAAATAACGAGCCAACCTAATTTTCTGAAAATGATAGTAAGAGTAGGGAGGATTGAAACAAAAATCATTAAATGTGGTGTGCATGGATTGTTTATTTACAGTACAAGACAGCTTTGATGTAAATTGATCAATTGCATTAGAAAAATGCGTGTGGTCTCTAAAAACAGGTTGCACAAAATCAATTTATTCATGATTTAATTATATTTTACCATGGCCCAATTCTGTCTGAGCATATGTTCCAATTATTTTCAAATTCTGTGCTAGAGGGAGCCACCTGTTTTTCTGTTCATCTGTGCCTTGTTTTTCTATAGTTGGTATAAACATGGCGTAGTGGAGGCCAAGAGGACTGTTTTCATGTGCAGCAGCACATCTAAAACCAAAAAACATTGGGATAAAAGCAGGTAGTTATGTGCTTAGTTTCAGCATGCTAAAAATAAACACAATAGCCGCAGATTATCATCTCTTCATTAACTAAACTGTTTTGTTGATTTAAGCGCCAAGTAGAGAAGCCACCTACTGTCCACAGTTCTTCATAGGGTCATATGAAAGTCCTAAATCAAGGTTTCAACATCTAGGGTGGTAAAAGATAACATTTTGTAACCCATTACAACCATAGAAATATAATACAAAATAGATTTTAAAAATACCATAACACATAATGAAGATAATCCTAATAGTGCTCTAACAGGAACCTGGATCAGGGGAAGCAACTGCAGCTAAGGAAAAGTCCATGCTTTCAGATTAACCATGTCCAAGTTCAGTTTGTGCATATGTGCCAATTATCTGCAAATTCTCTGCAAGTGGCAACCATTTTTGCTTCTGCTCTTCAGTTCCTTGTTTTTCAAGAGTAGGTATGAACATACGAAAATGTAGACCTAGAGGGCTTCTCTCATGTGCTGCAGCACATCTAAATATAGCAATAAAGTGGCACAGTACAGCTTAAGATTGCAGTCTAAAAAAGCAACAGTACATGGTTGTCCCATAATAATAGTCTAAAAATAGCAATGAAGTAGAGCAGTGCATGGTTGTCCCATAATAATATTCTAAAAATAGCAATGATGTAGAGCAGTACATTGACAAGGTTGTCCTGTAATAGTAGATAGTGGTCTAAAAATAGCAATTTTGGGTCACAGAACAGTATAAGTTTGTCCTGTAGTAGTGGTCTAATTTTTTTAAGTTTCCATAATGCAAATTTGCATACAAAAAAATCAAGGGTAGAAGTAAAAGGTATTTTAGAAAAAATTATTGATATTAACCATAATGAGAAACATCATATTAACACAATATTTAGCCGATTCAAATAACAATACATGTATTTCAATCATCTTACTCTCTATAAAAGTATGCATCTGTCATGTCTGTGATACCTAGTTCTTTGAGTTTCTGTTGTATATAAATGTGCTTTGCAAGGCCCATTTCGTACTGCTCCTCCACACTGCAAAATGCCCATGGCTTTAATTTCTTGTAGAAAGGGTCCTGAGTGGCAATGTTTTCTGAAATGAAACTCATTCTCAAAGCCAATATTTTTCAAGTTTGTATCTTTAACCTAACATGAATTAATCACTTCCTGATGTTTTCCCTATTGGTAGGTCATGCAAAAGTTATTCTATCTAATGGTCAAGCCATTTAACAATGTTAAGCTAGCAATTATTAATGGAGAAATACCCGAGCTTAAGAAAGTTGATTTTAATTAAAATAAAATAGACACAACAAAGTTCCATTAAAAAAAAATTACTGTCAATTTCGACTTTTTGGGGTATTGCAGACAAACAAATGATATAAAATGTTTAACACACTTGAATTTGTCTCACACAAGAATACTTTGTGCCACGTTTGACAAAAGTTATCACAATAGTACCAGAGGAGATTAAAAATGTTAACAGTCTAATTATTTTAAGAAATTCTTAGCTTAATTATCTTCTCTTTCATATTTTAACAAGTTATTTTTGTTAACTTCCATTTTGTGAGTTCTGCATCCTCACAAGTCAGGGTTTCTGTGTCCACGAAACCCTGACAAACTTAGCTAGGAAATTCCCGGCCTAGAAGATTTTCATATGATGTCAAATCTATAAAATTGATTGAAAGAAGCAAGTGTTTGGCAGAAGTTATTCTGACTCATTCATGAGTGGGAAGAAAACGTAACGCAACTAATAAATAACGCGGTAATAACAAACTATTAACACTAACGTACAAAATACACTGATTTTCTCACATGGTCTATGCAACACTGTAAAATTCAGCCTAGTTTATTTACAATTTACATCAGGATATCCCTAACCAAGTAGTCAATGAAAGGGAGCTTTTGATTGGCTCCATGCAGGTATGATGTAGCCAATCAAAATAGTGACTTCTAGCCTGGGAATTTTCTAGCTGAGTTTGTCAGGGTTTCGTGGACACATGTGGACAAAGAAACCGCGACTTGTGAGGATGGAGTTCCTGTGACTTACATCATTTTAAAGCTATATGCCCCCCCCCCCCCACCTTTCTTGCCTTGCACAATGTAGTCCGATTGTGTAGATTTAGAAATAGAGTAGAATATTATCTTTATTATTTCTACACAAAAACTGTAAACTATGTATTTAAAATGAAAGCGATATTAGTTGGACTTTGATTTCTTGACATTAAGCATGTACAACAACCAGGTCACGTCCCAATTTTTGAACTTTCAGAGTGTCTTGAGTACATACGTAAATGCCGTTTTCTTTTAACTCTGTCTTTTCCTCCATACAAGAAGTTCGTCAAGGTCTCGACATCAAATGTGGCTTTTGTTCTTTCTTTGGCTAAATCTGGGTTAATGTTTCTCTGTGCCATCTTTACCCGTTTACCAGGGGAGATCATAGGGAAAGGGGAGGGAAACAAGGAAAGTCAATGCTAGAACATGGCGGATGCCATACTCGATGTCTCTCGGTTTTTTACAATAACATCCCAAGTAACGGCGGAAAAATCGTATTGCGAGATCAATTTCATTGGACTGTGTACTGACCCCTAAACAATACAGGATACTGCCGATGTTAGCCGGAAAATATCGAAAACAAAAAGAAGTCAATAAATAGGTGAATGGGTGGAACCTAACACGTGTTGAAGTTTTCTTTACACCACAGAACATCTTGCATGCTTTTAAAAAAAAATTCAACCAAATCATGTTTCCGTTGAAACCTTATTGAATAGAATGCTATATATACTCTGGTAAACGTGATTTATTTTAGTCTAGCAGTGGTTCTCCAGCGTGTAAGTTTAGCAATAGATTTTGTGCTAGTAATATTAGCTGTTATATTATTACTGTTGCGTGATTTTTTATTTTTGTTATTTTGGATTTGTTCATTCTACTTATGTGAATTATTGATATATAATATCCTTGTGCAAAGGAGAATGATTAACAATTTGTGTCTTGTTTTGTATTGCATTTAAACAAAATTGTTTTGGTTAATTTCTGCATCGTTTTTGGTATGGTTTCCTGTTTACATTTTATTGCGATATAGTATATCCTTCTGGCGGAGAAGAATTATTTACAATTTGTCTCTTGTTTTGTATTGCATATTTTTTGTTAATTTATGCATTGTTTTTGGTAGGGTTTCCTGTTTACATTTTGTTGTTTGCTTTATTTGTTTATATAGTGTCAGTAGGGTAGAACTGACCAAAAGTCATACTAATGCATACATGTATTTGAATTCATTGTAAATTTGTTAATTTTTTTCTTTCTTTTTTTTCATATACTGTTACTGTGCTGATACGGGTATTTGAGCCAACAACACTCAGTACAGAAATTTAAAAAGTAAGTAATCATTTTATAATTTGTTTACAATAACAAATACATGTATCAGCTTGGTTACATAATCTGTTCTATGTGTAGATACATGTTATCATTTCTGGAATAACTACGGTTCTCCATAGATAATGCATTGAAATTTGCATAGCGAGTCTATTGTATGCATAATATAAAGTGATCAATATTTGTACCTTTATTAATTTAATGAACCCCTAATGGGTTTGGGTTCTGCAATACTTAAGTTTAACAACCAAACTGACATACCTCGATGTGAAATATTGCTCTCGCTAAATCTCAATTTCTCTTTTACTATACTACATAGTCAAACAGAAATTTATCATTTATCAACAGCAATGCAATACATGTACATGTACTAATACATTGCAAGCAGGCATGTCAGAATGGATACAAAATGAGTGAATACACAATATAAATTAATAAATTATAATTTTGTAAAATTATCCTGACCCCAGTGCCTGTGCGAACAACTGATAATTGAAACTGCAACCTGGCTTCATATTGCAATATAGCAAAAATAGCTTTAATCATCATCTTAAATCAATTACCAAGCTCATTAATTGTCCACATCTCTTGAAAGAATGGCGAATTTAAACCAATTGCAGTATATACTATGATTGTATCACATACTCTGTGAGGGTATGGCCTGTTAACACTTAATTTGGTTAACCATTTCCTATGCAGTAAAAGATGTTAAAAAATGTATCGAGTATATCTACCATGTTTTTGTATTAAAATGTTAATTGTTTAGTTTTCAATACTTTAACAGCATTTCAATGCTAGCTGCAAGTATTTTATAAAATACCATTTATATATTGAATATTTCAAATGCATCTGTATACATTTTTATTCCTGTTAAAATCTTTTAAAAATAATTTTGTTTTTAAATTGACAAAGTTAAAAAAAATATCATTTTCTATACTTTGACATTTCCAAGGGCAACAACTCTTATACTTCATCTTTTGGCGAGGTAAATGGTGAAAAACTATATACAGATTTTAAAACAAGGGTACTAGTCTGCTTGATGAGTATAAAATCCAACAATATATGAAAAATAATAGCAATATGTTCCAATGAGAGAAATTAAGTTAAGAAATGTTCCTTTTGACACTTAAAACATTTTCAACAAATTAATTAAAAAATCAAATGTATATGTACAAATTCACTGCTTATAGAAGTCTTTGAAATTTGAAATAATATTTTTTTAAATTAGCAAAAAACTACTTTAATTGATTTTCTACATTTTTTCCCCAAGGGTAGCTATTCTTTAATTTCTAAAATAGTTCAAAATAAGGTCGAGTCAGAGCACAATCCAATAAGAATAATCTTTTACTTGCTCCCCTTTTGCCATTTGGCAACAATAGCAAAAATGGGAGAGCATGTGAAAATGTAAATTTTATAGTCAGAGAATCCTCTGCCATCCAGCGCTTTTTTTTGTGCGTGGGACGTCAGAGAGATCTCCACAAGCTAAACAGCGGATTTTGCGACACCGGTCTGGGTCGGCATGTTTCATTGTGTCAGATTTAATAAAACATTTTCATCCAGTTAATCTGCAAGCGAATTATATATAGATTAACTGGATGAAAATGTTTTATTAAATCTGACACGATGAAATGTGCCTACTCACACTGGTCTCGCAAAATCCGCTGTTTTGCTAATCAGGAGCTCTCTGATGTCCCATGCAAAAAAAAGCGTTTGACGGCAGAGGATTCTAGGACTAGTAATTTTATAGATTGAACAAAGTAAATAGTGAAAGCAATGTAATTAAGTGCATGGTTGCCAGAATGCATTGAAGGTTCATCTTTCCAGTACAACTCGAGTGTATTGGCAATTATATTCTGTATGACAGATTTTTTTTGTCCTGAAGAAAAACTTATCTTTCTTTTCAGCCCATTCAAATAATGGAACCAAGTACCAGTTGGGAAGACAATTTTTCAAAACATCAAAGTGATCAAATATTAAATACAAATACATACCAAGATTTTATTGAAACTGAAAATGAATTTCAAGATTTAGCTGAAGTTAACAATTCAAGCCAAACTTCTGAGAAAAAACATACTTTTAAACATTCTATATGCTACAAAAATTTTGAACACATTAATTTTGACAATTTTCTCGTTTTTTTAAACTAAGAGCAATAAATAAATAAATTGTATTGTAATCATTCCATTTTACAGTCCAACATGAAACGAGGAAAGCAGAGTCTGCTGACTGAAAGTGTTCTACTGTATCCTCAACTGAGTAAAGTACTGTTCTTCTGTTGTATAACCCAACATAAATCTTTGAGTATTCCTGTTAAAATCTCAACATCTGGTTTGCTACTGTCCACCACTGGAAAAGAATATAAATCATTTATTGACTGGTTTCAGTCTGAATTCATACCCCTTATTCCTGAAAATGAAAATAAAAATTTTTATATACCCCAAAGTAATCGGGATTTCTTCACACAACCAGAAAGAAAAGGATCTCATTTGGATGCTTAATTACTAAACTAGAAAAGGGTGATACAATTGAAGATATTTTAACAACAGACAAACAAGTTTCATTTTGTTCACTATCTTTCAGTTCACCTTTAAACCATTATGAACTTGTATTGTTCAGTCTATTTAGAATTTCTGGTTTAGATGTAAATAGTTATAATCATCAGCATTTTGTTGCCAATTTTTGCCATTTTCAGTCTTTTATTAAGATTGAAAACTTTGCTTTTGTGTGATTCTTTCCACATCCCAGTCTTTATTCAGACTGATTTATATTACTGCTGCTGCAGTTATTTAATGTTTGCCCTTGCAATATGTTTTTGCTTTTTGTGTACATTTGTTGCCAATTTTTGCCATTTTCAGTCTTTATTAAGATTGAAAGCTTTGTCTTGTTGTATAATTCTTTGCCACATCCCAGACTTTATTCCGACTGATTTCATTTTCTGCTATTGCAGTAAATTTTGTTTGCCCTTGCAAATGTCTTTGCTTTTTGTGTACATTTGTTGCCATTTTTTTGCCATTTTCAGTCTTTATTAAGATTGAAAAATTTGCCTTGTTATATAATTCTTTGCCACATCCCAGTCTTTATTCAGACATTTTCTGCTATTGCAGTATGTTTTGTTTGCTCTTGCTAAATGTTTTTTCTTTTTGTGTACATTATTTGCCAATTTTCAGTCTTTATTTAGATTGAAAACTTTGCTTTCGTGTATGATTCTTTGCCAAATTGCAGTCTTTATTTAGACTGATTTAAATTGCTGCTATTGCAGTACGTTTTTGGCTTTTGGGTATATTTTACTTTTCAACATTGCAGTTTTTTTGCTTTTATTACAATTTACTATGGATTAGTTACAAAGTGAATAAATACATGCATATATGATGATTGTATACTACATCCTTTTCCACTGCTGCTCTTTAGTTTAGAATTTACAAAATCAACTTCTTTGTATTAATACAGTTAATATCATCTGCAACATGTGCACATGTTTTTTTGCTTTGCTATTTTCTCAGATTGTCAAAATATTATTTAACAATGTACTGCTTAAATTTACAGCTTCCCCCAGTGATATCATGTCTAAGCATTCGTTCAATTAAAGAATCTTTGACACTTTTATTGCTGGGGGTTAGAATTAACTACATAAAGATCCGCATACCTAGAATAGAGATCAACATCTTTACCTTTAAAGCCGACAAACATCTTATCTGGTTTCACCGAGGCATGTCTGGGATCTGAAATATTGCAAGAATAATACATTTAGTTGAATGAATGTACTGATGCTATGCATGGCACTAAGGGTTAACAAAAATAGCATAATTTTTTGCAGACAATAGATTAAAATTTATTCTTTGTTTCATTCATGTTATTTGTAAAAACTATAACAAAATAAAGAATTTCATTTTTTTGTTTGTTTTGTTGTTTAATGCAACTTTCGGCACTTTTTAATCTATCTCATGGTGTATTTTTCTATTGGAGGAAACTGAATACCCGGAGAAAACCCTGACCTTCAGTGGAAAACTGGTAATTCTCAAATTTAATGTAAACTTTAAACCTTAAAACCAGCAATGACATCATAGAACTATTTTAATTTTAACAGTGTAAGAATGACCAACGCAAGCTATATGGTTTCAAATAATATAATGTAAGTTCTTTATTATACATTTTAAGGGATGCCAAAAAGATGCAGTCAAGTTTATTGTGACACAAAAATGATGCACACACAAAAGTACTGAAAATTATCTTCTGTTTTGTGTAGTTATACAAGTACTAGTTCATATGAACTGTGAGATGCGGGTGGTGATTAAGATTGCACATGTTATGAAGCTGTCAGTATAAATGTATCATATTGAATCTACATGTCCCTAATTAATAAATTAATTATTTCTAAACTTTGTATTCAATATTGAAAATAAAGGTAAGTTTTACTACATATACATCCTCACAAGTCACAAGATGCCAAAAAGATTGTTTGTGTTTGATGCCACTTTAAGCAATTTTCCAGCTATATCATGGCGTCCAGGGGGAGGAAGCCGGAGTACCCGGAGAAAACCCCCGACCTGCGTTAGGAAACCTGGCAATCCTTGTCAATTAAGATTGGAGTCGAGTACACCCTGCCTGCAGTGAGAATCGAACCCGCAAAAAGATGGTAACTAAATAAATATATATAAATATATAACAGAAACATATTCTAATGATGCTTATTATAATATGCAATTGTAATACTATAAATTGATTGGAGGGTTTTTTACGTCCTACACCAAAAACCTAATGCCCTTGGCTTGATCGAATTGAAATACTATAACTACTACAACACTAAATAAATAAATAAATATATATATATATATAAATAAACACTATAAATAAAGTATGGCCAATTGGACCTACATGTGTATGGCCAAAATGTCCAGATACCTGTTTATTACATCAATGCTCTAGAAAAAGACTACTTACTTAATAACAAATTGTAGTTTTACTAAGTTGAAAACATGTGCTTTTAAATATCCATTAACAGAATTTGTATTAATTTATAAACCGATGTAAAGTCCATAATTAATTGGTATTAACCTTTTTTTCATCTTCATATAGTCTACTTATCCAGGAGCTAATGAAAATTAGCTGTCCAGTAGTTTTGTTTCCTTCATCTTCCTCTAGAAAACACATAAATATGTTTAAAAGTTTGTAAAATATTCTCCCAAACATGAATGAAACCCAACTTTCTGACAAGAAGTTTCATGCTGGTATTACATGTACATGTACAGTAGTAGCGGTATCGTAACGACTCGCCCCACATTTCATAATGATTCGCCCAACTCAATAACGACTCATCCCACATTTGTAAAATATATAAATTTATAAATTTTATATTTTAAAAATATATTTAATTAAATTTATAGTATAAATTTTTATTTTTGCATGATATATTTTACTGCTAGTGTTTTAACTAGCGGTGGATCTCTTGAGATTAAAGTGAACTCATGTTCACTTCTTTAATTAATTATGATAATTATAATTTAATGTTTGATTGTTTACAATCATGATTAATTTTGATAGTATTAACAGTTTCAGATAATTTTAAATTATTTGAATGTTTGATTGGCGAATAGGCGTCCCTGTATCTGTCTGGTCTGTTCAGTCTGGTAACGTCTAAGTTTCTTTCCGTTTACAAGTTTGCACTGTTACTGTACGTTTCTGTCCTCTTGAAATAGTAACGTCATAAGAAGATAGAAGGTGAGATTGCCTTTTTCTTGCCGTCCTTTTCAGTCTGTTATGCCACCTTCGCAGTCAATCAGGTTCTTTCAATATAGGCAAAGTAGGCGTCTATGGCATCGGTGTTGGACTACTTGTCTTTTAGTATGTCAATTATAATTTCCATAATTAGAACATCACTTTAATCTCAAGAGATCCACCGCCAATTAAAACACCTAGCAATGAAATATATGCAAATATTAAATATACAACTTTATATATTTTACATATGTGGGGCGAGTCGTTATTGAGAAGGGCGAATCGTTTTTAAATGTGGGGCAACTCGTTATATATTCGTAGTAGCATATCTAGGTTTTTTTAATAAAATACATGAAGGCTAGATTTATTAGAATTAGAATTAGAATTATTTATTGTCAAAACACATTTACAATAAATGGTTATAACACATTAATACATAAACATAAATATATTACAGTAATAAACCTTGGGTGGTGGCAACTCAAAAATGGATCATGCATTAATTCTGCATGTATATATAATTTTAATCATGGAAGCCTTTCATTATTTCAATATAAATATAAGTGTTTTTTTTTTCAAATTACATACAAATGTAGGGTGACCATAATGATTTAATTTTTTCCTTGACAATTGTTTATGTATTTAATTAAAGCTTTATGTACTATTAAAGAACTGCTATTTAGAATTAAAGGTATTTTGTAGTCAGTTAATGAGTCTAAATTCTTAAAACAACATTTGAGTTTAATAATTAATTCTTTTCTAAAAGTTGTATAAGCCGGACAATGAACAAAGAACTAATTATATTAGAACTAATATATACAACAGGTGGTTAAAAAATTGACAACTAGTTTATAAGCATCAATAGTAATTGTTGTTACTCACAACTCTGAGATGACAACAAAGTAGACACCTGCAGTATTAAGGGCTTTTAAACTATTAATTTAATTCAATTGATAAGGGTTTTAAAAAATACATGTACCCCCCCCCCCCCACCTTTTTTCTTCAATGTGATGTTGCTTTTTTTTAGTGTTAACTTATTTTTTTTCATTCAATGCGATTTTCCTGCCAGACCATGTAATGCATCGATGTTGTTTGTAAACAAACAATGACGACATATTTTGCATACATTAAACATCGTAAAAGGTCACAAATTATAAAATAATATAAAATTTTAAATAAATTATATATATCGGTTATTTTTTTGTTTATTTCAACGAGCAATCTAGAATATTTCTTTAAAACATAAAAATTAAAATGTTTACACTGTTAGATTTCATATGCCGATTACCAGTAATTTACTTTAAATGGGTTACCCACTTTTATATCAAAATATGATAAATATCCTTACCTTGTTTCGAAAAATAAATATGTACATGAATTTCCGAAATATAGTCCTACATTTTAATCCATGTTTTGGCTAAATTACTTTCCGTACCACATGTAAATTTAAATTTTACATCAAAATTTGACAAAAACCACGATCTAGTGGCATAGTCGGCCATCTTAACCCAAGTTAGATAATCCGATTCCAAGTCCTGCGTTTACCTATAGGTGTAGGACCACCAAATACCGGGAACCAGTCCAGAGGTTGTACGTAAAAGTAGTACTAGTCAACAGACAGGTTCACTCTTGCATCATACAGAATTTGAACCGCACATGATACCAGAATAAATTTGGTATTTTTGGAAAGCTGAATATTCTAGGAAACTTGAGGATAAAGTTTTATTGGTTCTAAACGAACATAAAAATGTTGAGAGTCAATTAGGGACAAGCACTATTTTTGGACTGAAATAGAAAGTGAAAGTAGATTTTTAGACCACGTGGACTTCAGGTTGAGCGTTTTTTCTTATATGCCATGAAACATATTGTGAAATTTTGACAGAATTATCAGCCAGTGCATTTTTATAGGGGACAGAAGTGTCACTTAATTTGAAACAAAGGTAAATTTTCTAGGATAAGTCAAAATTATCAAATTTTAATATAGCCGAAGAGTAAAAAAACTATGGTGGTCCTACACCTGAAGAGGCCATAGACAGGTATATCAACTTCTATTTCTTTTGATAAAAATGGTACTGAAAGAAGGTAAATCACCAAGACTATCATTTTAATTGCTTATCATAGCTAAAACCTATAGGGGGGTCAAATTTCAGCCTAAATATGGTATTATGTAATATTGTATGAAATTATGGGGTCTGCAGTGGTCCGCGCTTAGTGGAATGTGCTTTAATTTAAATAAACTCCTGTTTTAGGTTTTGGATGTAATGAAAGGGTCAAAATCTATAAAACTAGAACTGGTAGACATTCTAGTATGCAGAAAAATAGTGTATTTAAGATGAATTTGTCAATTTTACACCTGCGGCTTAAGTCGGTTACATTGCTGGCATGGGTTAATACTAAAATTACTTATTTTCTAATCTGATGCTTGCTAAGGGTAAATTTGTTAGTAAACTAGTAACCATATGCAATAATTGTACTTGTTAAGATAATTGGGCCTTAAGATGATGGTACTTCTTTCAAAAATTCCTTAAACATGAGCAGTAATGGGAAATTGGCCAATATTTGCTATTTCATAACAAAGCAAGATATAATTTTGTTTCTTTGTATGCCAGTTTGAACTTTAGTGGGTTTTTTTTTAGTAAGGAATGTTCATTTGACTATTAAGCTTAATGGAATAGTGAGTGCATTTAATGAAATTCATAAAATTTTAGTCTCAGTTTAGAAACTATTAATGTACACCTCCAAAATATAGTACAACTGAATATCAATAAATTTAAATTTGAACTCAAAAACTTTCTCAGGATGTACTAGGTGCATAATTAGGACAGTTTCATACTATTTTTCTTAATTGAAATGTATTTCAAGAGATAAAAGTCTTATCCCAACAGTTTGAAGGTACTCAGTATCTCACTTTGTAAAAAGGGGGGGGGGGTGTGAAATAAACTAAAAAAGATGCAAAATTTATGATAAAATTATGTAATTAGTGCCTTTCTATGTGTGAAATAAGTCCATTTGTGTTGGATGTATATTGCCAAGCTTGCTATTTACATCTGCAACTAAGAAATTGAAAAATTAAGGAATAATGCATTTCTTGATCACCAAGCTAATTTTTCATGATAACGCGCATGTGAGGTCTTTGTATGTTTTCATGCATTTCTTGAAAACCGCTGAAAGGAATTCAACAAAATTTTAGAATTTGTTTCGACTAACATAAATCTAAGACCAGGAAAATTTTTATTTAATTTGATGAACAAAAACATCTTCTTTAGGTGTAGGACCACCAAATACCGGGAACCAGTCCAGAGGTTGTACGTAAAAGTAGTACTAGTCAACAGACAGGTTCACTCTTGCATCATACAGAATTTGAACCGCACATGATACCAGAATAAATTTGGTATTTTTGGAAAGCTGAATATTCTAGGAAACTTGAGGATAAAGTTTTATTGGTTCTAAACGAACATAAAAATGTTGAGAGTCAATTAGGGACAAGCACTATTTTTGGACTGAAATAGAAAGTGAAAGTAGATTTTTAGACCACGTGGACTTCAGGTTGAGCGTTTTTTCTTATATGCCATGAAACATATTGTGAAATTTTGACAGAATTATCAGCCAGTGCATTTTTATAGGGGACAGAAGTGTCACTTAATTTGAAACAAAGGTAAATTTTCTAGGATAAGTCAAAATTATCAAATTTTAATATAGCCGAAGAGTAAAAAAACTATGGTGGTCCTACACCTGAAGAGGCCATAGACAGGTATATCAACTTCTATTTCTTTTGATAAAAATGGTACTGAAAGAAGGTAAATCACCAAGACTATCATTTTAATTGCTTATCATAGCTAAAACCTATAGGGGGGTCAAATTTCAGCCTAAATATGGTATTATGTAATATTGTATGAAATTATGGGGTCTGCAGTGGTCCGCGCTTAGTGGAATGTGCTTTAATTTAAATAAACTCCTGTTTTAGGTTTTGGATGTAATGAAAGGGTCAAAATCTATAAAACTAGAACTGGTAGACATTCTAGTATGCAGAAAAATAGTGTATTTAAGATGAATTTGTCAATTTTACACCTGCGGCTTAAGTCGGTTACATTGCTGGCATGGGTTAATACTAAAATTACTTATTTTCTAATCTGATGCTTGCTAAGGGTAAATTTGTTAGTAAACTAGTAACCATATGCAATAATTGTACTTGTTAAGATAATTGGGCCTTAAGATGATGGTACTTCTTTCAAAAATTCCTTAAACATGAGCAGTAATGGGAAATTGGCCAATATTTGCTATTTCATAACAAAGCAAGATATAATTTTGTTTCTTTGTATGCCAGTTTGAACTTTAGTGGGTTTTTTTTTAGTAAGGAATGTTCATTTGACTATTAAGCTTAATGGAATAGTGAGTGCATTTAATGAAATTCATAAAATTTTAGTCTCAGTTTAGAAACTATTAATGTACACCTCCAAAATATAGTACAACTGAATATCAATAAATTTAAATTTGAACTCAAAAACTTTCTCAGGATGTACTAGGTGCATAATTAGGACAGTTTCATACTATTTTTCTTAATTGAAATGTATTTCAAGAGATAAAAGTCTTATCCCAACAGTTTGAAGGTACTCAGTATCTCACTTTGTAAAAAGGGGGGGGGGGTGTGAAATAAACTAAAAAAGATGCAAAATTTATGATAAAATTATGTAATTAGTGCCTTTCTATGTGTGAAATAAGTCCATTTGTGTTGGATGTATATTGCCAAGCTTGCTATTTACATCTGCAACTAAGAAATTGAAAAATTAAGGAATAATGCATTTCTTGATCACCAAGCTAATTTTTCATGATAACGCGCATGTGAGGTCTTTGTATGTTTTCATGCATTTCTTGAAAACCGCTGAAAGGAATTCAACAAAATTTTAGAATTTGTTTCGACTAACATAAATCTAAGACCAGGAAAATTTTTATTTAATTTGATGAACAAAAACATCTTCTTTAGGTGTAGGACCACCAAATACCGGGAACCAGTCCAGAGGTTGTACGTAAAAGTAGTACTAGTCAACAGACAGGTTCACTCTTGCATCATACAGAATTTGAACCGCACATGATACCAGAATAAATTTGGTATTTTTGGAAAGCTGAATATTCTAGGAAACTTGAGGATAAAGTTTTATTGGTTCTAAACGAACATAAAAATGTTGAGAGTCAATTAGGGACAAGCACTATTTTTGGACTGAAATAGAAAGTGAAAGTAGATTTTTAGACCACGTGGACTTCAGGTTGAGCGTTTTTTCTTATATGCCATGAAACATATTGTGAAATTTTGACAGAATTATCAGCCAGTGCATTTTTATAGGGGACAGAAGTGTCACTTAATTTGAAACAAAGGTAAATTTTCTAGGATAAGTCAAAATTATCAAATTTTAATATAGCCGAAGAGTAAAAAAACTATGGTGGTCCTACACCTGAAGAGGCCATAGACAGGTATATCAACTTCTATTTCTTTTGATAAAAATGGTACTGAAAGAAGGTAAATCACCAAGACTATCATTTTAATTGCTTATCATAGCTAAAACCTATAGGGGGGTCAAATTTCAGCCTAAATATGGTATTATGTAATATTGTATGAAATTATGGGGTCTGCAGTGGTCCGCGCTTAGTGGAATGTGCTTTAATTTAAATAAACTCCTGTTTTAGGTTTTGGATGTAATGAAAGGGTCAAAATCTATAAAACTAGAACTGGTAGACATTCTAGTATGCAGAAAAATAGTGTATTTAAGATGAATTTGTCAATTTTACACCTGCGGCTTAAGTCGGTTACATTGCTGGCATGGGTTAATACTAAAATTACTTATTTTCTAATCTGATGCTTGCTAAGGGTAAATTTGTTAGTAAACTAGTAACCATATGCAATAATTGTACTTGTTAAGATAATTGGGCCTTAAGATGATGGTACTTCTTTCAAAAATTCCTTAAACATGAGCAGTAATGGGAAATTGGCCAATATTTGCTATTTCATAACAAAGCAAGATATAATTTTGTTTCTTTGTATGCCAGTTTGAACTTTAGTGGGTTTTTTTTTAGTAAGGAATGTTCATTTGACTATTAAGCTTAATGGAATAGTGAGTGCATTTAATGAAATTCATAAAATTTTAGTCTCAGTTTAGAAACTATTAATGTACACCTCCAAAATATAGTACAACTGAATATCAATAAATTTAAATTTGAACTCAAAAACTTTCTCAGGATGTACTAGGTGCATAATTAGGACAGTTTCATACTATTTTTCTTAATTGAAATGTATTTCAAGAGATAAAAGTCTTATCCCAACAGTTTGAAGGTACTCAGTATCTCACTTTGTAAAAAGGGGGGGGGGGTGTGAAATAAACTAAAAAAGATGCAAAATTTATGATAAAATTATGTAATTAGTGCCTTTCTATGTGTGAAATAAGTCCATTTGTGTTGGATGTATATTGCCAAGCTTGCTATTTACATCTGCAACTAAGAAATTGAAAAATTAAGGAATAATGCATTTCTTGATCACCAAGCTAATTTTTCATGATAACGCGCATGTGAGGTCTTTGTATGTTTTCATGCATTTCTTGAAAACCGCTGAAAGGAATTCAACAAAATTTTAGAATTTGTTTCGACTAACATAAATCTAAGACCAGGAAAATTTTTATTTAATTTGATGAACAAAAACATCTTCTTTAGGTGTAGGACCACCAAATACCGGGAACCAGTCCAGAGGTTGTACGTAAAAGTAGTACTAGTCAACAGACAGGTTCACTCTTGCATCATACAGAATTTGAACCGCACATGATACCAGAATAAATTTGGTATTTTTGGAAAGCTGAATATTCTAGGAAACTTGAGGATAAAGTTTTATTGGTTCTAAACGAACATAAAAATGTTGAGAGTCAATTAGGGACAAGCACTATTTTTGGACTGAAATAGAAAGTGAAAGTAGATTTTTAGACCACGTGGACTTCAGGTTGAGCGTTTTTTCTTATATGCCATGAAACATATTGTGAAATTTTGACAGAATTATCAGCCAGTGCATTTTTATAGGGGACAGAAGTGTCACTTAATTTGAAACAAAGGTAAATTTTCTAGGATAAGTCAAAATTATCAAATTTTAATATAGCCGAAGAGTAAAAAAACTATGGTGGTCCTACACCTGAAGAGGCCATAGACAGGTATATCAACTTCTATTTCTTTTGATAAAAATGGTACTGAAAGAAGGTAAATCACCAAGACTATCATTTTAATTGCTTATCATAGCTAAAACCTATAGGGGGGTCAAATTTCAGCCTAAATATGGTATTATGTAATATTGTATGAAATTATGGGGTCTGCAGTGGTCCGCGCTTAGTGGAATGTGCTTTAATTTAAATAAACTCCTGTTTTAGGTTTTGGATGTAATGAAAGGGTCAAAATCTATAAAACTAGAACTGGTAGACATTCTAGTATGCAGAAAAATAGTGTATTTAAGATGAATTTGTCAATTTTACACCTGCGGCTTAAGTCGGTTACATTGCTGGCATGGGTTAATACTAAAATTACTTATTTTCTAATCTGATGCTTGCTAAGGGTAAATTTGTTAGTAAACTAGTAACCATATGCAATAATTGTACTTGTTAAGATAATTGGGCCTTAAGATGATGGTACTTCTTTCAAAAATTCCTTAAACATGAGCAGTAATGGGAAATTGGCCAATATTTGCTATTTCATAACAAAGCAAGATATAATTTTGTTTCTTTGTATGCCAGTTTGAACTTTAGTGGGTTTTTTTTTAGTAAGGAATGTTCATTTGACTATTAAGCTTAATGGAATAGTGAGTGCATTTAATGAAATTCATAAAATTTTAGTCTCAGTTTAGAAACTATTAATGTACACCTCCAAAATATAGTACAACTGAATATCAATAAATTTAAATTTGAACTCAAAAACTTTCTCAGGATGTACTAGGTGCATAATTAGGACAGTTTCATACTATTTTTCTTAATTGAAATGTATTTCAAGAGATAAAAGTCTTATCCCAACAGTTTGAAGGTACTCAGTATCTCACTTTGTAAAAAGGGGGGGGGGGTGTGAAATAAACTAAAAAAGATGCAAAATTTATGATAAAATTATGTAATTAGTGCCTTTCTATGTGTGAAATAAGTCCATTTGTGTTGGATGTATATTGCCAAGCTTGCTATTTACATCTGCAACTAAGAAATTGAAAAATTAAGGAATAATGCATTTCTTGATCACCAAGCTAATTTTTCATGATAACGCGCATGTGAGGTCTTTGTATGTTTTCATGCATTTCTTGAAAACCGCTGAAAGGAATTCAACAAAATTTTAGAATTTGTTTCGACTAACATAAATCTAAGACCAGGAAAATTTTTATTTAATTTGATGAACAAAAACATCTTCTTTAGGTGTAGGACCACCAAATACCGGGAACCAGTCCAGAGGTTGTACGTAAAAGTAGTACTAGTCAACAGACAGGTTCACTCTTGCATCATACAGAATTTGAACCGCACATGATACCAGAATAAATTTGGTATTTTTGGAAAGCTGAATATTCTAGGAAACTTGAGGATAAAGTTTTATTGGTTCTAAACGAACATAAAAATGTTGAGAGTCAATTAGGGACAAGCACTATTTTTGGACTGAAATAGAAAGTGAAAGTAGATTTTTAGACCACGTGGACTTCAGGTTGAGCGTTTTTTCTTATATGCCATGAAACATATTGTGAAATTTTGACAGAATTATCAGCCAGTGCATTTTTATAGGGGACAGAAGTGTCACTTAATTTGAAACAAAGGTAAATTTTCTAGGATAAGTCAAAATTATCAAATTTTAATATAGCCGAAGAGTAAAAAAACTATGGTGGTCCTACACCTGAAGAGGCCATAGACAGGTATATCAACTTCTATTTCTTTTGATAAAAATGGTACTGAAAGAAGGTAAATCACCAAGACTATCATTTTAATTGCTTATCATAGCTAAAACCTATAGGGGGGTCAAATTTCAGCCTAAATATGGTATTATGTAATATTGTATGAAATTATGGGGTCTGCAGTGGTCCGCGCTTAGTGGAATGTGCTTTAATTTAAATAAACTCCTGTTTTAGGTTTTGGATGTAATGAAAGGGTCAAAATCTATAAAACTAGAACTGGTAGACATTCTAGTATGCAGAAAAATAGTGTATTTAAGATGAATTTGTCAATTTTACACCTGCGGCTTAAGTCGGTTACATTGCTGGCATGGGTTAATACTAAAATTACTTATTTTCTAATCTGATGCTTGCTAAGGGTAAATTTGTTAGTAAACTAGTAACCATATGCAATAATTGTACTTGTTAAGATAATTGGGCCTTAAGATGATGGTACTTCTTTCAAAAATTCCTTAAACATGAGCAGTAATGGGAAATTGGCCAATATTTGCTATTTCATAACAAAGCAAGATATAATTTTGTTTCTTTGTATGCCAGTTTGAACTTTAGTGGGTTTTTTTTTAGTAAGGAATGTTCATTTGACTATTAAGCTTAATGGAATAGTGAGTGCATTTAATGAAATTCATAAAATTTTAGTCTCAGTTTAGAAACTATTAATGTACACCTCCAAAATATAGTACAACTGAATATCAATAAATTTAAATTTGAACTCAAAAACTTTCTCAGGATGTACTAGGTGCATAATTAGGACAGTTTCATACTATTTTTCTTAATTGAAATGTATTTCAAGAGATAAAAGTCTTATCCCAACAGTTTGAAGGTACTCAGTATCTCACTTTGTAAAAAGGGGGGGGGGGTGTGAAATAAACTAAAAAAGATGCAAAATTTATGATAAAATTATGTAATTAGTGCCTTTCTATGTGTGAAATAAGTCCATTTGTGTTGGATGTATATTGCCAAGCTTGCTATTTACATCTGCAACTAAGAAATTGAAAAATTAAGGAATAATGCATTTCTTGATCACCAAGCTAATTTTTCATGATAACGCGCATGTGAGGTCTTTGTATGTTTTCATGCATTTCTTGAAAACCGCTGAAAGGAATTCAACAAAATTTTAGAATTTGTTTCGACTAACATAAATCTAAGACCAGGAAAATTTTTATTTAATTTGATGAACAAAAACATCTTCTTTAGGTGTAGGACCACCAAATACCGGGAACCAGTCCAGAGGTTGTACGTAAAAGTAGTACTAGTCAACAGACAGGTTCACTCTTGCATCATACAGAATTTGAACCGCACATGATACCAGAATAAATTTGGTATTTTTGGAAAGCTGAATATTCTAGGAAACTTGAGGATAAAGTTTTATTGGTTCTAAACGAACATAAAAATGTTGAGAGTCAATTAGGGACAAGCACTATTTTTGGACTGAAATAGAAAGTGAAAGTAGATTTTTAGACCACGTGGACTTCAGGTTGAGCGTTTTTTCTTATATGCCATGAAACATATTGTGAAATTTTGACAGAATTATCAGCCAGTGCATTTTTATAGGGGACAGAAGTGTCACTTAATTTGAAACAAAGGTAAATTTTCTAGGATAAGTCAAAATTATCAAATTTTAATATAGCCGAAGAGTAAAAAAACTATGGTGGTCCTACACCTGAAGAGGCCATAGACAGGTATATCAACTTCTATTTCTTTTGATAAAAATGGTACTGAAAGAAGGTAAATCACCAAGACTATCATTTTAATTGCTTATCATAGCTAAAACCTATAGGGGGGTCAAATTTCAGCCTAAATATGGTATTATGTAATATTGTATGAAATTATGGGGTCTGCAGTGGTCCGCGCTTAGTGGAATGTGCTTTAATTTAAATAAACTCCTGTTTTAGGTTTTGGATGTAATGAAAGGGTCAAAATCTATAAAACTAGAACTGGTAGACATTCTAGTATGCAGAAAAATAGTGTATTTAAGATGAATTTGTCAATTTTACACCTGCGGCTTAAGTCGGTTACATTGCTGGCATGGGTTAATACTAAAATTACTTATTTTCTAATCTGATGCTTGCTAAGGGTAAATTTGTTAGTAAACTAGTAACCATATGCAATAATTGTACTTGTTAAGATAATTGGGCCTTAAGATGATGGTACTTCTTTCAAAAATTCCTTAAACATGAGCAGTAATGGGAAATTGGCCAATATTTGCTATTTCATAACAAAGCAAGATATAATTTTGTTTCTTTGTATGCCAGTTTGAACTTTAGTGGGTTTTTTTTTAGTAAGGAATGTTCATTTGACTATTAAGCTTAATGGAATAGTGAGTGCATTTAATGAAATTCATAAAATTTTAGTCTCAGTTTAGAAACTATTAATGTACACCTCCAAAATATAGTACAACTGAATATCAATAAATTTAAATTTGAACTCAAAAACTTTCTCAGGATGTACTAGGTGCATAATTAGGACAGTTTCATACTATTTTTCTTAATTGAAATGTATTTCAAGAGATAAAAGTCTTATCCCAACAGTTTGAAGGTACTCAGTATCTCACTTTGTAAAAAGGGGGGGGGGGTGTGAAATAAACTAAAAAAGATGCAAAATTTATGATAAAATTATGTAATTAGTGCCTTTCTATGTGTGAAATAAGTCCATTTGTGTTGGATGTATATTGCCAAGCTTGCTATTTACATCTGCAACTAAGAAATTGAAAAATTAAGGAATAATGCATTTCTTGATCACCAAGCTAATTTTTCATGATAACGCGCATGTGAGGTCTTTGTATGTTTTCATGCATTTCTTGAAAACCGCTGAAAGGAATTCAACAAAATTTTAGAATTTGTTTCGACTAACATAAATCTAAGACCAGGAAAATTTTTATTTAATTTGATGAACAAAAACATCTTCTTTAGGTGTAGGACCACCAAATACCGGGAACCAGTCCAGAGGTTGTACGTAAAAGTAGTACTAGTCAACAGACAGGTTCACTCTTGCATCATACAGAATTTGAACCGCACATGATACCAGAATAAATTTGGTATTTTTGGAAAGCTGAATATTCTAGGAAACTTGAGGATAAAGTTTTATTGGTTCTAAACGAACATAAAAATGTTGAGAGTCAATTAGGGACAAGCACTATTTTTGGACTGAAATAGAAAGTGAAAGTAGATTTTTAGACCACGTGGACTTCAGGTTGAGCGTTTTTTCTTATATGCCATGAAACATATTGTGAAATTTTGACAGAATTATCAGCCAGTGCATTTTTATAGGGGACAGAAGTGTCACTTAATTTGAAACAAAGGTAAATTTTCTAGGATAAGTCAAAATTATCAAATTTTAATATAGCCGAAGAGTAAAAAAACTATGGTGGTCCTACACCTGAAGAGGCCATAGACAGGTATATCAACTTCTATTTCTTTTGATAAAAATGGTACTGAAAGAAGGTAAATCACCAAGACTATCATTTTAATTGCTTATCATAGCTAAAACCTATAGGGGGGTCAAATTTCAGCCTAAATATGGTATTATGTAATATTGTATGAAATTATGGGGTCTGCAGTGGTCCGCGCTTAGTGGAATGTGCTTTAATTTAAATAAACTCCTGTTTTAGGTTTTGGATGTAATGAAAGGGTCAAAATCTATAAAACTAGAACTGGTAGACATTCTAGTATGCAGAAAAATAGTGTATTTAAGATGAATTTGTCAATTTTACACCTGCGGCTTAAGTCGGTTACATTGCTGGCATGGGTTAATACTAAAATTACTTATTTTCTAATCTGATGCTTGCTAAGGGTAAATTTGTTAGTAAACTAGTAACCATATGCAATAATTGTACTTGTTAAGATAATTGGGCCTTAAGATGATGGTACTTCTTTCAAAAATTCCTTAAACATGAGCAGTAATGGGAAATTGGCCAATATTTGCTATTTCATAACAAAGCAAGATATAATTTTGTTTCTTTGTATGCCAGTTTGAACTTTAGTGGGTTTTTTTTTAGTAAGGAATGTTCATTTGACTATTAAGCTTAATGGAATAGTGAGTGCATTTAATGAAATTCATAAAATTTTAGTCTCAGTTTAGAAACTATTAATGTACACCTCCAAAATATAGTACAACTGAATATCAATAAATTTAAATTTGAACTCAAAAACTTTCTCAGGATGTACTAGGTGCATAATTAGGACAGTTTCATACTATTTTTCTTAATTGAAATGTATTTCAAGAGATAAAAGTCTTATCCCAACAGTTTGAAGGTACTCAGTATCTCACTTTGTAAAAAGGGGGGGGGGGTGTGAAATAAACTAAAAAAGATGCAAAATTTATGATAAAATTATGTAATTAGTGCCTTTCTATGTGTGAAATAAGTCCATTTGTGTTGGATGTATATTGCCAAGCTTGCTATTTACATCTGCAACTAAGAAATTGAAAAATTAAGGAATAATGCATTTCTTGATCACCAAGCTAATTTTTCATGATAACGCGCATGTGAGGTCTTTGTATGTTTTCATGCATTTCTTGAAAACCGCTGAAAGGAATTCAACAAAATTTTAGAATTTGTTTCGACTAACATAAATCTAAGACCAGGAAAATTTTTATTTAATTTGATGAACAAAAACATCTTCTTTAGGTGTAGGACCACCAAATACCGGGAACCAGTCCAGAGGTTGTACGTAAAAGTAGTACTAGTCAACAGACAGGTTCACTCTTGCATCATACAGAATTTGAACCGCACATGATACCAGAATAAATTTGGTATTTTTGGAAAGCTGAATATTCTAGGAAACTTGAGGATAAAGTTTTATTGGTTCTAAACGAACATAAAAATGTTGAGAGTCAATTAGGGACAAGCACTATTTTTGGACTGAAATAGAAAGTGAAAGTAGATTTTTAGACCACGTGGACTTCAGGTTGAGCGTTTTTTCTTATATGCCATGAAACATATTGTGAAATTTTGACAGAATTATCAGCCAGTGCATTTTTATAGGGGACAGAAGTGTCACTTAATTTGAAACAAAGGTAAATTTTCTAGGATAAGTCAAAATTATCAAATTTTAATATAGCCGAAGAGTAAAAAAACTATGGTGGTCCTACACCTGAAGAGGCCATAGACAGGTATATCAACTTCTATTTCTTTTGATAAAAATGGTACTGAAAGAAGGTAAATCACCAAGACTATCATTTTAATTGCTTATCATAGCTAAAACCTATAGGGGGGTCAAATTTCAGCCTAAATATGGTATTATGTAATATTGTATGAAATTATGGGGTCTGCAGTGGTCCGCGCTTAGTGGAATGTGCTTTAATTTAAATAAACTCCTGTTTTAGGTTTTGGATGTAATGAAAGGGTCAAAATCTATAAAACTAGAACTGGTAGACATTCTAGTATGCAGAAAAATAGTGTATTTAAGATGAATTTGTCAATTTTACACCTGCGGCTTAAGTCGGTTACATTGCTGGCATGGGTTAATACTAAAATTACTTATTTTCTAATCTGATGCTTGCTAAGGGTAAATTTGTTAGTAAACTAGTAACCATATGCAATAATTGTACTTGTTAAGATAATTGGGCCTTAAGATGATGGTACTTCTTTCAAAAATTCCTTAAACATGAGCAGTAATGGGAAATTGGCCAATATTTGCTATTTCATAACAAAGCAAGATATAATTTTGTTTCTTTGTATGCCAGTTTGAACTTTAGTGGGTTTTTTTTTAGTAAGGAATGTTCATTTGACTATTAAGCTTAATGGAATAGTGAGTGCATTTAATGAAATTCATAAAATTTTAGTCTCAGTTTAGAAACTATTAATGTACACCTCCAAAATATAGTACAACTGAATATCAATAAATTTAAATTTGAACTCAAAAACTTTCTCAGGATGTACTAGGTGCATAATTAGGACAGTTTCATACTATTTTTCTTAATTGAAATGTATTTCAAGAGATAAAAGTCTTATCCCAACAGTTTGAAGGTACTCAGTATCTCACTTTGTAAAAAGGGGGGGGGGGTGTGAAATAAACTAAAAAAGATGCAAAATTTATGATAAAATTATGTAATTAGTGCCTTTCTATGTGTGAAATAAGTCCATTTGTGTTGGATGTATATTGCCAAGCTTGCTATTTACATCTGCAACTAAGAAATTGAAAAATTAAGGAATAATGCATTTCTTGATCACCAAGCTAATTTTTCATGATAACGCGCATGTGAGGTCTTTGTATGTTTTCATGCATTTCTTGAAAACCGCTGAAAGGAATTCAACAAAATTTTAGAATTTGTTTCGACTAACATAAATCTAAGACCAGGAAAATTTTTATTTAATTTGATGAACAAAAACATCTTCTTTAGGTGTAGGACCACCAAATACCGGGAACCAGTCCAGAGGTTGTACGTAAAAGTAGTACTAGTCAACAGACAGGTTCACTCTTGCATCATACAGAATTTGAACCGCACATGATACCAGAATAAATTTGGTATTTTTGGAAAGCTGAATATTCTAGGAAACTTGAGGATAAAGTTTTATTGGTTCTAAACGAACATAAAAATGTTGAGAGTCAATTAGGGACAAGCACTATTTTTGGACTGAAATAGAAAGTGAAAGTAGATTTTTAGACCACGTGGACTTCAGGTTGAGCGTTTTTTCTTATATGCCATGAAACATATTGTGAAATTTTGACAGAATTATCAGCCAGTGCATTTTTATAGGGGACAGAAGTGTCACTTAATTTGAAACAAAGGTAAATTTTCTAGGATAAGTCAAAATTATCAAATTTTAATATAGCCGAAGAGTAAAAAAACTATGGTGGTCCTACACCTGAAGAGGCCATAGACAGGTATATCAACTTCTATTTCTTTTGATAAAAATGGTACTGAAAGAAGGTAAATCACCAAGACTATCATTTTAATTGCTTATCATAGCTAAAACCTATAGGGGGGTCAAATTTCAGCCTAAATATGGTATTATGTAATATTGTATGAAATTATGGGGTCTGCAGTGGTCCGCGCTTAGTGGAATGTGCTTTAATTTAAATAAACTCCTGTTTTAGGTTTTGGATGTAATGAAAGGGTCAAAATCTATAAAACTAGAACTGGTAGACATTCTAGTATGCAGAAAAATAGTGTATTTAAGATGAATTTGTCAATTTTACACCTGCGGCTTAAGTCGGTTACATTGCTGGCATGGGTTAATACTAAAATTACTTATTTTCTAATCTGATGCTTGCTAAGGGTAAATTTGTTAGTAAACTAGTAACCATATGCAATAATTGTACTTGTTAAGATAATTGGGCCTTAAGATGATGGTACTTCTTTCAAAAATTCCTTAAACATGAGCAGTAATGGGAAATTGGCCAATATTTGCTATTTCATAACAAAGCAAGATATAATTTTGTTTCTTTGTATGCCAGTTTGAACTTTAGTGGGTTTTTTTTTAGTAAGGAATGTTCATTTGACTATTAAGCTTAATGGAATAGTGAGTGCATTTAATGAAATTCATAAAATTTTAGTCTCAGTTTAGAAACTATTAATGTACACCTCCAAAATATAGTACAACTGAATATCAATAAATTTAAATTTGAACTCAAAAACTTTCTCAGGATGTACTAGGTGCATAATTAGGACAGTTTCATACTATTTTTCTTAATTGAAATGTATTTCAAGAGATAAAAGTCTTATCCCAACAGTTTGAAGGTACTCAGTATCTCACTTTGTAAAAAGGGGGGGGGGGTGTGAAATAAACTAAAAAAGATGCAAAATTTATGATAAAATTATGTAATTAGTGCCTTTCTATGTGTGAAATAAGTCCATTTGTGTTGGATGTATATTGCCAAGCTTGCTATTTACATCTGCAACTAAGAAATTGAAAAATTAAGGAATAATGCATTTCTTGATCACCAAGCTAATTTTTCATGATAACGCGCATGTGAGGTCTTTGTATGTTTTCATGCATTTCTTGAAAACCGCTGAAAGGAATTCAACAAAATTTTAGAATTTGTTTCGACTAACATAAATCTAAGACCAGGAAAATTTTTATTTAATTTGATGAACAAAAACATCTTCTTTAGGTGTAGGACCACCAAATACCGGGAACCAGTCCAGAGGTTGTACGTAAAAGTAGTACTAGTCAACAGACAGGTTCACTCTTGCATCATACAGAATTTGAACCGCACATGATACCAGAATAAATTTGGTATTTTTGGAAAGCTGAATATTCTAGGAAACTTGAGGATAAAGTTTTATTGGTTCTAAACGAACATAAAAATGTTGAGAGTCAATTAGGGACAAGCACTATTTTTGGACTGAAATAGAAAGTGAAAGTAGATTTTTAGACCACGTGGACTTCAGGTTGAGCGTTTTTTCTTATATGCCATGAAACATATTGTGAAATTTTGACAGAATTATCAGCCAGTGCATTTTTATAGGGGACAGAAGTGTCACTTAATTTGAAACAAAGGTAAATTTTCTAGGATAAGTCAAAATTATCAAATTTTAATATAGCCGAAGAGTAAAAAAACTATGGTGGTCCTACACCTGAAGAGGCCATAGACAGGTATATCAACTTCTATTTCTTTTGATAAAAATGGTACTGAAAGAAGGTAAATCACCAAGACTATCATTTTAATTGCTTATCATAGCTAAAACCTATAGGGGGGTCAAATTTCAGCCTAAATATGGTATTATGTAATATTGTATGAAATTATGGGGTCTGCAGTGGTCCGCGCTTAGTGGAATGTGCTTTAATTTAAATAAACTCCTGTTTTAGGTTTTGGATGTAATGAAAGGGTCAAAATCTATAAAACTAGAACTGGTAGACATTCTAGTATGCAGAAAAATAGTGTATTTAAGATGAATTTGTCAATTTTACACCTGCGGCTTAAGTCGGTTACATTGCTGGCATGGGTTAATACTAAAATTACTTATTTTCTAATCTGATGCTTGCTAAGGGTAAATTTGTTAGTAAACTAGTAACCATATGCAATAATTGTACTTGTTAAGATAATTGGGCCTTAAGATGATGGTACTTCTTTCAAAAATTCCTTAAACATGAGCAGTAATGGGAAATTGGCCAATATTTGCTATTTCATAACAAAGCAAGATATAATTTTGTTTCTTTGTATGCCAGTTTGAACTTTAGTGGGTTTTTTTTTAGTAAGGAATGTTCATTTGACTATTAAGCTTAATGGAATAGTGAGTGCATTTAATGAAATTCATAAAATTTTAGTCTCAGTTTAGAAACTATTAATGTACACCTCCAAAATATAGTACAACTGAATATCAATAAATTTAAATTTGAACTCAAAAACTTTCTCAGGATGTACTAGGTGCATAATTAGGACAGTTTCATACTATTTTTCTTAATTGAAATGTATTTCAAGAGATAAAAGTCTTATCCCAACAGTTTGAAGGTACTCAGTATCTCACTTTGTAAAAAGGGGGGGGGGGTGTGAAATAAACTAAAAAAGATGCAAAATTTATGATAAAATTATGTAATTAGTGCCTTTCTATGTGTGAAATAAGTCCATTTGTGTTGGATGTATATTGCCAAGCTTGCTATTTACATCTGCAACTAAGAAATTGAAAAATTAAGGAATAATGCATTTCTTGATCACCAAGCTAATTTTTCATGATAACGCGCATGTGAGGTCTTTGTATGTTTTCATGCATTTCTTGAAAACCGCTGAAAGGAATTCAACAAAATTTTAGAATTTGTTTCGACTAACATAAATCTAAGACCAGGAAAATTTTTATTTAATTTGATGAACAAAAACATCTTCTTTAGGTGTAGGACCACCAAATACCGGGAACCAGTCCAGAGGTTGTACGTAAAAGTAGTACTAGTCAACAGACAGGTTCACTCTTGCATCATACAGAATTTGAACCGCACATGATACCAGAATAAATTTGGTATTTTTGGAAAGCTGAATATTCTAGGAAACTTGAGGATAAAGTTTTATTGGTTCTAAACGAACATAAAAATGTTGAGAGTCAATTAGGGACAAGCACTATTTTTGGACTGAAATAGAAAGTGAAAGTAGATTTTTAGACCACGTGGACTTCAGGTTGAGCGTTTTTTCTTATATGCCATGAAACATATTGTGAAATTTTGACAGAATTATCAGCCAGTGCATTTTTATAGGGGACAGAAGTGTCACTTAATTTGAAACAAAGGTAAATTTTCTAGGATAAGTCAAAATTATCAAATTTTAATATAGCCGAAGAGTAAAAAAACTATGGTGGTCCTACACCTGAAGAGGCCATAGACAGGTATATCAACTTCTATTTCTTTTGATAAAAATGGTACTGAAAGAAGGTAAATCACCAAGACTATCATTTTAATTGCTTATCATAGCTAAAACCTATAGGGGGGTCAAATTTCAGCCTAAATATGGTATTATGTAATATTGTATGAAATTATGGGGTCTGCAGTGGTCCGCGCTTAGTGGAATGTGCTTTAATTTAAATAAACTCCTGTTTTAGGTTTTGGATGTAATGAAAGGGTCAAAATCTATAAAACTAGAACTGGTAGACATTCTAGTATGCAGAAAAATAGTGTATTTAAGATGAATTTGTCAATTTTACACCTGCGGCTTAAGTCGGTTACATTGCTGGCATGGGTTAATACTAAAATTACTTATTTTCTAATCTGATGCTTGCTAAGGGTAAATTTGTTAGTAAACTAGTAACCATATGCAATAATTGTACTTGTTAAGATAATTGGGCCTTAAGATGATGGTACTTCTTTCAAAAATTCCTTAAACATGAGCAGTAATGGGAAATTGGCCAATATTTGCTATTTCATAACAAAGCAAGATATAATTTTGTTTCTTTGTATGCCAGTTTGAACTTTAGTGGGTTTTTTTTTAGTAAGGAATGTTCATTTGACTATTAAGCTTAATGGAATAGTGAGTGCATTTAATGAAATTCATAAAATTTTAGTCTCAGTTTAGAAACTATTAATGTACACCTCCAAAATATAGTACAACTGAATATCAATAAATTTAAATTTGAACTCAAAAACTTTCTCAGGATGTACTAGGTGCATAATTAGGACAGTTTCATACTATTTTTCTTAATTGAAATGTATTTCAAGAGATAAAAGTCTTATCCCAACAGTTTGAAGGTACTCAGTATCTCACTTTGTAAAAAGGGGGGGGGGGTGTGAAATAAACTAAAAAAGATGCAAAATTTATGATAAAATTATGTAATTAGTGCCTTTCTATGTGTGAAATAAGTCCATTTGTGTTGGATGTATATTGCCAAGCTTGCTATTTACATCTGCAACTAAGAAATTGAAAAATTAAGGAATAATGCATTTCTTGATCACCAAGCTAATTTTTCATGATAACGCGCATGTGAGGTCTTTGTATGTTTTCATGCATTTCTTGAAAACCGCTGAAAGGAATTCAACAAAATTTTAGAATTTGTTTCGACTAACATAAATCTAAGACCAGGAAAATTTTTATTTAATTTGATGAACAAAAACATCTTCTTTAGGTGTAGGACCACCAAATACCGGGAACCAGTCCAGAGGTTGTACGTAAAAGTAGTACTAGTCAACAGACAGGTTCACTCTTGCATCATACAGAATTTGAACCGCACATGATACCAGAATAAATTTGGTATTTTTGGAAAGCTGAATATTCTAGGAAACTTGAGGATAAAGTTTTATTGGTTCTAAACGAACATAAAAATGTTGAGAGTCAATTAGGGACAAGCACTATTTTTGGACTGAAATAGAAAGTGAAAGTAGATTTTTAGACCACGTGGACTTCAGGTTGAGCGTTTTTTCTTATATGCCATGAAACATATTGTGAAATTTTGACAGAATTATCAGCCAGTGCATTTTTATAGGGGACAGAAGTGTCACTTAATTTGAAACAAAGGTAAATTTTCTAGGATAAGTCAAAATTATCAAATTTTAATATAGCCGAAGAGTAAAAAAACTATGGTGGTCCTACACCTGAAGAGGCCATAGACAGGTATATCAACTTCTATTTCTTTTGATAAAAATGGTACTGAAAGAAGGTAAATCACCAAGACTATCATTTTAATTGCTTATCATAGCTAAAACCTATAGGGGGGTCAAATTTCAGCCTAAATATGGTATTATGTAATATTGTATGAAATTATGGGGTCTGCAGTGGTCCGCGCTTAGTGGAATGTGCTTTAATTTAAATAAACTCCTGTTTTAGGTTTTGGATGTAATGAAAGGGTCAAAATCTATAAAACTAGAACTGGTAGACATTCTAGTATGCAGAAAAATAGTGTATTTAAGATGAATTTGTCAATTTTACACCTGCGGCTTAAGTCGGTTACATTGCTGGCATGGGTTAATACTAAAATTACTTATTTTCTAATCTGATGCTTGCTAAGGGTAAATTTGTTAGTAAACTAGTAACCATATGCAATAATTGTACTTGTTAAGATAATTGGGCCTTAAGATGATGGTACTTCTTTCAAAAATTCCTTAAACATGAGCAGTAATGGGAAATTGGCCAATATTTGCTATTTCATAACAAAGCAAGATATAATTTTGTTTCTTTGTATGCCAGTTTGAACTTTAGTGGGTTTTTTTTTAGTAAGGAATGTTCATTTGACTATTAAGCTTAATGGAATAGTGAGTGCATTTAATGAAATTCATAAAATTTTAGTCTCAGTTTAGAAACTATTAATGTACACCTCCAAAATATAGTACAACTGAATATCAATAAATTTAAATTTGAACTCAAAAACTTTCTCAGGATGTACTAGGTGCATAATTAGGACAGTTTCATACTATTTTTCTTAATTGAAATGTATTTCAAGAGATAAAAGTCTTATCCCAACAGTTTGAAGGTACTCAGTATCTCACTTTGTAAAAAGGGGGGGGGGGTGTGAAATAAACTAAAAAAGATGCAAAATTTATGATAAAATTATGTAATTAGTGCCTTTCTATGTGTGAAATAAGTCCATTTGTGTTGGATGTATATTGCCAAGCTTGCTATTTACATCTGCAACTAAGAAATTGAAAAATTAAGGAATAATGCATTTCTTGATCACCAAGCTAATTTTTCATGATAACGCGCATGTGAGGTCTTTGTATGTTTTCATGCATTTCTTGAAAACCGCTGAAAGGAATTCAACAAAATTTTAGAATTTGTTTCGACTAACATAAATCTAAGACCAGGAAAATTTTTATTTAATTTGATGAACAAAAACATCTTCTTTAGGTGTAGGACCACCAAATACCGGGAACCAGTCCAGAGGTTGTACGTAAAAGTAGTACTAGTCAACAGACAGGTTCACTCTTGCATCATACAGAATTTGAACCGCACATGATACCAGAATAAATTTGGTATTTTTGGAAAGCTGAATATTCTAGGAAACTTGAGGATAAAGTTTTATTGGTTCTAAACGAACATAAAAATGTTGAGAGTCAATTAGGGACAAGCACTATTTTTGGACTGAAATAGAAAGTGAAAGTAGATTTTTAGACCACGTGGACTTCAGGTTGAGCGTTTTTTCTTATATGCCATGAAACATATTGTGAAATTTTGACAGAATTATCAGCCAGTGCATTTTTATAGGGGACAGAAGTGTCACTTAATTTGAAACAAAGGTAAATTTTCTAGGATAAGTCAAAATTATCAAATTTTAATATAGCCGAAGAGTAAAAAAACTATGGTGGTCCTACACCTGAAGAGGCCATAGACAGGTATATCAACTTCTATTTCTTTTGATAAAAATGGTACTGAAAGAAGGTAAATCACCAAGACTATCATTTTAATTGCTTATCATAGCTAAAACCTATAGGGGGGTCAAATTTCAGCCTAAATATGGTATTATGTAATATTGTATGAAATTATGGGGTCTGCAGTGGTCCGCGCTTAGTGGAATGTGCTTTAATTTAAATAAACTCCTGTTTTAGGTTTTGGATGTAATGAAAGGGTCAAAATCTATAAAACTAGAACTGGTAGACATTCTAGTATGCAGAAAAATAGTGTATTTAAGATGAATTTGTCAATTTTACACCTGCGGCTTAAGTCGGTTACATTGCTGGCATGGGTTAATACTAAAATTACTTATTTTCTAATCTGATGCTTGCTAAGGGTAAATTTGTTAGTAAACTAGTAACCATATGCAATAATTGTACTTGTTAAGATAATTGGGCCTTAAGATGATGGTACTTCTTTCAAAAATTCCTTAAACATGAGCAGTAATGGGAAATTGGCCAATATTTGCTATTTCATAACAAAGCAAGATATAATTTTGTTTCTTTGTATGCCAGTTTGAACTTTAGTGGGTTTTTTTTTAGTAAGGAATGTTCATTTGACTATTAAGCTTAATGGAATAGTGAGTGCATTTAATGAAATTCATAAAATTTTAGTCTCAGTTTAGAAACTATTAATGTACACCTCCAAAATATAGTACAACTGAATATCAATAAATTTAAATTTGAACTCAAAAACTTTCTCAGGATGTACTAGGTGCATAATTAGGACAGTTTCATACTATTTTTCTTAATTGAAATGTATTTCAAGAGATAAAAGTCTTATCCCAACAGTTTGAAGGTACTCAGTATCTCACTTTGTAAAAAGGGGGGGGGGGTGTGAAATAAACTAAAAAAGATGCAAAATTTATGATAAAATTATGTAATTAGTGCCTTTCTATGTGTGAAATAAGTCCATTTGTGTTGGATGTATATTGCCAAGCTTGCTATTTACATCTGCAACTAAGAAATTGAAAAATTAAGGAATAATGCATTTCTTGATCACCAAGCTAATTTTTCATGATAACGCGCATGTGAGGTCTTTGTATGTTTTCATGCATTTCTTGAAAACCGCTGAAAGGAATTCAACAAAATTTTAGAATTTGTTTCGACTAACATAAATCTAAGACCAGGAAAATTTTTATTTAATTTGATGAACAAAAACATCTTCTTTAGGTGTAGGACCACCAAATACCGGGAACCAGTCCAGAGGTTGTACGTAAAAGTAGTACTAGTCAACAGACAGGTTCACTCTTGCATCATACAGAATTTGAACCGCACATGATACCAGAATAAATTTGGTATTTTTGGAAAGCTGAATATTCTAGGAAACTTGAGGATAAAGTTTTATTGGTTCTAAACGAACATAAAAATGTTGAGAGTCAATTAGGGACAAGCACTATTTTTGGACTGAAATAGAAAGTGAAAGTAGATTTTTAGACCACGTGGACTTCAGGTTGAGCGTTTTTTCTTATATGCCATGAAACATATTGTGAAATTTTGACAGAATTATCAGCCAGTGCATTTTTATAGGGGACAGAAGTGTCACTTAATTTGAAACAAAGGTAAATTTTCTAGGATAAGTCAAAATTATCAAATTTTAATATAGCCGAAGAGTAAAAAAACTATGGTGGTCCTACACCTGAAGAGGCCATAGACAGGTATATCAACTTCTATTTCTTTTGATAAAAATGGTACTGAAAGAAGGTAAATCACCAAGACTATCATTTTAATTGCTTATCATAGCTAAAACCTATAGGGGGGTCAAATTTCAGCCTAAATATGGTATTATGTAATATTGTATGAAATTATGGGGTCTGCAGTGGTCCGCGCTTAGTGGAATGTGCTTTAATTTAAATAAACTCCTGTTTTAGGTTTTGGATGTAATGAAAGGGTCAAAATCTATAAAACTAGAACTGGTAGACATTCTAGTATGCAGAAAAATAGTGTATTTAAGATGAATTTGTCAATTTTACACCTGCGGCTTAAGTCGGTTACATTGCTGGCATGGGTTAATACTAAAATTACTTATTTTCTAATCTGATGCTTGCTAAGGGTAAATTTGTTAGTAAACTAGTAACCATATGCAATAATTGTACTTGTTAAGATAATTGGGCCTTAAGATGATGGTACTTCTTTCAAAAATTCCTTAAACATGAGCAGTAATGGGAAATTGGCCAATATTTGCTATTTCATAACAAAGCAAGATATAATTTTGTTTCTTTGTATGCCAGTTTGAACTTTAGTGGGTTTTTTTTTAGTAAGGAATGTTCATTTGACTATTAAGCTTAATGGAATAGTGAGTGCATTTAATGAAATTCATAAAATTTTAGTCTCAGTTTAGAAACTATTAATGTACACCTCCAAAATATAGTACAACTGAATATCAATAAATTTAAATTTGAACTCAAAAACTTTCTCAGGATGTACTAGGTGCATAATTAGGACAGTTTCATACTATTTTTCTTAATTGAAATGTATTTCAAGAGATAAAAGTCTTATCCCAACAGTTTGAAGGTACTCAGTATCTCACTTTGTAAAAAGGGGGGGGGGGTGTGAAATAAACTAAAAAAGATGCAAAATTTATGATAAAATTATGTAATTAGTGCCTTTCTATGTGTGAAATAAGTCCATTTGTGTTGGATGTATATTGCCAAGCTTGCTATTTACATCTGCAACTAAGAAATTGAAAAATTAAGGAATAATGCATTTCTTGATCACCAAGCTAATTTTTCATGATAACGCGCATGTGAGGTCTTTGTATGTTTTCATGCATTTCTTGAAAACCGCTGAAAGGAATTCAACAAAATTTTAGAATTTGTTTCGACTAACATAAATCTAAGACCAGGAAAATTTTTATTTAATTTGATGAACAAAAACATCTTCTTTAGGTGTAGGACCACCAAATACCGGGAACCAGTCCAGAGGTTGTACGTAAAAGTAGTACTAGTCAACAGACAGGTTCACTCTTGCATCATACAGAATTTGAACCGCACATGATACCAGAATAAATTTGGTATTTTTGGAAAGCTGAATATTCTAGGAAACTTGAGGATAAAGTTTTATTGGTTCTAAACGAACATAAAAATGTTGAGAGTCAATTAGGGACAAGCACTATTTTTGGACTGAAATAGAAAGTGAAAGTAGATTTTTAGACCACGTGGACTTCAGGTTGAGCGTTTTTTCTTATATGCCATGAAACATATTGTGAAATTTTGACAGAATTATCAGCCAGTGCATTTTTATAGGGGACAGAAGTGTCACTTAATTTGAAACAAAGGTAAATTTTCTAGGATAAGTCAAAATTATCAAATTTTAATATAGCCGAAGAGTAAAAAAACTATGGTGGTCCTACACCTGAAGAGGCCATAGACAGGTATATCAACTTCTATTTCTTTTGATAAAAATGGTACTGAAAGAAGGTAAATCACCAAGACTATCATTTTAATTGCTTATCATAGCTAAAACCTATAGGGGGGTCAAATTTCAGCCTAAATATGGTATTATGTAATATTGTATGAAATTATGGGGTCTGCAGTGGTCCGCGCTTAGTGGAATGTGCTTTAATTTAAATAAACTCCTGTTTTAGGTTTTGGATGTAATGAAAGGGTCAAAATCTATAAAACTAGAACTGGTAGACATTCTAGTATGCAGAAAAATAGTGTATTTAAGATGAATTTGTCAATTTTACACCTGCGGCTTAAGTCGGTTACATTGCTGGCATGGGTTAATACTAAAATTACTTATTTTCTAATCTGATGCTTGCTAAGGGTAAATTTGTTAGTAAACTAGTAACCATATGCAATAATTGTACTTGTTAAGATAATTGGGCCTTAAGATGATGGTACTTCTTTCAAAAATTCCTTAAACATGAGCAGTAATGGGAAATTGGCCAATATTTGCTATTTCATAACAAAGCAAGATATAATTTTGTTTCTTTGTATGCCAGTTTGAACTTTAGTGGGTTTTTTTTTAGTAAGGAATGTTCATTTGACTATTAAGCTTAATGGAATAGTGAGTGCATTTAATGAAATTCATAAAATTTTAGTCTCAGTTTAGAAACTATTAATGTACACCTCCAAAATATAGTACAACTGAATATCAATAAATTTAAATTTGAACTCAAAAACTTTCTCAGGATGTACTAGGTGCATAATTAGGACAGTTTCATACTATTTTTCTTAATTGAAATGTATTTCAAGAGATAAAAGTCTTATCCCAACAGTTTGAAGGTACTCAGTATCTCACTTTGTAAAAAGGGGGGGGGGGTGTGAAATAAACTAAAAAAGATGCAAAATTTATGATAAAATTATGTAATTAGTGCCTTTCTATGTGTGAAATAAGTCCATTTGTGTTGGATGTATATTGCCAAGCTTGCTATTTACATCTGCAACTAAGAAATTGAAAAATTAAGGAATAATGCATTTCTTGATCACCAAGCTAATTTTTCATGATAACGCGCATGTGAGGTCTTTGTATGTTTTCATGCATTTCTTGAAAACCGCTGAAAGGAATTCAACAAAATTTTAGAATTTGTTTCGACTAACATAAATCTAAGACCAGGAAAATTTTTATTTAATTTGATGAACAAAAACATCTTCTTTAGGTGTAGGACCACCAAATACCGGGAACCAGTCCAGAGGTTGTACGTAAAAGTAGTACTAGTCAACAGACAGGTTCACTCTTGCATCATACAGAATTTGAACCGCACATGATACCAGAATAAATTTGGTATTTTTGGAAAGCTGAATATTCTAGGAAACTTGAGGATAAAGTTTTATTGGTTCTAAACGAACATAAAAATGTTGAGAGTCAATTAGGGACAAGCACTATTTTTGGACTGAAATAGAAAGTGAAAGTAGATTTTTAGACCACGTGGACTTCAGGTTGAGCGTTTTTTCTTATATGCCATGAAACATATTGTGAAATTTTGACAGAATTATCAGCCAGTGCATTTTTATAGGGGACAGAAGTGTCACTTAATTTGAAACAAAGGTAAATTTTCTAGGATAAGTCAAAATTATCAAATTTTAATATAGCCGAAGAGTAAAAAAACTATGGTGGTCCTACACCTGAAGAGGCCATAGACAGGTATATCAACTTCTATTTCTTTTGATAAAAATGGTACTGAAAGAAGGTAAATCACCAAGACTATCATTTTAATTGCTTATCATAGCTAAAACCTATAGGGGGGTCAAATTTCAGCCTAAATATGGTATTATGTAATATTGTATGAAATTATGGGGTCTGCAGTGGTCCGCGCTTAGTGGAATGTGCTTTAATTTAAATAAACTCCTGTTTTAGGTTTTGGATGTAATGAAAGGGTCAAAATCTATAAAACTAGAACTGGTAGACATTCTAGTATGCAGAAAAATAGTGTATTTAAGATGAATTTGTCAATTTTACACCTGCGGCTTAAGTCGGTTACATTGCTGGCATGGGTTAATACTAAAATTACTTATTTTCTAATCTGATGCTTGCTAAGGGTAAATTTGTTAGTAAACTAGTAACCATATGCAATAATTGTACTTGTTAAGATAATTGGGCCTTAAGATGATGGTACTTCTTTCAAAAATTCCTTAAACATGAGCAGTAATGGGAAATTGGCCAATATTTGCTATTTCATAACAAAGCAAGATATAATTTTGTTTCTTTGTATGCCAGTTTGAACTTTAGTGGGTTTTTTTTTAGTAAGGAATGTTCATTTGACTATTAAGCTTAATGGAATAGTGAGTGCATTTAATGAAATTCATAAAATTTTAGTCTCAGTTTAGAAACTATTAATGTACACCTCCAAAATATAGTACAACTGAATATCAATAAATTTAAATTTGAACTCAAAAACTTTCTCAGGATGTACTAGGTGCATAATTAGGACAGTTTCATACTATTTTTCTTAATTGAAATGTATTTCAAGAGATAAAAGTCTTATCCCAACAGTTTGAAGGTACTCAGTATCTCACTTTGTAAAAAGGGGGGGGGGGTGTGAAATAAACTAAAAAAGATGCAAAATTTATGATAAAATTATGTAATTAGTGCCTTTCTATGTGTGAAATAAGTCCATTTGTGTTGGATGTATATTGCCAAGCTTGCTATTTACATCTGCAACTAAGAAATTGAAAAATTAAGGAATAATGCATTTCTTGATCACCAAGCTAATTTTTCATGATAACGCGCATGTGAGGTCTTTGTATGTTTTCATGCATTTCTTGAAAACCGCTGAAAGGAATTCAACAAAATTTTAGAATTTGTTTCGACTAACATAAATCTAAGACCAGGAAAATTTTTATTTAATTTGATGAACAAAAACATCTTCTTTAGGTGTAGGGCCACCAAATACCGGGAACCAGTCCAGAGGTTGTACGTAAAAGTAGTACTAGTCAACAGACAGGTTCACTCTTGCATCATACAGAATTTGAACCGCACATGATACCAGAATAAATTTGGTATTTTTGGAAAGCTGAATATTCTAGGAAACTTGAGGATAAAGTTTTATTGGTTCTAAACGAACATAAAAATGTTGAGAGTCAATTAGGGACAAGCACTATTTTTGGACTGAAATAGAAAGTGAAAGTAGATTTTTAGACCACGTGGACTTCAGGTTGAGCGTTTTTTCTTATATGCCATGAAACATATTGTGAAATTTTGACAGAATTATCAGCCAGTGCATTTTTATAGGGGACAGAAGTGTCACTTAATTTGAAACAAAGGTAAATTTTCTAGGATAAGTCAAAATTATCAAATTTTAATATAGCCGAAGAGTAAAAAAACTATGGTGGTCCTACACCTGAAGAGGCCATAGACAGGTATATCAACTTCTATTTCTTTTGATAAAAATGGTACTGAAAGAAGGTAAATCACCAAGACTATCATTTTAATTGCTTATCATAGCTAAAACCTATAGGGGGGTCAAATTTCAGCCTAAATATGGTATTATGTAATATTGTATGAAATTATGGGGTCTGCAGTGGTCCGCGCTTAGTGGAATGTGCTTTAATTTAAATAAACTCCTGTTTTAGGTTTTGGATGTAATGAAAGGGTCAAAATCTATAAAACTAGAACTGGTAGACATTCTAGTATGCAGAAAAATAGTGTATTTAAGATGAATTTGTCAATTTTACACCTGCGGCTTAAGTCGGTTACATTGCTGGCATGGGTTAATACTAAAATTACTTATTTTCTAATCTGATGCTTGCTAAGGGTAAATTTGTTAGTAAACTAGTAACCATATGCAATAATTGTACTTGTTAAGATAATTGGGCCTTAAGATGATGGTACTTCTTTCAAAAATTCCTTAAACATGAGCAGTAATGGGAAATTGGCCAATATTTGCTATTTCATAACAAAGCAAGATATAATTTTGTTTCTTTGTATGCCAGTTTGAACTTTAGTGGGTTTTTTTTTAGTAAGGAATGTTCATTTGACTATTAAGCTTAATGGAATAGTGAGTGCATTTAATGAAATTCATAAAATTTTAGTCTCAGTTTAGAAACTATTAATGTACACCTCCAAAATATAGTACAACTGAATATCAATAAATTTAAATTTGAACTCAAAAACTTTCTCAGGATGTACTAGGTGCATAATTAGGACAGTTTCATACTATTTTTCTTAATTGAAATGTATTTCAAGAGATAAAAGTCTTATCCCAACAGTTTGAAGGTACTCAGTATCTCACTTTGTAAAAAGGGGGGGGGGGTGTGAAATAAACTAAAAAAGATGCAAAATTTATGATAAAATTATGTAATTAGTGCCTTTCTATGTGTGAAATAAGTCCATTTGTGTTGGATGTATATTGCCAAGCTTGCTATTTACATCTGCAACTAAGAAATTGAAAAATTAAGGAATAATGCATTTCTTGATCACCAAGCTAATTTTTCATGATAACGCGCATGTGAGGTCTTTGTATGTTTTCATGCATTTCTTGAAAACCGCTGAAAGGAATTCAACAAAATTTTAGAATTTGTTTCGACTAACATAAATCTAAGACCAGGAAAATTTTTATTTAATTTGATGAACAAAAACATCTTCTTTAGGTGTAGGACCACCAAATACCGGGAACCAGTCCAGAGGTTGTACGTAAAAGTAGTACTAGTCAACAGACAGGTTCACTCTTGCATCATACAGAATTTGAACCGCACATGATACCAGAATAAATTTGGTATTTTTGGAAAGCTGAATATTCTAGGAAACTTGAGGATAAAGTTTTATTGGTTCTAAACGAACATAAAAATGTTGAGAGTCAATTAGGGACAAGCACTATTTTTGGACTGAAATAGAAAGTGAAAGTAGATTTTTAGACCACGTGGACTTCAGGTTGAGCGTTTTTTCTTATATGCCATGAAACATATTGTGAAATTTTGACAGAATTATCAGCCAGTGCATTTTTATAGGGGACAGAAGTGTCACTTAATTTGAAACAAAGGTAAATTTTCTAGGATAAGTCAAAATTATCAAATTTTAATATAGCCGAAGAGTAAAAAAACTATGGTGGTCCTACACCTGAAGAGGCCATAGACAGGTATATCAACTTCTATTTCTTTTGATAAAAATGGTACTGAAAGAAGGTAAATCACCAAGACTATCATTTTAATTGCTTATCATAGCTAAAACCTATAGGGGGGTCAAATTTCAGCCTAAATATGGTATTATGTAATATTGTATGAAATTATGGGGTCTGCAGTGGTCCGCGCTTAGTGGAATGTGCTTTAATTTAAATAAACTCCTGTTTTAGGTTTTGGATGTAATGAAAGGGTCAAAATCTATAAAACTAGAACTGGTAGACATTCTAGTATGCAGAAAAATAGTGTATTTAAGATGAATTTGTCAATTTTACACCTGCGGCTTAAGTCGGTTACATTGCTGGCATGGGTTAATACTAAAATTACTTATTTTCTAATCTGATGCTTGCTAAGGGTAAATTTGTTAGTAAACTAGTAACCATATGCAATAATTGTACTTGTTAAGATAATTGGGCCTTAAGATGATGGTACTTCTTTCAAAAATTCCTTAAACATGAGCAGTAATGGGAAATTGGCCAATATTTGCTATTTCATAACAAAGCAAGATATAATTTTGTTTCTTTGTATGCCAGTTTGAACTTTAGTGGGTTTTTTTTTAGTAAGGAATGTTCATTTGACTATTAAGCTTAATGGAATAGTGAGTGCATTTAATGAAATTCATAAAATTTTAGTCTCAGTTTAGAAACTATTAATGTACACCTCCAAAATATAGTACAACTGAATATCAATAAATTTAAATTTGAACTCAAAAACTTTCTCAGGATGTACTAGGTGCATAATTAGGACAGTTTCATACTATTTTTCTTAATTGAAATGTATTTCAAGAGATAAAAGTCTTATCCCAACAGTTTGAAGGTACTCAGTATCTCACTTTGTAAAAAGGGGGGGGGGGTGTGAAATAAACTAAAAAAGATGCAAAATTTATGATAAAATTATGTAATTAGTGCCTTTCTATGTGTGAAATAAGTCCATTTGTGTTGGATGTATATTGCCAAGCTTGCTATTTACATCTGCAACTAAGAAATTGAAAAATTAAGGAATAATGCATTTCTTGATCACCAAGCTAATTTTTCATGATAACGCGCATGTGAGGTCTTTGTATGTTTTCATGCATTTCTTGAAAACCGCTGAAAGGAATTCAACAAAATTTTAGAATTTGTTTCGACTAACATAAATCTAAGACCAGGAAAATTTTTATTTAATTTGATGAACAAAAACATCTTCTTTAGGTGTAGGACCACCAAATACCGGGAACCAGTCCAGAGGTTGTACGTAAAAGTAGTACTAGTCAACAGACAGGTTCACTCTTGCATCATACAGAATTTGAACCGCACATGATACCAGAATAAATTTGGTATTTTTGGAAAGCTGAATATTCTAGGAAACTTGAGGATAAAGTTTTATTGGTTCTAAACGAACATAAAAATGTTGAGAGTCAATTAGGGACAAGCACTATTTTTGGACTGAAATAGAAAGTGAAAGTAGATTTTTAGACCACGTGGACTTCAGGTTGAGCGTTTTTTCTTATATGCCATGAAACATATTGTGAAATTTTGACAGAATTATCAGCCAGTGCATTTTTATAGGGGACAGAAGTGTCACTTAATTTGAAACAAAGGTAAATTTTCTAGGATAAGTCAAAATTATCAAATTTTAATATAGCCGAAGAGTAAAAAAACTATGGTGGTCCTACACCTGAAGAGGCCATAGACAGGTATATCAACTTCTATTTCTTTTGATAAAAATGGTACTGAAAGAAGGTAAATCACCAAGACTATCATTTTAATTGCTTATCATAGCTAAAACCTATAGGGGGGTCAAATTTCAGCCTAAATATGGTATTATGTAATATTGTATGAAATTATGGGGTCTGCAGTGGTCCGCGCTTAGTGGAATGTGCTTTAATTTAAATAAACTCCTGTTTTAGGTTTTGGATGTAATGAAAGGGTCAAAATCTATAAAACTAGAACTGGTAGACATTCTAGTATGCAGAAAAATAGTGTATTTAAGATGAATTTGTCAATTTTACACCTGCGGCTTAAGTCGGTTACATTGCTGGCATGGGTTAATACTAAAATTACTTATTTTCTAATCTGATGCTTGCTAAGGGTAAATTTGTTAGTAAACTAGTAACCATATGCAATAATTGTACTTGTTAAGATAATTGGGCCTTAAGATGATGGTACTTCTTTCAAAAATTCCTTAAACATGAGCAGTAATGGGAAATTGGCCAATATTTGCTATTTCATAACAAAGCAAGATATAATTTTGTTTCTTTGTATGCCAGTTTGAACTTTAGTGGGTTTTTTTTTAGTAAGGAATGTTCATTTGACTATTAAGCTTAATGGAATAGTGAGCGCATTTAATGAAATTCATAAAATTTTAGTCTCAGTTTAGAAACTATTAATGTACACCTCCAAAATATAGTACAACTGAATATCAATAAATTTAAATTTGAACTCAAAAACTTTCTCAGGATGTACTAGGTGCATAATTAGGACAGTTTCATACTATTTTTCTTAATTGAAATGTATTTCAAGAGATAAAAGTCTTATCCCAACAGTTTGAAGGTACTCAGTATCTCACTTTGTAAAAAGGGGGGGGGGGTGTGAAATAAACTAAAAAAGATGCAAAATTTATGATAAAATTATGTAATTAGTGCCTTTCTATGTGTGAAATAAGTCCATTTGTGTTGGATGTATATTGCCAAGCTTGCTATTTACATCTGCAACTAAGAAATTGAAAAATTAAGGAATAATGCATTTCTTGATCACCAAGCTAATTTTTCATGATAACGCGCATGTGAGGTCTTTGTATGTTTTCATGCATTTCTTGAAAACCGCTGAAAGGAATTCAACAAAATTTTAGAATTTGTTTCGACTAACATAAATCTAAGACCAGGAAAATTTTTATTTAATTTGATGAACAAAAACATCTTCTTTAGGTGTAGGACCACCAAATACCGGGAACCAGTCCAGAGGTTGTACGTAAAAGTAGTACTAGTCAACAGACAGGTTCACTCTTGCATCATACAGAATTTGAACCGCACATGATACCAGAATAAATTTGGTATTTTTGGAAAGCTGAATATTCTAGGAAACTTGAGGATAAAGTTTTATTGGTTCTAAACGAACATAAAAATGTTGAGAGTCAATTAGGGACAAGCACTATTTTTGGACTGAAATAGAAAGTGAAAGTAGATTTTTAGACCACGTGGACTTCAGGTTGAGCGTTTTTTCTTATATGCCATGAAACATATTGTGAAATTTTGACAGAATTATCAGCCAGTGCATTTTTATAGGGGACAGAAGTGTCACTTAATTTGAAACAAAGGTAAATTTTCTAGGATAAGTCAAAATTATCAAATTTTAATATAGCCGAAGAGTAAAAAAACTATGGTGGTCCTACACCTGAAGAGGCCATAGACAGGTATATCAACTTCTATTTCTTTTGATAAAAATGGTACTGAAAGAAGGTAAATCACCAAGACTATCATTTTAATTGCTTATCATAGCTAAAACCTATAGGGGGGTCAAATTTCAGCCTAAATATGGTATTATGTTCTGTTTTTAAAAATACAACAAATGTTAAATGCTTCTGGAAGAAGTGAAGTGATTATCACCAAAAGATTTCAAGATCATAATGCATAATGTATTTTGTATATGCAAGTTGAATTTTCCTATTAATTTCAGTTGTCAGACTATTCAATCCTAACTAATAAAACCCGTTTGTAGTTATAAATATTTTATATTTTTACTAGGAAAATTTATTTCTTTACTACTGGTCAGAGAGTATGGTAGTTCTTGTCATTAAATAATAAATATATTTATTGTTATCAAATCAACATTTGAATGATTTCTGACAGCAAACAGATAATAAACAAATAAAACAAAATTTTAAAAAAATAGCAAGCCTAGCGAAGATTACATCCTCATTTCCAATGACCATTTCATGAAGGAGGCAAGAATATAAATTTGCAAAAACTTTGTAGGGGTTTAGTATTTTTATTAAACATTCAAGGTCCTTTGTAATTTTTTATTTTGATCACAGATATAAAAAAAAATCAGCCTCTGACATCGTCAATTTTCTTTTGATTACTGTAATTACATATATATGGAGCTCCCGGCATCCTAACAAGTCTGGCATGTGTGGTTGAGCTTCCGAGGAACCTTTTGATATATCCCTTTCTCGATTTCTAGGATATGACAATCTAACATTTGTTATAAATTTTAAAAAAATTAAAATCTGAAAAATAAAACTCTCGTTTCGTTTCAGTTTTAATGATTTATACAGAAATATTTTATTTTGATCGTTTAAACTTGCAATTTTATTAATGTTTATATTAGAACAGTTTTGATGCAGCTCACTTTAATATAACTGTTTCAACTATAAGTTACATCATTGTTTGTTCTACAATCAAGCCTACCAATGCTGGAATTGGTATCTTTATAGAACGAAAAAATCGTGCCGTCGGGTTTTCTTTTGTTTTGTTTTGGTTTTTTAGGCAAGAATCCGATTATAACGGCAGTAAAATTCGGCTATCATCCGCAAAAAGTAACTTACAAATTTTTGACTCGGCTTATATTGAAGTGGTTCACAAGTATCATCAATGAGAACATTATTGAGATCATTAGTAAAAAGGTTGAAAACAAAACAAAGTAGGGCTTATGTGTCCCCCTGTATGACTCCTCTGTTAATTATCAAAAAAGAGTAATGAAATGATCAAATTTTAAAGCAAAATTTAGTATAAAAAAAAATAATTTTGTATTAACTAATAGAAATTTTTACCAATCCACACTAATGCCATTTTGTAAAGGAGCCCATAAATCAAAACGGAATAAAGGACTCATTTTTCGGGTCTAAAGCAAATGAATTTTTAATTATATCTATTTATGTTTAGTTTTGAAATCGATTTCTATAATTTATAAGTTAAGATAGATTCTTATTATTTGACTAATTTCAACTTATAAACAATGATATTTCCTTCGGATTTTCGATAATAAATGCTTTTCGTGGTCGTCTAGATTACTGTTACGGATGTTGTATACAGTTTGGCGATAACAATTTAAAATCGAAAACAAAGATATAGATTATTTTTTATATTTTCTATGCTAATGCTATTTGAATCTATATTTCTTTGTACTTCACAAAAAGAGAGTGAAATTGTTTCTTTTTGTACGGAACAACTTTTAATAAATTGATTATACAATATTGCAGATTGAACATATACATAATCAAATTTATTTCCCCGGGGCAGGTCGGGGTTCGATAAGGGATATTTACATGTTGTACTATATTACAGTCAGTTTTACCCGTCTATGATCGCCGAAGTTGTTCCTTTAAATTTAACACACATTGTCTATATACACTTTACACTTAATTTTTCAAAAAAATTTGCGGGTGTGGTGTCGGGTTTTCGTCTTTCTCGTATTAGTTGATTATCTCCTACCTGGACCCCAATTTTCGAACTGAACGCCGTACGAAATCGAAAAGAAATTGCACAAGTAGTAATAATTACATGCAATTAACATGGCTCAAAGACGTGAGCTTTTTACGCCATTTTCTTCTTGTACAAAGTCAACAGAGTCTGTAGAAAAATTCTTGAAAAGTATAAATGAAGAACGTCATATTTTTCGTTATTCCTCTTATTATTAGCGTTGTATTTGTTCTAACTTACGGAGATAACAGATATGGACAAAACCCGCAATACTACCCGTACCAATATGGAAGCCAATCTAACAGGCAATCTGAAAAAGGTTCTGAGAGAGCATCGGAAAGACCATCTAGAACGGAATCTATTCTTAGGAGAATAGAAGAAAACAACAGACAGGCTGTCATGGGGACACTTAGTAAGTATGAAGTACAATATTGATGAAACCGGATCCTTTTTGTCCGTAAGAAGACATGGCATATAACTTTAACTATAAAAACATAAAGGGTAATAGGGGTATTTTTTACCCTGGCCCTTTTTTAATCCGACAAATCACAAAATTAACATCGGATTGAGGGAACGCTAATTCCAAAAACTGTACTTAATGATATTTGTTTTCAGTCTTTTATAGAATTACGCTTTGTTTCGAGTTGTACATTTTGGTCTTTATTTTTTCTGTCTCTTATGGAATTACGCTTTTGTGCATGGCGAACTGTATACTTTTTGGTTATTTTTTTCCAGTCAACTGCATGTGGAATTACGCCTATGTGACGAAGTATATTTACTGGTATTTATTTTTTCATTCGCATTTGTTGTGAACTGTTTTTTAGTCTCCTATGGAATTACGTATATGTTGAGGACTGTATCTACTCGTCTATTTTTTCAGTTTCATATGGAATACTTTTCCTACTGCTGACCAACATTACAGGGTTTATCGGTGGTTGACGTCGTTTCATCATCCAGTAAGTATGTATTACTACCTTTTTTAGCTCACCTAGCTAAAGGCCATGTGAGTTTATGCTAAGGCCATGTGAGTTTATGCCATCACTATGCGTCCGGCGTCGTCCGTTGCCTGTCGTCCGTAAACAATTTTGAAAAAGTATTCTCCTCTGAAACCACTGAACCAATTTGACTTAAACTGTGCAAGAATGATATATAAGCGGTTAGGACAGTATCATTCGTCAAACCTCGGACTCATCCGCTGTTCTCCGATAGAAATATGTGGTGTATGTATCTTGTTTGACAAACAAGTGTTATCGGATTCCTTATTGCCAGAATATTTTTACATGTATTTGTTTGTTTAAATAGCAAGTTATCAGTAATGAATATTAATTTTTTATGAAAGAAGCGTAGTACACGATGAAGCCCCGCCATTTAAGCGTGTAACTCATACTCACGCGCCTTCAAAGGCTAAATATGGCTCTTCCAGAATTATTGGAGACGAAGGGTCCGGTGGATTGAATAAATTTCCATGTAGTAAGATATTATATAACAGCATTCAGTGGCCGGAAACATCATGAATCTGGCGAGCCAATAGGTCTATTTAGTTGTTTTTAATAGAATTTCTTTAACTTGTTGACACGAGAAAAAAATTATTATTACTGGAAAAATAAAGAAATTGCAGACCTTTTTTAATTTGTAGGTTTGCCACAGATGTCTTGAATTGCTTGTTTTTGGAGGACATCGAATCAAAGAGAATATATATACAAGATCTTAACAAGTATTTAAAATATATCAACTATTAAAAATATGTTTTTGCTTTAATTTCATGTTCATTGTTTCTGCTCTTAAACAGAATTAAACAAATGTTTAAAATACTTGCTGGTACATTCCACTGTTTGCGTTCAGTAGTGAAGAGTACATTGTGAAGGCTTTTATTGCCTTGTTCCCCGCCGTTACCCACGTGAATCCCGTGGTGTAGAATAAGAATATAAATGTGCGGATGGCAAATCTACATTTATAGTCAGATCACTCTTTCTGCTGCCTGGATGTTAATTGTGCTCGTGAGAGAACGTCTTGTTCATGGACAGTACTAACTTCCAAACGTATGAAGGGCCAAATGCGAGTAAGTGTCGCGCCATATTTTCCTCCTATACTATATTCCGCCAAGCGATCTAAATTTCCACAAATAAGCCTTTTACAATTCCTTTTTTTTAATTCCCATTGTTACGTATAAATACAAATAAAATGTCATCTAAGACACACATGTTATTAAATTACTACTCCAGACAAGCGTTTCTTCTGATCAAGACTCAAACCTCGAAAATATTTAAAATCCAAATAATTAAGATGTTGTAGAACGTTTATATCGTTCAGATTCCAAAACTCTATAAAAATTCCGGCTTATGCCAACTACTCCTTGCAACAAAAAGTTCTCTGAAAATTCGTCCGGTGCGTCCCTATTGGTCATCACATTTAAAAAATTTATTTATGTGTTAGTTCAACTATTGTCGTCGTGAATCTCGCTAAAATTCTGCTGAGCGCTAGACATTCAATAACCATTTAATTTATCACTCCGTCGTTTCATGTTTGTTTTGTATCGCGTTTAACGCCTTTTTCTGCAATTTTTCGTTATATAATGGCGTCCAGTTTTTATTGGGGGAGGAAGCAGGAATACCCGGAGAAAACTCCTGCATTTTACGAGTTTTTCAAAATACAAGGAAAGTTTCTCGCTCAACCTTACATGGCATAAAAACAAACACTGTAATGATGAAGATGCTGTACAGACAGACTAGAAAATACAAGAACGGGCGGTTGGTGTAAAGCATAATCGGAAACAAAAAATTTAGTTAAAACAATTATAACCAATTGAGTTCTTTGTCACCTCCATCCTATGTCCTAGAGATTCAGCGACATACTCACCTTTTGCTGAATCGCTTTTCCAGCGACTGTCCCTTTAAAAACAGCGTTCATTTACATCAATATTACCGGCTATAGCAGCGCCTCCCCACTCGTAATGAATGAATGTATATTTAAGTCGGGACGAATTTCTTTTAATCTGGAAATAAAACAATCTCTAGCTCTAGAATAACTAAGAGGGCTGTTTTATGTATAAGTTCACATCGTTTCTTAGATATGACATAAAAATTAGCTTGAACAGAAAATTATTTGGAGAAGTATCTATGTCGGCAAAAGTAATTATTTGTTTGGTTGTTAAATAGTGTTTAACGCCAATTTCAGCAATTTTTCAGTTATATTATGGCATCCAGTTTTTATTGGGGGAGGAAGCCGGAGTACCCGGAGAAAACCCCCGACCTGCGGTAGGAAAACTGGTAAGCCTTGTCAATTAAGATTAGAGTCGGGTACACTCTGCCTGCAGTGAGAATCGAACCCGCAATCTCAGTGTTGACAGACCACGTGATCATAGTAGACGAAGTACATTGACCACTCGGCCACCGAGGCCCCGAAAAAAGTAATATATTTTTTCAATAAAAAATATGGACAGGCAATTGTTAAGCCTGTACAAATAACCATTTTTGTACTGATCGGTTTTACTCTTGTGAATGAGAATACAAAAATGGTCATCTTCAAATATTTTATCTTTACAATGAATTGAACTGACCTCATCGTAACGTAAAAATCTGCAAAAAAATACAACAGTCATCGTTAAACCTCTTATTGTATACAAATCATTACAATCTTTATAATTGCACATAAATCCATAAGCGTTTCTGATGAAATATGATCCTTCTTCACTGTCGGATTTCCGGGTTGTCTTTTCGAACTACTTGAGCATCTCTTGGGATCCAATAATCCTTGGATACTGTGCCATTCCGTGAACGGCGGATTGTCCAACATGATATGACGACCTTTAACAGATGAGTTATGTATCAGTGGCCGTTCATTGCACAATTGTGATGTTTCTATCGGCTTGTATTTTTCTATCGCGATACTTGTTAACAGTATCGCGATGGAAAAAAACTTTATGCATAGTGTAAAAAGTATCGGCTTACTTTTGAAAAGCATCGGCCTGCTTTGTTCATGTACCGGACTGATCATGTCACAATTCTGATGTTTCTATCGGCTTGCTTTTTTTTATCTTTAAAAAGTATCGCAATAGAAAAATGCAAGCCGATAGAAACATCACAATTGTGACATGAACGGCCACTGATAGTTATGAATAAAGCTACGTGTATGGCATCCTCACAAGTCAGGGTTTCTGTGTCCACATGTGTCCACGAAACCTTGACAAACTTAGGTAGGAAATTCCCTGGCTAGAAGTCACTATTTTGATTGGCTACATCATACCTTAATGTAGCTAATCAGAAGCTCGCTTTCATTCCCGACATGGTTTGGTTAGGGGATTTCCCGATCTCGCTTGTAAATAAACCAAACAGATGTGTTGCGTAGACCATGTGAAAATCAGTGTTTTTATAGTAAAGTAGTGTTAATAGTTTGTTGATACCGCGTTATTTATTAGTTGCGTTACGTTTTCTTCCAACTCTAGAATGACTACTGCCAAACACTTGCTTCTTTCAAGCAATTTCATTGGTTGATATTTTGAAGGATTGACGTCATACGAAAATCTTCTAGCCCGGGAATTTCCTAGCTAAGTGTGTCAGGGTTTCGTGGACACATGTGGACACAGAAACCCTAACTTGTGAGGATGCGTGTATGGGTAAAGCTGGCACGGATTAACCTAATTCTTGGGATGAACCGCTTCCACCTTTTGAATACTTAACAATATTTTCTATTAGTTTTATCAATATTTTGAAATAAATTAACTTCCAACTTTTCACCATCTGCAGATAGTTGAACTGCTACGTCTTTAGCTCCACATATTCCTCCTGAATATTTCGCCAGTTTTCCATGCCATTTCTGAGTCTACCTTCAGGTATATCAATCGGGCGCACCGTTTCTATATGCATGGTTAATCATCAGTTAATGTATGTGTCTGATCTGAACCGCTGCAAAATTCCTTATCCACCACTAATTTGTTAATTATGTCAGATTTTCTAACATTGGATGAAAATATTGATGTCTATCTTGTTAAAAGTATACACTCTCCGGCACAGAGAACATAACTGGTTCACAGATATAACCTCTGCCACACGTCATCCTCCATTTACAGCGGGACTACGTTTGTCGTCTGCCCGTGACGTAATCTGGTTCCCGTGATCGCGAATCTACATGCTTACTTCCGAATCCTGTATGTTATTCTTTGTATGATTAATTTTGTACATATGATTGATATTTATATTAATAAAATATGTTTAAAATAATTTTTGTCTATGGTTAAGAATATCCAAACATTAACTAATGCTTGTCATGGCCTCGCTTAGGAAACATCTAGCGTCCTTCATTTTATTGCAGATTTTTGAGTTGATTTTGAACTTCTCTTCGTCCTCTTTCCTGGGTGGGATCCCAGTGGTTGACCCACATGCAGAGCAGCCCAGCGTGTCCCCGGGTGGCGGATAGGGGACACCCTCTCGTTTGGGGTTGTCAGGTCATAATACGGAAAGCTTGGTCGCGGACCGTAGTGGGTAACGTATTTGGAGAGTGCCACGCTCCTTGCACGAAAAAGAACCCTTTTGTAGATTTCGAAAAAAGTTGACTCATTGTAGCCGCTACAAAAGGCCAAATTTCCCCCCCTACCTAATACTCCATACTTTTCCAGTGGCAGTCAAAATTTTGTTCCCTGTGTCTTATCCCGCACCCTTATCCGTTGATTTATTGTTTGTTAACTTGTTCTCGACCTGAATATAGCTGATATATTGCTCGCTGGACGTAAAGCAAACATCCAATCAATCAATCAATCAATCAATCAATCAATCAATCAATCAATCGTTCTCTTTTCAAAATATTCAATATCCATGTATTTGTGCGTGAATGGCACATATATGTAGGAGGCTCCACGGTGCTCCATCCACAGAGATGCTGAGGACGCCACAATATGGCGGTTAGGAAGGCTTCGTGTTGGGGAGTTGTCAGGTTGTATTGCGGAAAGCCTGACCGAAGAAGAAATCAGATAACGTGGTCGTGCACTCACGATAAAGACCTTATTTGTGAATTAAAAAAAAATGTAGTATGGTTATAAAGGCTGACTTCTCCGTTTCTTACCAATATTCCATACTTTTCTAGTGGCAGTCAAAATGTTTCTGATGGTCCACTCCTTTCCCGTTGAATTGCTCTCTTCCTGAATATAGCTTAAATATTTATCGCTTGGCGTTTAACAAACAGTTAATCAGTGAATCATTTAAATATATACGTCGATACAGTAAACACGCTCTAGTTTACCAGCAAAGGTGATTGACTGATAAATTTGACATATGCCTCTTTGTGCCGTTTAAAATCTTTCCCGAACAAACTTTCAGACCAGAAATGGCGCCTTTGATCGACCATAAAGCATTTGTTGTTAGAATTAAGTATGTTGTTATGATTCTTTATGTATTTGTAAGCTATTGGATACAGCTAAAATATTTCTACTTGGTCGTCAAATGTCAAACAACCAGTTCTCGGCAAAAATCTTGCTGTGAGAGTGCTAGACGTGTAAAGCAGTTCGATACCAGTTCAACATTATGTTAGATATAAAGTACGACATTTTGAGCCAGATACCAGTACGACATTCTTAGGCAGATAACAGTACGGCATCAGAGCCAGTAAGATACCATTACGACATTTTGGTAGATACTAGTACTTTACGAGTTGTTTACATGAGCATGGAATTTAAATACAGCATGACTTCAACAAATAAACTACAAGATAACCTTTTATATACAATACGACCTTGAAGTCGCATCAGACCAACGATACTAAGAAGCGGAACACCCAATGCAAACTAAAAAAAACTACTTCCGGTTGTATTGTTTATTTGTCTGTCAATGCTGTGGTCTGGCCGTCATTCCCCTGAAAAAATAAACAAATACATCCAATACAAATAAGATATTATTTTAATGAATGTTTCTTAATTAAAAAAAATCGTCTGATATCATTCTATAAGAAAATCCATGTGCTTTAATAATACATATGTTCAGCATTATCCATTAAAATAACAACTAAAAAATGATAACGATGTTTAAAATCATTAAAGTGAACGTTACCGTTACAACGACAGCGGTTAATGATGAATTAAGAGTCTTCTTTTTTCAAACTAAAACATCCTCATTGGCCTACGTCACAACGGCACAATACGATTCGCTACTTTTGCAATGCACACGATATAGCTGAAAATCTCATAATTTGTTTATAATAACCTTAAACCGATGCCGATGCGTATATATATATATATTCTATTAATCAGTTATTCAAAAAAGGTAAGAAAATTTTGAGATAAAGTATTATATTTTTATTTCTATATATTCTCATAATATTGTATGAGATCTCGTTTTAGAATGGAGGGAGTGATATTAAATGGTTATTTGCAATCAAATGTTTCAATTTTTCTAATTATCACGTCCTGAATATAGGTGAAATATTGCTTGCTATACCTTAAACAACAATCAATCAATCAATCAATATATTCTTCTAACCTCTAATGTACTGACCTCAAAGCTTAGTATTTACAAAACGTTTGTCTAGCATTTATCCAATCACGGGTACTCCAGTCAAGTTAAAGGAAAGGGCCAACAGTAGAGCCAGCGGAACTGAAATTAAAATCAATAAGAATAATATGCTATTTTTAAATTATTAAGGTAGCAAGATACTACAGCCCAGTTTGGAATCGTTCAGGCAAAAATATCTTACAGCGGTATTGACAGACTGATATGATTAGGAAAGTACCTTGAATTCGTTTCAGTAAAAACAAATGTGACCCATTACAGAGAACTTTGTTAGCTGTTTAATATATACAACAAATAAAAAGAAACGATTAAATTTTTTGCCTCAGATCGTATAAATGGATTTTTTTTATTACTTAAAAAAACAAAGAAGAATTATTTATTCTTTTATTTATTTCGTTATAATTGTTATAAAACTGGTAACGTCGAACGAGAAATTTTAACACAATTCTAAAAAGTCATAGTTTGTCGAATACAAGTTTTCCTACTACAAAAATCTTGCAACACAGTTACATGTAAATTAATACTTACGGAGGAAAGACCATTTGTTCGGGTTGTTGTAGCTAGCAAGAGCTTGTCTATCAGAATATCCATAATTATTGCTGTTCATAAGCGATACCGCGTTTTGATAGGTATAAAACGGGTACCCCTGACTCAGAACGTTATCACCATATCCGTAGTCTCCGAGAACCAACACAACACTCAATACGCAGGGAACCAGTAACAGTGTTAGCTTGTACATGATGGATAGCTATATAGATATGAATCTCCACTTGACTAAGCAGACGATAAATCGGAGATTGACGAAATTTCTGTAAGCTAACCTTTTTATACACCGATCGTCATGGAAATATTACCCAACGTAACCAAGTTAATACGTGACGTACTCGTCCAGTGGTCACGATTTGAACTTTTCTTTCTTGAATAACCGTGATTGATTGAAACGGCCATGGTGATTAATTCGTTTCCTTGTCAATTTCCAATTTTCCGGGTATTTTGAGGTCGAAAATATGGACTTTAAAATTTCTTACTTAAAAATATTTCGTTAAAAACTAGTGTTTTATTTGATTGTATTTAAAAATATTTAATTTTATTATTTAAAAAATATATATTTTTTGTAAATGGAAAATAACAAATGTGAGCTCGAAGAACGGAAAAATATCAAAAACAAATCAAGCGATATCAACACCATACCCCTCCCCAACCATATACTGGATTTTATTATAATTTGACTGTTTACATGCCCAGCCAGGGGATAAGTCCTCTGGGGTTTTTTTTTGGGGGGGGGATCTGTCAGGTTATTGTACGGAAAGCTTGATCTCGGACCATAGTGGGCGATATGAAGGGAGTGCCACGCTTATTGTAAAAATTTTATTTTAAGTGCGATAAAATACATGATTCATGTATTTAAATGTATGTATAATGAAAATTCTTTACATTTGAATGTTTTATATGAAAAAATCATGTGTTTTATGTGTTTTAATTATTTTTATATATGTAACTGCTTATTTATATAAGTGCCACAAACAAAGTAAAAGTTGTTTATATTACAATAAAAGAAGTTAACGTTTTGTATATCTACAATTGAGAATACAATATATGAAAAGCAAAACATTTTAATTATAGTGTTGTACGTTTCTTTAAGCATATTATATTGTACAAAAAGCATTGTTACTGGGCACATGTTGCTACAATATAAATCACGGTCAAATCCTGAAGGACAAACATTTTCTTACGTGGACCTAAATATTTGTCTTCTTCTATGCAAATCTTGTTGTTGTATGTGATTAGACTCTTGGTGTAGTTATATGAAACAGCGTCAGTTTTTCTTCTTTCTCTAATGCTTTTGTAGCCAGAGGGTATGCACTCTATTGGCAACTAACGTTTCCTCGCGGTATTTCATTTCCTCGTACAGTTTAAATTATTTTCGGCACATCTATACATTTTAATTGGTTCAATATCTACTTGTAAGAAAAATTATACTTTATCAATTGTCTTTTCAGTAAAATTGAGACATTTCAGCCACAACTCATATCTCATCATATTAAACGTAGCATGTCTATGATATACCAAAGCCATCAAAGCACTTTTTTTCGCAATACAGTTGAAACTTTTATTCTGTTTATTATAACTTTATATATGTCAATAACCGTAATACACAATACGAACCGAGATTTTTCCTCAAAATAATATAGTAAACGGTTAAAATGAATGCGGCGACTTATTTTCAATCATTGAATTGAATTGTTTTGAGATTCTTTTCATTTTATTTGTTGACATTGTCTGTGTTCTGTTTAAATTGTTATTTAATTGTTGTTTAAAGATTTAATTCTTGTCTCTATTAAACAAATTTTTTTGACATTTTACTACAAACTTTGGCTATGAAATTTGTCATATAAATCCTATAAAAATGTTGCATGAAATTTTTGGTATTTTTGAATTTGTGTAACTGTTTTCGTATTTTGAAGAACTGTTCTTTTATTGTTATGACATTTGTCCTTTACAAATTCTACGATAAGTTTGCTCTTAATAACTTAATTTTTTAACTATTTTTATTTTACGCACTGTATTTGTTGACCTGAACTTCGTCCAACGTACTTTGATGATTATGTTCTCCATAAACTTTTCTTCAACCATTCCTTACATGTCCTGTTACACAACAAGAGAAGATGGATGTCATGATATTCCTCAGGGCCAAGTTCCGAAATAATTTCACGTTTTCGCTCCGGCATTTGTGTCGTAATAACAAATTTACATACACTCTAAATCAGTATAAAAACCGACTTCAGACTTTATTTCGACAATCTCCCAGCAAGTACTTACCCAGACGAAAGGGGATTCACACATTTTATCAAAATGAAGCAGGTGTTTTTTCTGATCATTCCATGTGTTGTCGCTATTGTATTGGTCAATGCCGATGGCTATGGTGGTTATGGATATAACGGATATGGAGGGAATTATGGTGGAGGAGGATATGGTGGATATAGCGGATATGGTGGATATAGTGGATATGGAAATGATGATAAGACTATTGTCTATAATTACGTAAAGCGTGTTCCAGGTAAAGCTGTTTATTATCCTTATCCAGCACCCGGAAAACCTCAGCCTGTTAGCCTTCTTGGACCAATACTCAACGAGATCAATGCAGAAAACCAGAGAGCTTTCCTTGCTAACGCTCGTACGTAAACATACTTTTCTATTAATATGTTTCCACAATACATAAGTATGTAGCATTAGTACTGTTCTGATAATTTTGCCGCTATAACTGTATTATACTAGTAGAATTTGAAGTAAAAACTGCTCAATTCGAAACGTACATACATGGTTTTTTTTCCTAATTGCATCAACAGTTGCACAAATTTTATGAAAAAGTAATAGCTTTTGCATATTTCCTACACAAAAATCATGAAAATAGTTTATTTTGAGGTTTTGAATGATTATAGGGCTAAGCCGGTAAAAAGGTTTTTTTCTAAGCCAATTTACTACGTAGTTATTTTTGAAATGTTTAGAGTGCCGTAACGCATTGGCGAGTATTGACCCTCTTCAATGTTGTTTCTTATTATTAGCGTTCATTTGAACCATTAGATGCCGATTCTGTCTTTAACTATGCCTTTAATCCATTTCAGTATCATACGGCCTGCTTGCTTTGCTTCTATCAAACATAACCGGATTCATCGCTGGTAAATAAAGACAGTAAATAGATTTTGTATATTTATGGTAAGTGTGATGTTGTATTAAAAAAATATTTCTTTCAGCTGTAAAAACTAAATATTTATGTGTTTTATGCTCTATATATAAAAAAATCTGTAATAAGCAAAAACACATTTATATTTTTAACAATGTAATGAAAAATTTTGTATTTTACTCTTTATGTAGAGAAAACACAAATATAATCTAATTTTTGACCTTATATCTTAAAATTAAAGCTTTAAACCTTTTTAGTGGAAAATGTAGTACTTAATTTTAATTTAGCTTCTTAAAATTTTGCAGGATTAATAATTTAGTTATATAAATATTATTATTAGATATCTACTATTAACATATTCATGTTTCGTTGTAGGGGGTGCTTGACGACCAGACCACATGCAGATGTTGACTATTCTAAATAAAAAATCTAAAAAGTTCTTTGTTTAGTTGCGAAAATTAATTAATAAACAAGCGAAAGACGCCCGATTCCTCGTCAGAAATTACATTCTTCGTAAATTTATGATACAGATGACCTAGTACAGATTAGGCCGAATTTTACTGCCGTTATAATCCGAAGTTAGTTTTGTGATTTGTCGGATTAACAAAAAAAAAAAGCGAGGGTACGATTATTCGTTCTAAGTACAGATAAGCTCACGCGCACTCGTCTGCACTCATTGCGTTGTCCAATCAAAACGCTTGAAACAGAGACGTTGTTATGGTAATTTTTTTTAGTTTCGGACGGTCTAATGATTTATAGTCGTTCGTACCATAAAACCATTTCGTACCATGAATTTTGCCTGTGCATACACACTTATTTTGACAAAAGTTTATCGCAATTCGAATGTAAACAAAGTAGGTTTAGATATTTTTTTTTCAAGAAATTGAAGTCGATACACAGATAATCTCGATTAAAGTTAAGTTTACCTAAAATAATCAATAATATAAGAAGCGCTTATATTCCTTGTGTCGCAGAGGTGAATTTACAGAATTTACTTACACTCGACACAATCCAAATACTATAACTTCCCTGTGTCAGTATATGTTGGTTTTATTCGAAGTGGGATCGAGACTTAAGAATAAGATAAATGGTCTCTTAGAAAAAGATAATTTTAAAATTCATTTCTACATTTCTAAAATCTATCAATTATACATAGAATGTGTTAGTAATAATGATTGAATACAGAAGATACAGAACAAATCCAAGGAAATAAAACATGACTGTTTAAATGTGACAAACAAGATGATGAAATCCAGTTTTAACTATGACACAAGTTGCGACTTTCTGAGTTACTTCTCTTGTTTAACCATTTACACAAAAGTCAAAAATATTGTATCCCTCCAATTTGAAATATATCAATATTATAATTTCTTTTATAAGCAGTCAATAGAAATGATATGATACTCTAAGCAATGTTATATCAACAATAACAGTTTTATATTGTGTTTTGTGAGACATACATTGTTTTTTATTCAAAGTTTAATTATATTTGTGTCACGTAGCATTATATTTTGTCTGCAAATAAAGTTATAACGCGGGAACTGTCTTAGCACACTTTATTTTTATTTTCCTACCAGTTTGGATGAGATTTAGTATCAGACATCGGGAAGCTTGCATTGCAATGCTCCGTTACAAAGGTTTCCAAAAACTTAGTTTGTGCGCATATATGTTATGTTTATACGCGTTTCTTTCTAAAACGAATAATATACTGCGAATCTACCTTGTTTCGATTTACCATAACGCCTAACTGTAACACGCCCCGATTCCATCTAAATTAAATAAAAAATTTGGTTCGCAAACACGGAATGTTATCGATATGAAATCTAATTAAACACGCATTTAACGTAATGACTGTAACATTAGTTTGAACATGAATACACCTTACCCGGAAGTTTACCTGTAACGAATGTATACCCTTGTACATACTCACCATATATGCAGGTAATTGTACGACGTTTATCTGTTGATTATTATAATTCTTTGCTTTTTAATTGCAAAATATTCAAACAATGTATGACCATGCTTTTGTGTTTAATTTTAACGAATATTTTAATATTTATTGGTTTAGTATTGGCGAATCAAAGCACTAGACGACAGTAATTTATCATCAAATAAGATCTATTTGATTTAAATAACATATCATTGAAACTACAAACAGGTTTGACTACATATAAAACTTGGTTGTCATTGGAACCATTTCAATAGTGCGGAGCTTTTTCTTTACTATTTTTAATGGCGCTTTACGCCAGTCTGTCCAATTGTACAACCAATTAAATGCGTTATTTTTTTATTGGGGGAGAAAGCATGAGGACCCCGGATTATCGACAAAAAATTGATTTCTGTGTTATACTACATGTATATGCATGTACTCAATATATGGTACACAGGCAGTTTACTGGGCGAGAACACAATACCCCGTCACTATTTTGTTCCGGAACAAAAACAGTGATAGATGGATATTAAACAAGTATTATTTTTTTCTTTAAGCAATATATTTTCTAGCAGCCTCTTTAACCTTTTTTCAGTAAAATACAATTGTTATTGCAATATCTGAAAAAGGCGTGACAGTTCAATACCGTCTAATTATAGACCAATATCGCTTATTATAGCTGCGTCGGAAAGGTTATGTTTTTTAACCACATGCAAAGAAGTAATCTATCAATACCATTCTGGCTTTCTTCCCAATTGTTCCACAGTTAACCAGTTGTTAGAAATATGCAACTGTATTTTAAAATCACTGGAGAAGAATTAAATAAATTGCTTCGTATGGACTAAATTGAAATCTATTAGAATGGTTTAAAAGCTATTTCATAATAGGCAGCAGAGAGTAGTAGAATAAAACAATCGTCGTCCGAACTTTGTAATGTGTATGCTGGTATTCCGCAACGGTCAATTATTAATTATTGTTTCTATCAATGATAAAGCTAAAAAACTTGTTTCCATATGTAGACTGTTTGCTGATGAAACGTCGTTCAGCTATTCTAGTGGTGATCTTTCGCAGATACTAGCTGCGAAATGGTAGGTCTTTAGGTCCTTTGACATTTTTTTTTATCTAAGGATCCGGTCCGCCAAATTAAAAAAAAATGTCAAAGAACCCGAAGAGCTATGGTTCCGCAGCTAAACAGATACATGCTGATATTAATCACGATTTGAAAGAGCTGAACAAATGGTACAAATTGGGCAATATCATTTAACCCGGAAAAAACTGAAATCATTTTATTTTCGAATATAATACCAACAGATATCCGGTTAACACTAAATGACATTTATATACCAGTTTCTAATCTCGTAAATATCTATAGGTATTACCTTCAGCAGTGATGCTAAGTATAATACACATATTGATAATATTATATGTAGTGTTGCCAAGCCAACGCACTCGGGAAATCGAAATATAAATTTACTTCAAAAAGAACAAGAAAAAATATATTTGTTCTTTCTGAATACGCCGGTGAAGTTTGGGACAACATGGGGATGGGCTACTGCAATAAACCTAAACAATTACAGCTCCCTTCAACTATATGAGAGTGGAAGCGTTTAGATATATCAATCCGTAATGTTAACTCTATTTTTAAGTTTAAATCTGAATTAAAAAACTTGAATCCACATGTAAGAGTTCCAAAGCACTATGAATATGGTCTTCAAAAACTTAATACATAAATATGTATTGTCGTAACCCAATTAAGATTGTTCAGCATCAATATTGAATTATCATTTTTACAGGGTAAATATTCTATCTGATCCATGTTGTTACTGTGGATCTGACCTCAAGATTCAAATCATTACATTTGAATGTTCGAATTATCCTAACATTAGAAATAGATTAGTTGAAAACCTTCAGTTGGTCGCCAATCTACTGTCAAATAACTTCTTACATCTGGTAATTCGCCGTTTTTTTAATGAGCAGAAAGAAAATGCCTTTATGCACGTATTTGAGTATATCAAAGTTTCAGAAAGGTTCCCCATAGTTTGAATCATTACTCACAAGGATTTAAAATCACTCATTACCACATCCATCACATTCGATCTTTCTCTCTATTCCTACTTTTTTTCTTTTTTTCCCTTTTTTTGTCATCAAAGTTTTGTTTTATCTCGAACCATACATAATAAAATTGGTATTGTATTACAATGTACGCTGCTGTATAAATATTTAACATACTGTGCACTAGAGACTTCAAAAGTTTTATTAACTTGTGTCTATCCTGTTTGCATAATATGTTTAAACTAAAAATAACATACTTGCCCCGCCTCAGAGGCCCTCTATGGTTTTTATTGTTTGAGTGAATGTTTTTTTTGCAAATTTTTAGCAAGTGAAAACCCTCGAGCTTCGGTAGGAAAATCTGCAATCCTTGTCAGTTAAGATTGGAGACGAGTAAACCCTGTCCGCAGTGAGACTCGACCCTGACATTCACTGGATCTATGGTAGAGACATTCACTTGATCTATGGTAGAAGACTAAATTAACAGTTTATGTCACAATCAGTTGACCAAACTATAAATAATCAAAAGCTAAACAGCGGAAACCAGTCGTATCTCAAGGATAACAGATGTGTCTTGATTGGCTGCTAAATCGGGAGATAGTTGCCGATTGGAAAACAAATAAGCAGAGCTAAGTTAGGGATGAAATCCCGGCAAAATTACGGGGCGGTAACAATCGGGAGGCAGCTGCCGATTGGCCAACTGTCTTGTCTTGTTCAGGTAACTACCGCCGTTAGTCGGCGCACTCTATCCTCTGGATAGATATATGTGGTGCACATCATTGCATGTGTATGGTGCATATAGTCACAGTGAGAATACGAATATTTGACGGAGTCAGGTGAACATTTATGTACAGTGTATATTTGGGTTATAACACAGTTAGGCATCCACATATAAGTTATTAAATGCAGAGTTATTAAACTCAGTCTACAATTGCTACTTTATCGTAAAAGCACTGAAAAGCACTAAAAGGCAAGAAGCAGCATTATACGTAAAATATCAGGCACTAGTCATAAATGCACTAAAATGTTCAAATATTGTTAATCTAAAATTTTACTTTCTGATATCAAAAAGGGCATGTATAGCGGTTTCTAAAATTATAAAAGCTGCTAAAACACGATGCTTGAGTTAAAACGATAAGATGCACTTGGTCAAGTGTGGCGTCAAAATAAAATTCATAGATATATATACAAGAAGGGTATTTTCACTATTGCATTTTTTTTTTAAAAAACACTAAAATCATCGGATTATACATTGTTTACATATTTATAGAATCCTGCCCCCCCCCTCCTTTAACTGTCTCGTCCTTTCCATATGTAGGTTATAGCACATGTTCCTTGTTAGTTCCTCCAACTCTATATAACCTTGTTTTTTCAGCTTACTGATATACGGCATCTGTTGGTTTGTACAGTCCAGTATAAGTTGAAGTAGGTTGTTTTGGGTGACAAACTCTTGGTAAACATCGTTTCTGATTTTATCTAGGTAGCTTTTGATATTTCGGAGATGGCTTATCCGAACGTTTTCCAGCTTTGGACACTTGAGAATAAAATGTTGTAGATCATCTAGCTGGCTCATCTCCGCATAGGCAGCATATAGTTTTGATATAACTATCTCCATACTTTTTTCTTGCTGTATTAAACAGGTTTGTTAGAGTTACAAGCTGATCATGTGGCGAAATCCAAACTAACACGGAATCAGGTTTCTAACTTTTATTAACTGCAAACTTCTGTATGGTGCATATAGTCACAGTGAGAATACGAATAGTTGATACTATTTTATAAAGAATATTGTAGAAAGTTCGTTTTCAAGTAGTTTCTATAATTATCTAAATCTTTCTTATCTAATAATAGTAACATGTAAATTCCAGAAGCTTCCAGATAAACAATAGTACAATCAACTAATTTCTAGAATAAACCATAACATCCTTGTTCTAAACAAATTATATAACAATAATAATATAGCATAATTAAAAAATAATCACAAGTAAAAATAATTACAACTGTTCATGTAATATCGTGAATACAGTTCGCGACAGATCCTGACTTCTGCCGCTCTTATTTTTCTATGTACATTTTCTGTGCCTTCCCAAATATTATGTGGTTGTGACATCGGGTTTTTCTGTAATTGGAGGTATTAAAGGGTTGACTTCTTAGCTATATCTTCCTCACATTGTTGAGACCAGTATAATTGTTGTGCCTTCCTTACTTCTTTTTTCCACGCCTTTTTTGATCTAGGGTTTTTCATTAGTTCATGTATTGTCTCCATTCCATATTTCTCTAAAACTAGTTCAGCCCTTTCTGTAAAAAGTTCGTTGCTATTTCTGTTGAAGCAATGTTGTCTAATTAAGATATTATACTCTGCTGATGATGGGCATCTGATTATATTCTTAAAGAGTGACAGTATATTATTAAGATCTATATACATCTGTATTGGAATTGCACCAACGAATAGGTAAACTGCAGTAATATTGCAGTATTTCAGGTTTTGTTTGGAAGGCCTCGAGATTTTCCTCTGCATCTTTTCTAGTTGTTCTATTTCATATTGCCTACATTTCATTATCTCAAGCCCATATATCATTAGTGGTAGTCCAAAGCAATCTTGGAAGGCCTCGAGATTTTCCTCTGCATCTTTTCTAGTTGTTCTATTTCATATTTCCTACATTTCATTATCTCAAGCCCATATATCATTAGTGGTAGTCCAAAGCAATCTTGAAATACCCAACAAATAAGCAGAGATAAGTTAGGGATGAGGTAGCAATAATAATAGGTCGACCGCCGTTCGTTGCCAATCGAGAAAAGCCGAGCAATCACGAATCAGTTACGATAAAAAAAGAAAAAAATATGCAAGATAATGGGAATTTAACTGTTTTAAAAGGAAAGTCGAATTGATTTGTGTATGTTTATCATAAAATGTGTATCATAAAACTTACACGGAGAAACACGGAAAAACAAGTGGGAAAAGAAGAACAATTTTAATCTTTTCCTGCTTACTGACAAGGTTCACATCAACTATCTTACCGCGTAGAATGATGCATCTAGAGCTGCTTAGCATAGTGCATGCTTCATATGCTGACTCTGACCTATATTTTGCGGTTGCCTGATTTGGCTATCTAAACATTGTGTACTTATAATGAAGTGATGTTAATGATAACAATACACAAGTTTAGCTTTTCTAAAAAGCTAACCGTCTCTTAGCTGCATTAAAATTTTATGGATTTATTAAAATATCTGGTTTTTTGTAATTTATATATAAGATAGGTAAACAATGTACATGTACCTTGTAAGGACATTGTTTACGCTAAACAATTATGCAATGGTGCTTGAGAGATTTAAATGCCTGTCGTCACTTCACACGTGCTTTTTAAAAAAAATAATTAAACAAAAGTTGACCCCTTGTTCAAACAAGCGGTAAAAATATGTTTAGTTAAATTTTTATCAATATCAGAACGAAAATAAAGATACAGAACATATAATTTTTTCCTAACCCAAACAGCTTTAAAAAGTAGGGAGATTTTGGTACAATGTTACCTTTTAATTGTTCACTGACCAATGCATTGAATGAAATAGAAGTCAATATGTGGAACGTAACATTACTACACTATTACTGATTAACGAAAATAAAGATATAGAAAATATAATTTTTTCCAAAACAGCTTTATAAAGTAGGGAGATTTTAGTACAGTGTTTACTATGGCACGCCGTTCTCGTCAAAAGTATGGTTCAAAATATCATCACAAATTACACACTCAAAATTTTAAACTACACACTCAAAATTAAAAATATGCACTCAAAATTTTAAATTACACACTCAAAATTAAAAATATGCACTCAAAATTTTAAATTTCGCACTCAAAATTAAAATATGCACTCAAAATTTTACGAAAACACACTCAAAAGATAAATTGAAATTACACACTCAAAATTTTAATTCATGCACTCAAAACTGAAAATTACGCACTCAAATTTGTGCGCATTGCTTTCGCGCAAAACTCATAAATATTCATAAAGATATAAATAAATAAAATTTCATCTGGGTGGTTTTTGAGTTTAAAGCGAACCGAAATGCTGAAATCCAAATGTCAATCCACGACACAGAAGATTTGCTCGAGTTTTTTCAATCCTTGTTGCACGTGTATGAAAATACAATGCAACTTTTATACCCCTTAACACGAGACAAAAACGCTTTGGAAAATATTGTTCGAAAGCTTTCAAGCTGTATGGAAGTGTTGTATGTAATGGCTACAAGAGTTCCTGTTGAAATTCAATTATATCAGAAACAAGAACGAATTTATACTCTTTCATTCAATCTGCATGATATAGCTGTAAATCACCTATTTTGATAAACCCGTTGAAAAAACTATTTGTTTTACCATAAAACATAATTCAATAATGGAATAAATCATACTCTATAGTTAATATGAGTCTGAGATACAAGGTAAGAAAATAAATACAGATTGTTTCGTCTGTTTCGTTCGTTGCTTTACAGGGACCCGTTTCAAGCTTCAAAAAACCAGGATTGAAATATTCAAATCAATTTAATGAATATTTATAAGTCCTGCGTAAGAAAGGTGCGCACAATTTTGAGTGTATATGTTTTCTGTTTGAGTGCGTAATTTTCAGTTTTGAGTGCATGAATAAAAATTTTGAGTGTGTAATTTCTATTTATCTTTTGAGTGTGTTTTCGTACAATTTTGAGTGCATATTTTAATTTTGAGCCCGAAATTTAAAATTTTGAGTGCAATTTTTAAATTTTTGAGTGTGTAATTTAAAATTTTGAGTGTGTAATTAAAAATTTTGAGTGTGTAATTTGTGATATTTTGAATCATACTTTTGACGAGAACGGCGTGCCATAGTATACCTTATAATTTTTCGCTGACCAATGCATTGAATGAAATAGTAGTCAATATGTGGAACGTTACATTACTACACTAAAATACTGATTACAACCCCGATTCAACCTAAGAATATATCGAAATTTCAGTACACATACTAGTGCGATCCTGACGTAAACCAATGAAATGAGAAAAATATTAATAGATTTAACCACCCAATCAAGTAACAGAGAGTTATTTACTCCGAAGACTGATCGTCATTTGACTATGTATATACCGTAATAATAACATTAAAAAACAGTACGTATTTTTGTCCACGAAAAATAAAGCTTAGAGACGGCTAGCTTTTTAGGAAAGCTAATACTTGTTTCTAACTTCAAATATAAGGCTATAGATCAGATATCTGACCTGGCTGACATTGGGATATAGCAAAAATGCTGAATACACATTTTTGAGAAATTTTAAATTACTGGAAAATTTCTCTTGGGTTTCTATACGTTTAAATTTTAAATATAAATGGGATTCATATTTCTCCTGTTTAAAACCCTTCATCACTGTATGAATATAAACCATAAGTTATACAGATAACAAGCAATTTTTGTTGTAATAAAGCTACGCGTCATGTTTAAAAGGACCAAACAAACAGTGTATGGTGTACTTAATTTATTTTATATATGTTTTCTGAAGAAAGGTGTAGGGAATAAAACGCAACAGGATTGCTAAAAATAAATGTATACATTATCAGGCATAGCTTTACCCCCCCCCCCTTTCCCCCACACACGGTGCAAGAAGTGAGTCCGACATGTTTCATAGCAAGTTAATTGAATGCTATATACATTATTCTTTATTTTAAAATTGTCCATTTTAAAGGGTATGGGGGTACGCTAAATTTTCTGAATTTTACTAATATATTACACAAACACGCAGTCTATTGATGAAAGGGTTATGTTCCAAATTAACATTTTCAGCCCAAAACAGTAATATTATGATTTCCAAATCTCGTTTTAATTTGAAAGTTGATTGTAACATATCATAGTGTTGCCTCTAAATCTTTTTGGAACTTTCCATTATAACCCGACCTTAAGATTTATTGTTAAAACCATGGGTAAGACTTCCAATTGAACCCCAATTAAAAGTACGCAATGCATTCCCCCAATAAAAAATACGCAATGCATTCCCACAATAAAAACTACGCAAAATATTAGACTATCACAAGACACATGGAGTTCACACAGCTCGCACTTGCCCAATTGAATTGGCAATGCATGACTGTGTCCACTGTGGGGTTCACCAATGGCTGCTACCTGGTGCCAAATTCTTTTCCGTTCGAAATAATGCATTTTGTTTTAGTTGGGGAAAAGGGGGGTTCAAATGGAAGTCTTTCCAAACCATGCAGCATAATGGTCCTAAATATTTGATATACTCACTTCCGATTTTGTTTATTTTACATATTTGATTGTCGAATAGGAACTTCCTATCAATGTTTCAGTTAAATTACATTCATCACTGGTATAATGGTATTATAACTACTTGGAACACTTGGAACAACATGGACAGGATAAAACCGGCCACTTGGATCCTTACCCCAACCTCACCTCACAAAATACAAACGACAAGAAGGAACATAGATGAACATGCAAATAACTACACAATACAAGGTAGTTCCTAAAGTATTGATCACGTGGTCTGTCAACACTGAAATTGCGGGTACGATTCTCACTGAAGGCAGGGTGTATTCAACACAATCTTAATTGACAATGATTGCCAGTTTCCTACTGAAGGTCGGGGAAGGGGTGGGTTTCTCTGGGTACTTTTAGGCTTCCTCTCCAAATAAAAACTGAACACCATGATATAGCTGAAAAATTGCTGAAAGTGGCGTTAAACACCATTCAAACAAACAAACCTACACATATAATGAAATCAACTGTGGGTTAATCTGTAGTTTGACATTTCAAAGTGCTGAAGTACTGTGCGTATAATCACAAATGACATTAATAGAACAGTTCTTTTATTTGCAGACGACCTTTAAAACCTAACGGGCTTTAGAGATTGATTTGCAAAACGGATAAAAAACCAAGTCTATATGATAAAGAATTCCGTGTCCTTGTGATGGCTGCAAGTAAGCGTCTTTCTAGCCAGACAGAGAACAAAATGGCACAGGCACCCATTATGGATACGTGCGAGTTATGCGATAAGGAAAAAATAGAATGGAAATGTATAGAGTGTAATCAACTTATTTGTTCCAATTGCAAAAAAATTCACAAAAGAACTGCTGCCACACAAAAACATGAAGTTATTGATCTTAAAAATGTCGTTTCAGCTTTCCCTTACAAGATCACGTGCCATACGCATATATCTGACCAGTACCAATTGTACTGCAAAGATTGTGCTGTGCTGGTATGTAACAAATGTATAACAAGTACACACGAACGTCATAAATTTTGTGACGTAGAAAATATAGTTGCTGAAAAGAAAAAACAACTGAAGAAATCTGTAGAAAACTTAAGAGAAATCTTGAAGACAGCAAATGAAGAGGCTAACAAATTCCACCGGGAGCAAAAGAAAGCACTTAAAACTTATGAATTTGCAATTAATTCTATAGATGAGTACGTAGAAAAGATTATAAAGGAAATTGATAATTGCAAACGGGAGATGATTAAATCTATAGAAACGGCTATGACCGAGGCCTCTCGAGAAATAAAAACTCGCGAAAATAAACACGAATTGAGGAAAACTCACATTTGCAATGTGATCCACGAAACGGAGGAAACGTTAAAGTCTAGTGACAATATACGAATTGTTCAATGCCAGTCGTTTATAGATAAAAGCATGGCCGTGATGCCACATGAAGTCGAAAATATGGAACCGTTCGTTCCAAAGTTTATTCCACTACACGAGACCTTTCCAATCAAATCGGAATTTCTTATCGGAAAATTAGAATATGAGTCTAAGAAACTTTCAAAACCACCTCTTAAGAAGAGCGATTCAACTATTAGTCAAATGAGTATTGATTCAGAAGTTGGTCCTATTTCCGTAACTACAATTAAACATTCATTCCAAGTTTCTTCTCTAAGCGATAGAAGCGTAGGCTGTATTGCAGTCGTAAATGATAACGAGGCTTATGTAGCGTGTCCATATGACCAAAATATTAGTTTAGTGCGCAGAAATGGAAATCTTGTGAAAGAAATTCCAACGGAATTTTCTGTTTCTGGTATCGCTGTAAATACGTCTGGAGATCTCCTGGTGTCATCCGCTGAAAGTCACAGTTTATTTCTTATTTCGGCTACTGGAGGAGAGGCTCAGGTATTTATGGAAACATTCCCGTCTGAACCTCATGGTATTAGCGTGACAAAAAGGGGAGAAATCCTTATTTGTTTAACTGACGGAGATTATGGTCGTGTTGCTAGACTTTCAGACAATGGGAAAACAAAACACGAATATGACACCTATATCATAAAAAACCAGTCTTTTCTATTCAGAAAACCAACCCGTTGCGTAGAATCTGTTAATGAAGATATTTGGATTTTAGACGAAGCTGCAAAAAAAATTGTTGTCCTTGATAAAAAGGGGATGTTCCGATTTCTGTGGGACGGTAATGCGATTGATTCAGGCAGTCGGTCAAGAATTGAGCCAAGTGGATTAGATTGTGATGACGACGGAAATATTCTGGTCACAGATTACGACAATGACGTCATTTATATTATCGACCAAAATAACACCCAAACAGAACTATTAAAAGTTATTGAAAAGAAACGTCCTTTGAAAGACCCGTATGGTATTGCTGTCCATGCTAATAAATTTGTTTGGGTCGGCTGTGAAGATGGCATTGTACATGTCATGCGCTACAGTAGAAAGGGCAAATAAAGCATATTTTTGGCATCCTAACAAAATAGACAATGACAAGACAAGATAACAGTTTAATTTCATGTCGGTACAATAACAATTAACATAAGCTCTTATGAGTTTTTTAACCGACACACAGTGCATACATAAGCAATAAGGCCTTTATACATAGACATACATGCAACATACATTAGCCACATACTCTTACAGTTGATAACACAGAGGTTAAGATTACATTATATGGATTTATAACTTAAAGAAAGTTGTCAATCACAAATAAAAGGTTAAAACACGTAGCAGCCAGAAAGATTATTAAAAACAACATTAATGAATAAAATGCTACAGTAGAAATTATACTTACATGTAGGAACAAAATATGAAGAAATTATGAAAACAGCCGACTTGTGGCATCAATTGCATTACATTATTATAATTAATAATGCACTATTATAGCATGAGCACTCAAAAGAAGAGAACATGTACATAAAATATGAGCCACACAATCATGCATACAAGGACACAAGTTGCGCAGCTATGACTAAAGGTAATTTGGTAAAAGCAGGTAAAAAAAAACACAGATAAGCAAGCTGTTTCAATTTGACAAATTTGAGTTATTAGACTTGTTACAAGCGCTATTATGAACAGCACGCTGAGCAGTGACATGACTTGGAATTCCGGGAATTTATTCAATTTTTAATTGTGAAAAAGGATGATTCATTTCGGAAATGGTCTGGCAAGTAATTCCATGTTTTAGCTGCCAAATATTTAAATGAGTTTACAATAGGTGGATATTGTTGTTCTTAAAAATTATGTGTTACTGGTAGTGGTTGTGTTACTCGACGTTAAACAATTTAATCAACAAACCCACGGCCGATACTGGAAAACGTAAAGATTTTCGTAATTTATATTGCTAGGGTAGTTAGAGCATTGATATTAACCTTATAATTATCACAGATTTTATTACATTCTTTTTTTGTTTACTTGACATATTTGTTACATTTCGTTTGGATAAAAAACATTAAAATGTTTAGTTTCTTGTGCTTATCTACAGATGTTGTGGGTGTACTGTTGCAATAATCACCGGAAATATCGTATGCTGCAATTCTGACGGCGACTGCGCTTTGCATATTGTAGTCATTATTTGCGTACACATTGGAGTAATGTCCGGAATCATAAGTATAAGGGTTATCTCAGCCTTAATGAGTTTTATTCTTGTTGGTAAATATTCTTTCTTTTGAAAATATGATTGCATATAGTTTGTACACATTTTTGCATTCAGTACATAGTGATTATGATGCGACGATGATTGGATACAAATATCCGTGACTAGTGGTGTACGACACCAACTCAAACACTACAGTAGTGGAAGTGGGAAGTTTGGCACGCCATAAAATTCTTTTGAGTCTGTCCGCAGTGAGACTCGAACCCGCAACCTCAGTGTTAGTAGTCACGTGATTAGTAGTAGATGACCAACTGCCTTAATCACTTGGCCACTGAAGCTCCGAATTAGCCATAATGACTGATGCCTTAATCACTTGGCCACTGAAGCTCCGAATTAGCCATAATGACTGATGCCTTAATCACTTGGCCACTGAAGTTCCGAATTAGCCATAATGACTGATGCCTTAATCACTTGGCCACTGAAGCTCCGAATTAGCCATAATGACTGATGCCTTAATCACTTGGCCACTGAAGCTCCGAATTAGCCATAATGACTGATGCCTTAATCACTTGGCCACTGAAGCTCCGAAATAGCCATAATGACTGATGCCTTAATCACTTGGCCACTGAAGCTCCGAAATAGCCATAATGACTGATGCCTTAATCACTTGGCCACTGAAGCTCCGAAATAGCCATAATGACTGATGCCTTAATCACTTGGCCACTGAAGCTCCGAATTAGCCATAATGACTGATGCCTTAATCACTTGGCCACTGAAGCTCCGAATTAGCAATAATGACTTATGCCTTAATCACTTGGCCACTGAAGCTCCGAATTAGCCATAATGACTGATGCCTTAATCACTTGGCCACTGAAGCTCCGAAATAGCCATAATGACTGATGATTGACAGGATGTGTATAAGAATGCATTGTTTTAGATGAATTCATAAATTACATGAAGCCTGAAGGACTTTAGATAAAGTTTGTGAGCGAGTTGGCAAGTTCATATACATGTTTGTCATATGGCCCTACGTTAAACTATAAGTCCTGAAGTGGAGGCCATTTATGAATTTCGAACATTCGCATACAATATGGCTTTAATCTGTTTGCAGTTTTTAAGAAGGCATTTTGTTTTCAATATGTTAAACCAAGTCCTGCGATTTTGGTACTTTTGGATTTCCGTTCAGAATAAAAACAAGTGTGGACACAGAAAAATGTCTCGCCTGCATTCTGCATCGGCAACGAAAAAAATTACGTCATAAGCATTACGTAAATAGCATTAAATTGTTATCATTTAAAATATACAATGCATGGTTACAGAGAAACGGACCTAATCCAAAAAAGTTAAACTTAGTCACTGGACCATAAAATTGAGGTCATGGTCAGTTGAAACCTACGAGAAACTCTTGTACTAATCATTAGCAATCTATATGCCAAATACTGTCATCCTACCATGCATGGTTACAGAGGAAGTGCCTTAATCCAAAAACTTTAAAATAGTCGCTGGACCGTGAAATCGAGGTCAAGGTCAGGTGAAACCTGCCAGACAGTCAGGTACTCTTCATCAGCAACCTGTATACCAAATATTGTCATCCTACCTTGCGTGGTTACGGAGAAACTGCCGTAACCCAAAAACTTTAACATAGTCGCTGGACCGTGAAATTGAGGTCAAGGTCAGGTGGCACCTACCAGACAGTCATGTACTATTCATCAGCAACCTATATACCAAATATTGTCATCCTTCCATGCGTGGTAACAGAGGAACTGCCGTAACCCAAAAACTTGAACGTAGTCGCTGGACCGCGAAATTGAGGTCAAGGTCAGGTGACAGGTGACTGACTGGCAAGTACCCATCATAAGCTACCACTGGACCAAATTTGATTGACCTAGGGCTTTGGCTTACAAAGATATGAAGCAAGATGTCCAAGTGTTTACGCCGCCGCCGCCGGATTCGCATAAATATGTCTCGCCTCCTGCATCTTTCGTCGCAGGTGAAACAAAAAACCAATTTTTTTCAGAGGACCACATGTACCTATATAATACCTACTAATATAGAATCAATCTGCTTTGCAGTTTTTGAAAAGGCGTCCAATTTTTCATTGCGAATAATTTGGTTTAGTCTTGCCACAGTGGCTACAGAGAAAAGGATTTAAATGTAAACGTTTACAGACACAAATTGACGTCATCTTTTGAGTCGGGTAGCCATAGCAACATATTAACTGTCACATCTATTGCAATCAGATTGTGGAAATGATTTTTTTAGACGGAACACACATACGAATATCATGGAGAATTCAACCCGATCGCCCTTTGTTGTCAAACACCGTGTCATTTTAATACCAAATGTGCAATAGAATAGTGAACCTCTTCATGGAGAAAATGAAGTCAACACCCCCTCCACCCTTTAATGCCAATATTTTTTGTTTAATAAAAAGATACAAAGCATCATATCATTTCATTATGAGGTCAAGGTCAAGGTGACTGATAAGTACTCTTCAAAAGCTACCACTGGACCACATTTGATGGTGGATCAATGTCTAGAGCATACAAAATTATATCACAAAATGTCAAGTGAAGTGTTAATGGTGCAGCCGCCGCCCGAAACTCATATATTTGTCTCTCCTCCAGTGACTTTTGTCGAAAGTGAGACAAAAAACTAAAACATATCAAGGTATTTTGAACCCTCTTTGCGATAAAATGCCACCCCCCTATACAACATTATGCATTAATAACTAGACCAGAGGCTCTCAAGAGCCTTTATCGATCGCCTGATTTATTGTGGCAATGAAAATGGCATTTCATTGATGTCACACCAAGTCCTGTAATTTTCAATGCATAAATAACATTATCTTTGTTAGTCCATCCAATAAATCTTGCTTTTTGGTGTCAACTATAATTCAATAGTTTTAGATAGAAAGCTGTTTAACATTATAGGTTTCTATGTTAAATTAATTCCTACAATTGCAGCCATCATGGATCTTCGATCAAAAAAGCAAGCATAAACTTTTAAGAAAATCATCCAAAAATATTCACATACAATATGGCTTGAAACAGCTTTTATATTTTCAGAAAAGATGGCAAAATTATTCCTATAAAGTCTTGTGTTAAACTTAATCTGTAATGGTAAAGGTGGCCAATTTTACTGTCTTGTTGGCATGAAAAAATTTGTATAGGACCATCTATTAGCTCTATAACTTCAGAGAGGTCTAAAATAAATCCCACACCATGGCATGTTGACAAAATTATAGTCTAGTATCATTTATTTTATTTCGTCATGCTCATTTCCGGTATAAAATGAGATTGTGCTGCGCATGTGCGACCATCAGTGTGCTTGCGTTACTCAACGAGTAAGCAGCGACCTAAATTTAAGAGTAAATACGAAAGTCATCGTTGCTGACTTCTTTTAAATTACTCTTATTAGATATATTGATATATTAAAAATTATTGTTTTTACGCTGTAAAAACATAATTATAATAACAATTCGTTGAATTGTTTATACGAAAAATATGTAAATACGAAAATAAGAGCTGGCATTTATATTTACAAATTTAACAAAATGGCGGAACAGATGATTCGCAGTGATGACCCAAAGCTATTGGGAAAAGATTCCGGAGACATTGTCACGGAAAAGTCAGCTCTTGATAAGAGTAAAAAGTCAGAAAAACAAAAGGGTAAAACTCTTGCTTCCAGACGTACGTCGAAGCAAGTACCAGATTCGCCAGTACCGGCAGTAGCGTCTACTTCAAAAAATGCAAATGGTGGTCCACGTGGCCCAAATGCTACTGTTACAAACGAAAGCGAATCAACTGAAAATGGTCAAATATTAACTTTATTAAAAGATATACAAAGTAGACAAATGAGTCAGAATGTTGAAATGAGAAAAATTGCCCAAAGAGTGACTGACTTAGAAAGTATTATATGTATGATGACAATCAGTATGACGAGAATTATGATGAAAATTATGATGAGATTGAACCAGAACAAGAACCTTGTCTCCCTGAGGAAAATAATAATATAGAATCAGAAACGTAAATGTGAAGGCAAGTTTGCCTCTATGACAAAAAGAGTAAAAACAAGAGAATCTTTGGGTCCTAAAATTGATGAGACTTTAGCAGAAAACTTAAATGAACTTTTTCGTAACGGTATGAATGAGGACCAATTCACAGATATGGTAAAAGATGAGATAACTCCTAGACCTGAAAACTGTTTAGGCTTATCTACTGTCAAAACAAATCCTCTGATTTGGGATTTTTTATCCCCTCAGACTCAGACTATAGAAAGGAAAATGCAACTTATTCAGAAAGCTGTTGTTAAGTCTTCTATTATTATAGCTCAGACAGTGCATAATCTTGCAGAGTTAGATGTAGAAAACCCAGAAATTGACAAATTAAATGACGCTTTAGCTTTGCTTGGTCATTGCAACCGTAAAACTAATTTGACAAGAAGAGATCTAATTAAACCAGAAATGTCTAGAGATTATGTACACCTTTGTTCACAGAGCAATGAATATACTAACTTTCTATTTGGGGATGATATCTCTAAGAAAGCGAAAGAAATTGAAGATTGTAGCAAAATTAGTTATAAAATACAAGGTGGTAATAGATACAATAGCTATGGGGCTAATAACAGCCGTTATGGTCTTCACCAAAGAGGTAGAGGTCGAGGTAGAAGAGCCAGAGGTATTAGAGGTGCTAGAGGTTATTATAGAGGTGGCCAGCGAGGACAGTATATGTCAGGCCAGACAAGTTATGAGGCCCCAAAAAACCCTCAGAAGAGGGGAGGGTTTCAGAACAAAGACAAGAACTAGATGAGGTTAGTAATTTTCAGGCAGGCAGATTGAAATATTATTCTCATGAATGGGAGAAACTTACTTCTGATCAACATATTTTGGACATTGTAAATAATTGTCATATTCAGTTTATTGATGATATTCCTCCTAAGCAAATTAAGGTACCTTTTCAGCATATTTTTAATGAAAAGGAGAATTTGATAGTTGACAATGAAATTAAAAACTATTAGATCAGGGTGTAGTTAAGATTTGTAATTATAGTAATGACTCATTTTTGTCAACCATTTTTCTCAGACCCAAAAAGAATGGGGAATTTTGAATGATATTAAATCTTAAGGGTTTAAATGAACATATACCTTACAAACATTTTAAAATGGATTCTTTAGAGTCAGCTTTATTTATAGTTTCTAAAGATTGTTATTTTGGTTCTATTGACCTTAGACATGCCTATTATAGTGTACCAATTGCTGAGGAGGACCAAAAATATTTGTGTTTCTCCTGGAATGGAATAATTTATCAATTTACCTGCCTTCCAAATGGTATAGCTTTTGCACCAAGATTATTTACAAAACTTTTAAAACCAGTTTATGCATATTTAAGACAGTTAGGTTACAAAAATGTAGGTTACATTGACGATAGTTTGCTTAGTGGAGAAACTATAATAGAATGTACAGAAAATATCAATGCCACTGAAACTTTATTTTCTAAGCTAGGATTTGTAGTACATAAAGACAAGTCTGTCTTAATTCCTACCAAATGTATAACGTTTTTAGGAAATACAATAAATTCTGAAACAATGACAGTTACTTTGCCAATAGAAAAAAGGCAAAATATTGCTAATGAATGTAAAAAACTTATGGAAAGAAAAACTGCAAAAATAAGAGAAGTTGCTAAAGTATTAGGTTTGATTGTGTCTAGTTTCTCAGCAGTAGAATTTGGTAAACTTTTTTTATCGACATCTTGAAAAGGCAAAAATTATAGCATTAAAGAAATCCATCATGATTTTTGATGAAGACATGTTTATATCTTCTGCAATGAAAAAAGAGTTAAAATGGTGGTATTTGAATATTCATGATCAAGTTAGAGTTATCAGAAATGAAACCTCCGAGCTAGTTCTTAAAACAGATGCATCCCTTGAAGGTTGGGGAGCAGTGTTTGGAAACATTAGTATAGGTGGTAGATGGTCACCTGACGAACTAGGCAATCATATCAATGTTTAAGAACTTATGGCAATTCAGTTAGCTATAAAATCATTTGTAACCAAATTTTTAGGTAAACATGTTCAGGTCTATTGTGATAACACAACAGCGGTCAGTTACATCAATAATATGGGTGGAATAAGATCACCCTTGTGTAACCAGAAAAGTATAGAAATATGGTTATTTTGTATGGAAAATAATATTTGGTTGTCGTGCTCTCATATTCCTGGAAAATTAAATGTTGTGGCAGATACTAAATCTAGGAAGTTCAATGATCAGTTAGAGTGGAAATTGAATGTAAAAGTTTTTGAGAAATTGTGTGCAATATGGCAAAAGCCAGATATAGACCTTTTTGCGTCTAGATTGAACTATCAGATTGATTGTTTTTGTTCATGGGAACCTGACCCTCAGTCAAATTATGTAAATGCTTTTAGCCTTAATTGGGCAATGTTTAATTATATTTATGTTTTTCCTCCTTTTAGTTTACTGAATCGTTGCATTCGGAAAATCAAGTCAGACAAAGCGAAAGGAATAGTTATTGCTCCATATTGGCCGACCCAGGTATGGTTCCCTCTGCTGATGGAAATACTGACAAAATCTCCAATTTTATTAAACAGAAAAAACAACTTGTTAACTCTTCCTCAGACATCGTGCCAGCATCCTCTCGGGAAGAAGCTCACTTTGATGGCATGTCAAGTATCAGGAATAGCCTCAGAGTACGAGTATTTTCTAGGATCTCAACAAAAATACTCATGTCGTCATGGAAGACATCAACAAAAAAGCAGTATAACATCTACATCAACATATGGTTTATGTACTGTAATCAAAGGAAGATTGATCCCTTTCAAACGAATTTAGAACATGTAATAGAATTTTTTACTAGTCTTTTTTGAAAACGCTATAGTAGTATTAACTCAGCAAGGAGTGCTTTATCTGCATTAGGACTGAAATTTGACACAATTTTAGTGGGTCAACACCCTCTAGTAATTAGATATCTAAAAGGTGTTTTTAATTTGCGCCCAACGAGACCTAAATACAGTTGTGTTTGGGATGTGCAGATTGTATTGAATTATTTATGTAAATTATCTCCTGTTAAATTCATTAGTCGTAAAGAATTAACTTTAAAGTTAACTATGTTACTTGCTTTGACGAATGCAACTCGAGTTCAGCCGTTACATTTGATATCTGTAAATAGTGTAATTAAGTTAAAATCAGAGTTCGTTTTTGTGGTGGATGGGTTGTTGAAACAAAGCCGTCCAGGCTATAAGGAGCCTGTTATTTCTTGTAAATGTTATCCTCCAGATAGGAGACTGTGTATATTTACTGTTTTGAAAGAATATTTGTTTAGAACTAAAGATTTGCGTTCACAAGGAGACAATAAATTACTGATTAGCTATGTAAAACCTTTCAAACCTGTTTCTAAAGACACTATATCCAGGTGGATAAAAGTAGTTATGACACGTTCTGGGATTAATACAGATATATTCGGTTCTCATAGTGTAAGAGCAGCCTCCGTCTCAAAAGCAAAACTGAATGCAGTTCCTTTAAATGAAATTTTAAGCAAAGCTGGATGGTCAAATGCCAGGACTTTCGCCAAATACTATGATAAAGATATAGTTAAAGACACATTTGCAGAAGCAGTAATTAGACAGAAATAAAAGTAAGTTTTTAACACTAATTTTTTTACGGCTACATATACCTTCTTTTGGTAGATTTTTAGTGTAATTGGCTTTGAAGTCTCATTTTATACCGGAAATGAGCATGACGAAATAAAATTCCAAAAATTAAACGAGACTTACCTTGGTTAAGTCGATGTTTGATTGGAGTTTTACGAGTCATGAGACTCATGAAGGTATAAAATGCCCACCAACCCACCCTAGTGTGAGTCTTTTAGATATATATATATATATATATATATATTGATTTTATACCTTCTTAATGATAATTAAAAAATTATAATAATAGTGTTATAGTTAAGTACTATTTCACTAAAAATCTTGCTATGAATTCTGATGGTCGCACATGCGCAGCACAATCTCATTTTATACCTTCATGAGTCCCATGACTCATAAAACTCCAATCAAACATCGACTTAACCAAGGTAAGTCTCGTTTAATTTTTGGAATTATTGGTGAGAAAAATGTGAGCAAAAATGGTTAGACAAATGGTTACATAAGGATGAACACCCATAGATAGAAAACCGTAAACTACCTCCCATATGGGGTATAACAAGGAAGGTTACAATTGAGAGGTATATCTTACAAGCATCCTCTTGACTGTGTTTCGCGTTTATATGCTTTTTCAGGTACATTGTACATAACATGTATATATATATATATATGTCTACATTTTTGACAAGAAACACCGTCATTTGTATCGTTGCATAATCTTCTAGACTTGTATATTATTTTTTGTTTATGCTTTATCGTCATGTTTGTCGATCCGATACATGTACTTAATAAGTTTACTGGTTGGTAATCTTTAGACTTTTTATATAATATTTTGAACTACCTGTATTGTGTATTTACACGATCCCAGTGGACTTATATTATTCCATCTCCAAATAAAAAAATACTTTAAGAATTTAGAGTTAAACACCACTGATGAGTCTTAAGTAGACGAAACGCGTGTCTGGCATAATGAATTTGTCACCTTGATAATTTTGATTACATCTTGTTGGAATATTTGAGCAAAGCTAAGAAGCTAAGTAACAGCACGGCACGTCCGTGCGTGGCGGACTGGGAAAAGTTTTGGGTTCAGTTGGAGTGAGAAAGTTTAAGATCAATATGTTATGACTTGTTTACGTTATTTATTTATATTGACACTCAATGACTAAGGCCATTCGTTGGTCAATCTGTGTCTAGATTTTTGACAAGAAACACTGTCATTTGTATCCTTGCATAATCTTCTTGACTTTTATATATATATGCCAAATATATATAATGCCAAAAATAACCCAAGATATCACTGGCTTTGTAACCCAATTACTCCCAATTACAGCTATTGTTGCATGGAATCTTTTCAAGAATTTGACAACGACCATGTTAGTTTCCTGCTGGCATTGACGTTAAACTGAATTTGCTGTTATAATGAATTTGCATTTTTGTACTTTTTTATTTGCGTCTATTGAAAATCATTCACCTGCTCAATTCCCAAGCTTAAAAAAAATAATAAAATGCTTGTTTTCTTGCCGATATTGAATTTAAAACCCTTTTCTTCTTTCTTTTTAACAAAAAAAAAAATAAATTTTAAATTATGATTATTTACATTAGACAGATTTTTGGTCATTATCCTATTTCTGATGTGCCGCTTCAATCTTAACACACTTGTAATTAAGCCAATAACTTTACGAAATATTAGATTTAAATATTAAATAGCTTTGACAACTTGTTCATGAGGCAATATCCCTGTCATCAATTTGTTTTGTAACAGAAATGTCGTACGCAGTCGTAGTCGGTAACCGAATGTTGTTGTATCGAGCATAAACAACACATGGACACGTTTGTTAGCAATTAAATTCTGTTGGATGTCGATTTTATGTTAAATCTAATGTCGCTGTACTTCATTTTTTACACTAGATAAAATATAACACTGCATTTCAACCCCACTAGGTATTTGTCATGGAAAGCCGCAGTAGAAATGTAGTTCTAACACATATTTAATTTCATATCAAAACATTTTACATTCTAAGAAAATGAAACAGCCCTGACAACAGACATTCAATATTTTATTAAGTCACTGTTGGTATGTGTCTATTTTGGTACAAGGTCAGACTTTTACTGTCCTCTTCTCTTTTAGATTTTGTTAAAGGATGACACATCAACACTTTGCACCTGAGAATAAAAAAAAATTGTACAAATATCAATGTATATACATACTTTGTTTTTTATTGTTTGAATGGTGTTTAATGCCACTTTCTGCAATTGTTCAGCAATATTAGGGTGTCAAGTTTTTATTGGAGGAGAAAGCCAGAGTACTTGGAAAAAAAAACCAAGCCTTTTGTAAGAAAAATGCCAATCTTTTTCAATAAAGACAAGCACTGAATACTGTATGATAAAATACTATAAACTGAGGGCAACATGCATTTTTTATTAGTTAAGAAAAGTTTTCATAAAAGCACTTCAATATCTTTGTGGAAATCCATTTTTGGATATAGGTCCTTGTGTTAAAAGCAATCAGGAACAAGTGAGCACGCTCACAAAGGGATACCCCCGCTTCGCTTTCAAGTCCAATGATCTCCCCTTACTGATATCCCAGGTCAATAAAAATCCTTCATGCACATCTACATATAATGTACTTCCTTTATGCCAAGTTTCATCAAGCGGTTTAAGAGGAGTTGCACTTACAAGGGATGTGGACAGACAGACAGGGTGATTCCTATATACCCACCAAACAAGTTTGTGGGGGGTATAATAAGATGCCACAATGATGCTTAAAGATCTCATAGTAAAAAACCCAATACTCAAGACAATCCAGTATTAAACCCAAAACTGAAAAAGATCTCGAAACTGTGAATTTCACATGGTCAAATTAAATACTAGTAGGTGCATAAGAACTGAACTGATTCAAGGTACATTGTTAGGTTATAAGCTATAGAAGCTATTTAAGTGGCAAATATTGCACTTGACATGCTAACATCATTATAATGGAGTCTCTTAAAAAATCTATGCTATAAAACCTGTTGTAAGTGGATATGGGATAGCCTGTTGGGCTTAAGAATTAAATTACCTCCCCTCTCCCCTCTATTCCCCATAATCTATTTCTAACAACCAGATTTAAGAAATTTTTTGCATAGGAAGAAATATTGGTCCTTTATTGCACACATGGACATCATAAATGCATGACTCAATTGTTTTCCTTGATATTGGTTATATACATTAATTTCTAATTGAAAGCAGCACTATCTCATCAACTTAGACCAATGTTTATCTTCACTAGAATGCTTTTTGTAGATTTTGAAAAGAGTAGCCTGATTTGTAGTCACTACAAAAGGCTAAATTCTACATCCTTACCCATTGTTCCATACTTTTTTAAATGGCAGTCAAAAATTTGTGCCAATTGGTCAATCTCTTTTTCCCATTAATTTATTGTTGTTAAATTTTTTCTCCTAGTGAATATGGCAGAAAAATTGCTTGCTACACATTAAGCAAACTTTCAATCAATGAATTTTAACTGGAATGATATGTTTGTTTGAATGGCAATTTTTCAGCTCTATTATGGGGTCTAAATTTGACTCGGGAGAAGGCTGGAGTACTCGGTGAAACTTCCCTTCAGCAAGAACATAACTTAAAAGATAACCATACATGTATATGGACAATTATTCTAAAATTATAATTATAGATTATTTACATTTTAAGAACAAGGTGCATCTGAATAAACTAATTAGGCACCTACAAAGTATCAAAAAAACATTTCACTAACTAAGATCTTAATCCCATAACCATGTCCCTAAAAAACCTTACATAATCTTCAAATGCAGTAATGGCTTCCTCTAAATCATCAGTTCCTACTTTGTCATCCTCCACAACGCACATAATTTGTAACTTTTTAATACCATAACCAACAGGTACAAGTTTGGCTGTGAACAATAAAACATAACATGGTTATCATCTTCCACAACATCTATAAATAGTAGCGTTTTAATACCATAACCAACAGGTACATGTTTGGCTGTGAACAATAAAAAATAACATGGTTATCATCTTCCACAACACCTATAAATAGTAATGTTTTAATACCATAACCAACAGGTACAAGTTTGGCTGTGAACAATAAAACATAACATGGTTATCATCTTCCACAACACCTATAAATAGTAATGTTTTAATACCGTAACCAACAGGTACAAGTTTGGCTGTGAACAATAAAACATAACATGGTTATCATCTTCCACAACACCTATAAATAGTAAGGTTTTAATACCATAACCAACAGGTACAAGTTTGGCTGTGAACAATAAAACATAACATGGTTATCATCTTCCACAACACCTATAAATAGTAATGTTTTAATACCATAACTAACAGGTACAAGTTTGGCTGTGAACAATAAAACATAACATGGTTATCATCTTCCACAACACCTATAAATAGTACCATTTTAATACCATAACCAACAGGTACAAGTTTGGCTGTGAACAATAGAACATAACATGGTTATCATCTCCCATTCATAACAAATATATATTATTTCCGACCTTACCCCAAAGTATTTTATTATTTTATTATATAACTTCTATAAAACATTTGCTTCAATGCACAATAACCCAGAAAAACAATCGTTCTATAAATAATAACATTTTCCAATACAATAAACATACAAATAATTTTGCTTTTACACATGTAGGTTAGTATCAGAACACGACTGGTACATGTACCAACAATCAATGGTCAATGTTGTTTACCTGGCTTCAAATGACATTCAATATTCTGTTCATGTTTACACATTGCTGAATATTCCAAGTGACATTATGTTATCCCTATAATATCCCCTAAAATATTCAATACCGAAACCCCTCTTAATTTTTAGTTGTATTTTATTACCAATATTTGTGCATATGTAATGTATTTGTAATTGCAGCAAAACATACTAGAAATGCTACCCCTTTATCAATGGGTCGTAAAATTAAACTTCATATTGCCGGACAGTGTATAATTTGTATTGGTACCATTAAAAATAAACCGGATTTCACACGTTGTGTGGATAATTATAAGTTTAGTAATGAGTGGGAGTGGAAAATCGCAATATATCAACTAAAGTTATTACATTGAAATTACATCAAGACAGCTGATATAAAGCAATTTATGAAAATGTTTCCCCTTATGATTCTGTATGGATTATTTATCAAGCAGTGTAATAGCAGATATAACCTCTGCCACTCATCATCATTCGTTTACTGTGTGACTACATTTGTCATCTACAGTGACATTTGTAAACAAAGAATGATTTGTAAAATAATACACAAGATCTTATTGGCAGAGGTGATTGTGGTTGACGTAGGATACCCATAATCCTTTGCATGGAGATTGCAATGGTACCTGCTTGGCAGAGAATTTCTTTTAATTCCTGTACGACTTTAGTCAGGGGTGAAAAACTGCAATGTCACAGTTACTCCCCTCAACTCAATTTTTAATATCACACCATGCAGAATAAGATATCACAACATAAAAATTTGTTCAGGATAAACAGCCCAATCATAAGAGAATAAACAACAGCTTACACTTAATGAACACTGTGTAGGATACATGAGGACACGAGCATTTTATTAACTTACATTGACCCCATAATAAACCATCTTTTTCTACAGATCTGACACACTTCTCCAGTTCTGCCATATCTGTTTCGTCATCCCACGGTTTAACGTCTAATACTATACTAGATTTGGCGATGAGTGCTGGCTCTGCAAAGAAAAACAACACTTCTTACATCAGCAATAAGAAAATTCAGAAATAAACAAAATAATCTGATTTGTTTGTCTGAATGAGTTTTCATGCCACTTTCAGCAATATTTTAGTTTATTTCATGGATATAGCTTTTTTTGGGAAGGGAGCCGGAAGTTTGGGATCCTGACTAAATATTCTCAATACGGTAATCATACTTCCGTTTCAAATATACAGTAAGGTCACCAGCAATGAATTGAGTCAAAATCTTAACCCGTTTGCAACATTCAGAATGCCTCAAAATTTTCGTCAGTATCAACTGTAACCTAAGTTATTCCGATACAAAGCTTTATGACGTAACATCCGGCATCCGATATTCAAATAAAAATACAGTTTATCAAAATAATGCTTTTATAGATTTACTCGAATTGAGAAATAACTCTACAGAGACTTGTCAGTTTAACTCAAAAGCCGGAAAACAAGAAGTGGGAAGCTAATTTATTTAAATTGTATTCTTACAGAAATTTCCCAAGGAACGAAACAAGCGAAAAGTCAGCTAAAACATGGCATTTTAAAAAACCAATCAAACTGGGTAGTAAACTGGTGGTAACCTGAGGGTATATTTGAAAGTGAAGCTCGCGAAAATAAAAAATATTGCACCAGGGGACCAGGTTAGGAGCCAGAGTACCTATCAACCAGAAAAAGACCTTGACCTTTGGCAGGAAAACTGGCAATACTTGTCAATTATAATTGTAGTGAAACACATCATGTCCATAGTAATGCTCAAAGAAGCAACCTGAAAAATGACAACTCAGTGTTGACTCTCTGGTGGTCAATTGTAGATGACTAACTACCTTTACAGTCTTCACGAAAGTTGCAAATGAGGTGCCTGACATTCGTTCCAGCCATCCAAGCCTACCTGCCTGACCGAAAACACAATTGTGTCGGACTGAAATTTTCAATAAAACATAAAAAAATACAACTCATATGAAAAATTCAGTTATAAATTTAACACTAATTTTGTAGTGCTTTTCAATTAAGTTATGCAAATTAAGAAGACAAAAAAGGTCTACTGATTGTCAGGTGTAAAACAAACAATCATCAGACCACGTCACATGAAATTTATCTGCGGTCATTTGGTCAGACACAATATAATAGACTGCCAATGGCAATTTACCGGACGAGTCCGGCGGACCGGCATATTTCGAGAAGACTGCCTTTACTACCAGTCCACCAAGGCCTTTTGAAATAATTTGAAAAATTCGATGTAAAATAACAGTCTTAGACAGAAAATTTTTTGCTGCTATTTGGCTGACATGAATAAAGTTTGTTTGAAAGTGTTTAACACCACTTTCAGCAATTTTTCAGCTATATCATGATTCTGAACCTCCTGCATCACTAATATGCAGGGTTGTTTGCTTGTATAAATGAGGTTTAACAACACATGACTTTCTTCAATTTTGCATATATCTAGTTTTTTTATTGTATTATAAAGTCAGACAAGAGTATCCGGCTAGTTTAACCCTTAGATAACAGAGCAGGCCATGTCAAACCCTGTTACTATAAAAACGCACTCTTTGATTTCTTTTCTGCATATTCCTTCAATCTCTGTTCCCTAATTTTGTCTGACTCTGCTTTTGCTTCTTCCTACATAAAAAAGGAAAGGAAACTTGTAATAAAATTGAGTTTTTATTTACTTGTTAAAACTGAATAAGATGTAAGCTCTGAACTTCTATAAGGTATAAATGTCTTAATGACGATATGCCAAGAGTTTTTCTTTTCGGAAATGCAAACCAATTATAAGCAGACAGAATAAATACCAGTATGAAGTACAGTACCGTGCACTATAGTTTACATAGATAGTCAACTGGTATTCAAGACATTAATATACCAAAAATGTCAATTTGAAGTACAGTACAGTGCACTATAGTTTACATAGATAGTCAACTGGTATTCAAGACATTAATATACCAAAAATGTCAATTTGAAGTACAGTACAGTGCACTATAGTTTACATAGATAGTCAACTGGTATTCAAGACATTAATATACCAAAAATGTCAATTTGAAGTACAGTACCGTGCACTATAGTTTACATAGATAGTCAACTGGTATTCAAGACATTAATATACCAAAAATGTCAATTTGAAGTACAGTACCGTGCACTATAGTTTACATAGATAGTCAACTGGTATTCAAGACATTAATATACCAAAAATGTCAATTTGAAGTACAGTACCACGCACTACAAATCACACAGATAGTCCACTAATATTCAAGACATTTGTATACCATAAATGTCATGACCAACTTGTACTAAAATGGGAATACCAAGATCGGCATGAAACTGACCATAGTGTCTAATGCTCAAAATGCAATAAAACAGTTCACTCTGTTTTTCTGAATCAGTCAGCATATTCCATTACTAAGAATATGGGAGGATAGGATTGAAGCTCAAATAAAACAAGACTAGAGGCTCCCAGGAGCCTGTAATCGCTCACCTGGAACACAAATGACTATATTAAATTTTGAAATTTACAGTTTCAGTCTAGTTGTTATAGCTTTTAAGTTACTGTGCAAAAACTAAACATTTTTTCAACAATTTTAGTTAAGTACAATAACTCTTATAAGGTGTCATCAGAAAATTTCTAAAAATTAAATGGTTTGTCCTTAAGGGTACTTTAGAAATCAACAGTTGTACTCTAGGTGTGTTATAGACTAATTTATAATATAAAAACTGATCATTTGTCCAAATTCATTATTAAAGGGCAATGACTCCTATAAAGAGTCGTATTGCAATTTTGGACTAAGCAATCATTTGTAGGCCTTGCTTTGCTGATCATTTGTGCAATTTACAGCTTCAATCTAGCTGCTATAGTTTTCAAGTTACAGGACAAAAATGGAAAATTTCATAAAAAAATGGTCATTTAAGGGCAATAACTCCTATAAGGAGTCATCTGACAATTTAAGACCAATTAAGTGAATTGTAGGGCTTGTATTGCTGATCATTTTTGCTATGTACAGTTTTACTCTAGCTTTAATAATTTTTAAGTTACAGGACAAAAATGGAAAATTTCATAAATAATTGCCATTTTAGGGCAATAACTCATATAAGGAGTCATCTGAAAATTTCAGACAAATTATTAGTGAATTCTAGGGCTTTTATTGCTGATCATTTTTGCTATTTACAGTTTCACTCCACCTTTTATAGTTTTCAAGTTATATTGTAAATACCAAAAATTTTGTCAAAAATTGTCATTTAAGGGCAATAACTGCTACAAGAAGCCAATACACAACTTCACACTGATAGAAGCTATTGTAGACCTTAATGTGCTGATCAATTTGAATTAACGGTTTTCTCTATAGCTATTATAATTTTTGAGATAATGATCAAAAACGTGTGTTGACACCCATGTTCTATTTTTAGTAACAGCGGACATCTTTGTCTGTTGATCAACACCCTGGGTACAAAATTGAAACTAGGAACCCTAAGGATGATTGTGGCCAAGTTTGAAAAAAATTTAGAAGATTTTTGAAAAAGTTTTTGACGGACCACAGACACCAAGTGATGGCAAAAGCTCACATGGACCTTCGGTTAAAAAGATTAAAAAGTACAGAGAAGGCTAGAATAGAAGCTTAAAATAGACCCATAAACACGCTATGGTTATATATAATTATTCCATTAATAAAAAAATTGAAGAATGTGTCCATGGGACACGGATGCCCCCGCTAAAGTAAGTCCCAAACAGGAAGTAGTTGTCCAACAGGTCTGAAAGTCGCTTAGAACGTACAACTTGTGATACTAAACCACCCGGCCAAATTTCAAATTGTTCTAATGTACGGTTTCTGAGTAAAGCTTGACAGAAATTTTCATACTTATGTTAACACATTTTCATATCGGCACCGTCGCAATCAGGAAGTAGTTGTCCGACAGGTCTGAACGTTGCTTAAGAAGTACAACTTGTGATACTGAACCACCCTGCCAAATTTCAAATTGTTCTTGTGTACGGTTTCTGAGAAAAGCTTGACGGAAATTTTCATACTCATGTTAACACATTTTCATATACGCCCAGTCGCAAACAAGAAGTAGTTGTCCGACAGGTCTGAAAGTTGCTTAGGACGTACAACTTGTGATACTGAACTACCCTGCCAAATTTCAAATTGTTCTGATGTACGGTTTCTGAGAAAAGCTTGACGGAAATTTTCATTCTCCTGTTAACACATTTTCATATCGGCCAAGTCCCAAACAGGAAGTAGTTGTCCCACAGGTCTGAAAGTCGCTTAGGACGTACAACTTGTGATACTGAACCACCTTGTCAAATTTCAAATCGTTCTGATGTACGGTTTCTGAGAAAAGCTTGACGGAAAATTTCCTACCCATGTTAGAACATTTTCATATCGGCCCAGTCGCAAACAGGAAGTAGTTGTCCGACAGGTCTGAAAGTCGCTTAGGACATACAACTTGTGATACTGAACCAACCTGCCAAATTTCAAATTGTTCTCATGTAAGGTTACTGAGAAAAGCTTGACGGAAATTTTCATACTTGTGTTAACACATTTTCATATCGGCCCAGTCCCAAACAGGAAGACGTTGTCCAACAGGTCTGAAAGTCGCTTAGGACATACAACTTGTGATACTGAACAACCCTGCCAAATTTCAAATTGTTCTCATGTACGGTTTCTGAGAAAAGCTTGACGGAAATTTGTACATACAGACGGACTTATTTACGTACAAATGAAGTCCCAAACAGGAAGTAGTTGTCCGACAGGTCTGAAATTCGCTTAGGACATACAACTTGTGATACTGAACCACTCTGCCAAATTTAAAATTGTTCTCATGTACGGTTTCTGAGAAAAGCTTGACGGAAATTTGTTCAGACGTACGTACGTACGGACGGACGGACATGAGTAAAACTTAATGCCCCCCGACATGTCGTCGCGGGGCATAAAAAGTATGTTGCTGTCACCATTTTTTACTTTTTTAGAAAGCTGTACTACACAAATGTGTCTTTTTAATAAAAAGAAATACATATTTAACTATCCACTTTTGTGGAAACAGAAAACTAACAACTGTATCAGGATAGCTCAACTAAGACTCTCTTTTCTTATGTTTTTTCTAGAGTCAATAGGCTTATGATGTGTGACCCATGCACATAATAACTATACCCAAATAAAGACTTTCTAATACGCCTCTATTATAATAATTACATCCTCATCTCCAAAGAGGTCAAAATCATCGTCATCTTCTGCGTTGTCAGCTGGTTCATCTTTTGCTTCAGCTTTTGCTGGTGTTGGAGTTGGAGTGGAGCTGCCACCTTTCTCGAGGGCTGTAACTCTACTTTCCAACTTTGAAACCATTTTCTTCATGTCATCAACAACTGAAAATAAATAAGAAATGCGTGAAAATGTTTTGTACACAAAAGGTGAAGTGTCAATTGGTCCTGGTAGTATTCTGAGTAGGTTAAGAAATGATTATCTATACTGTCTATACATTTTGAAAAGAAGCTTTATTCTTGGAGAAATCCTAACTAAAACAAAATCCAGTATATTTACATGAGATACATCTTTTCCTGTCCCAGAGAATTCAAATGAGATACATGTATTAAAGTCAAAACATATTTACATGAGATACATCTTTTCCTGTCCTAGAGAATTCAAATGAGATACATGTTTTAAAGTCAAAACATATTTACACGAGATACATCTTTTCCTGTCCTAGAGAATTTAAATGAGATACATGTATTAAAATCCCAACATATTTACATGAGATACATCTTTTCCAGACATAAAGTCTTCACAAAAAGATCTATTTCCATCAAATATTTTTTATATGAGATACATCTAATCCGGTCCTAAGGTATTTTTATGAGATTTTTCAAGGGAATGTACACGAGTTCTTAGTGTTACCAGTAAAAAAGTATTTACACGAGACCGTTGGTAGCCATGAGTTTTGTGTAACTGTGACATCAATGATGTCATAATAAGCTATCTCATCCATGGATGAGACATAGAAATCTCACTAACAGGAAGTAAAGAGATATTTCTATACCTCGGATGAGAAAAGTCTTTTCTAGGTCTAAGGGAATTAACATTAGATAATTTTGTCCAGTCCTAGTGTAGTACACCAGACAATAAAGACATTACCACTTACTCTTTTTCAGGTCTTTATTTTCACATTCTAGTGACTTGATTCTGTTGTTAAGTTGTGAGTCACCACCAGATGTCACCACTCCACCACTCTGTTAAAAGACAATTTTCAAAATTTGTTATTAGGCTTGGTAAGAGTAGATAAAATAAAATTCCCTCATGTCTGGAAGTGTTCTGGCAGGTGGCCATGTGGGTGAAGAGTAAAAGAGAGAACTGACTACGGGCATGTGTCCCCTACACACTTAATACATATGTTGTATTTGGATTGAAACAATAGTGGTGAAATGTATATCATTTTTTTCTCTATATAGGCTGGCATGAATATGTTTAATTTAATAAGTGGTAGAAATTAAATCGGATCTTGAAAGATGAAATTTTGTTCAATTTTTTTTTTCTCTTGATACAGTGTATATGGCAGGAAAGTGATATCATTACACACCTACAAAGAAGGTATCAGTTTTACTAGGGTATATAATGCTTAGTTATCATTCTTTAAACAACAGATGTTTCAAAATAAGATATATACACAGCCATTTCACTAAAATCTGTAGTCTTTTTGCTAGTGCTTTACAAAAGCATCGAATAAGAACAACATTGTGCTATTTTGATGCTGTGTTGACATCTGCAACTTACAATGAAGTACCAAAACGATGAAATCATACCAATTTTACAATCATTGATTTGGATTGGTCAATATGACTTCATTAGTACATCATACAATAAAATTTACTGGACAGAAAAAATATCGTAGGTTTTTACCAAGTTTTTCTGCTTCCTTTACAATTTAAAACTGGGATAAAACTTTATTTCTCTAATTTTTGCATTATATTAATACCCCTTGACCGGTGTGGAAAAAAATGTTCTCGTCACTAGTGAAAATGCTGTTCTCAGCAGTTGATTGGTTTAAAATGTTAACGTCATAATAAGAACTAATTACATTATAAACAAAACACCTTCCATTTACCGTGTATTCAAGTCATGGACGTAAAGATGGAGTTGGAGAATTTGTACTTCATTTTGCAAACTTACTACTTTTTAAAATTAGAGAAACAGAATCTTTCATTAGTACTCTTGGATTATCAAATTTCTCCAATCGAGATAGTTAAATTGTGGAATTTTATGTCGGAGCCTTGGCGAGCTTCCACTCGTACCTATTTAGATCTTATATATAAACAATTTACTTGATAAAATAAATGTTTATAAATCTGTCTTTACAACACAGGTATCTTGGACAATGAGACATAGAAACTTTTTCTGTAAAAAATGGTCATAAATAGAAATTTTAAATATAAATTCACTAATATTTACCACCTAGCAACTACAAATATGGTACATTTACATGTATTAAACATTGATTTTAGCCAGACACAGGAAAAACTAAGATTATGATCTATATAAAAACACAAGTAGGGGTTTAAAATCAAGAAAGTGTCAAATTTTTTGGGCTTTAACAAAATCAATAACAAATTTAAGTGATCATAATTATTTGTACACAGAAGAAAAATGTTTTTATCAGCTTTAAAACAAACAAAAAATCATGTTCGATTCCCTGTCAATTTTTTTCATTCACATATAAGTAGCAAGTCTAAATTTCAAATTATATGACAAATTTTGTTTACTAAATACCATATATATATATTTTAAATATTGAAAATGAACTTATTTCCTATATAAGTGTTATAATATATATATAGACATATTTTAGTCCAGAAAGTTATTATTTTTCTTACAAAAACAACAATTATTTACACACAACAACAAAACATTGAATAATGAGATAACAAAAATCGGAGAAAAGATCAATTAAACACATATTGTTATCTGTTCATGTGTGGCTGCTGCCACATAGAAATACTGTGTTAGCAACAACATATTTTTGTAGAAAGAAATAAACATAAAGTACGACAATGTTTGTAGTGAAGAGTCCAGCGGGTAATCAAATTAACTCATAAATCCTTGTATGATGATCCGGAAACAAAGAATTCTTGTATAACTAACACATGTAGGACTGCTCGGCACTGTGTGAAAAGTATTGAATGAAACACAATTAAGTCATTAATTTTTCAGCCTCCAAACAGTTTGTTATCCCTCGCCAACAATACAGTAAGTTTTAATCTGATTGACATGATTTCTTAAATGCTTATACTGAAAAATGCTTTAACTTGCAGAAAAAAAACTCTCAAAATTTGGAGTAATATTATAAATACAGTAATTTTAGTGCCTGCACAGTGTGCTACATACTTTTCATTGGAATAGTCCATAAAATTTACACATATATATTTACTGTTATACAATAATAGTTTGACTTTAGTGTCCAGCTACATGTTTAATAGCGAGCACATCTCGCAACGGGCAGCAAAGCCCGCAAAGAGTGGTGAGCTCTATGGCAATTACATGTCATGTGATCAAAATGAAATCACCTGATAAAATCTGCTTAATGGTGATATTGATTTTTTATCGTCCGGAAGTTGATATCGTCAAAAAACTGTAACAAAGTGAATGTAGAAGAGCACTAAAATTAATTTTAAAGAAAGACTTAAAAATATCGATAGAAAAAATAAATGTTACATTTAAAAATAACAACAAAAATTTTATACTATTTTTTTTTGCAATCTCTAAAATGATTTTTAAAAACTGCCAATCATGTTACATTTCATGTGATGTCACCATAACAAAGAAAGAAAGGAAGACATCATGTAACCACTGGAATGTACAGGCACTTTTAGGGTGTTCAGAAGTAACGTCAATTATGCAATGCACATTATATATAAATAATAAAGGACTATATTGTCTGTGCTTGCATTTTGGCAATGCCTACTCAATATAAGTACTTCTAAATCACCTTTTGCAACTTTTTGTATTAATCATTTGGTTAACATTTTAGCACAAAAATAGCATACTATACTGTACCTTTTTCATTTTAACCATTTTGAAAATAATGACAACATTTATGAAATGAAGGTATATAACAAAATACCAAACACTGAGTAAACTATAGGATGCATGGTTTACAAGAAATCCAGGATATATTGGGGGACCCAGTTATAAAGCTCAAGGACATATGTGATACCAGATGGCTGTCTCATCTGAATGCAGTGGAAGCAGTTAGAAGATGCCACACAGCAATAATTGTCAGCCTAGAGAGAGAAGCATCTGAAAGGACAGACGCAACAGCAGCTGGGTTAGCAACCTTTGTCAAGTCACCCTTCTTTATTTGTTCAATTGCAATGTTGTTAGACACACTGCCACACCTTACACGGCTTTCTAAAGTAATTAAAAAAAAAAGAAATTGACTTCAGTATGATAGATACATTAGTTTCTTCAACTCAGATGGTACTAATTAAACTACTTGACCACCCAGGGGACAACACCAAAGACATTGCCAGCTACTTCAAAAGTTTAGAAGAGTATGGAGTAAAGTACAGTGAGACAGAGATTGACAAGTTCCATGACCAGGTGTACACTCCATTTATCAACAACATCATAAGCAACTTACATGACAGATTTCCAGACACAACTGTACTAGACTCCTTTTCAGTCTTTGATCCAGACCTTATTGATCAAAAGGACCCAGCTACACATGAATATATACAGTTCAAGAAGATAAAGCAACTTGCTACCCAGTTCCCATCAGTAGGATCATATGAAACAGCAAGAGAAGAGTTTGTGTCTTTGCGCTATACCATTGCCAGCAAGATGAAGGATGTTACAAAAAAACAAGTGTTAGAAAAGGTATCCAAGATGAAAGACTTATACCCAGTACTATCAAAGTACAATCAGATTGCATTGTTACTACCAGTTTCAACAGCAGACTGTGAAAGGTGTTTCAGCACCATGAATAGAATCAAGAGCATCCTCAGGAACCGTCTAAAGCAAGCATGTACTCAAACTACCTGATGACCATATCAACAGAGAAACCATCATTACAGGAGTTTAACTTTCAAGTATGTGTGACATCTTTTGCACAGAAGAAAAAAAGAAAACTGACCATAGATTGATTGATTGAATGTCTGCTTTACGTCCAGCTAGCAGTATTTCAGCTATATTCAGGAAGGACCATAGATTGATAAGTGCCTATGAAAATTGATGTAAATTTAGTGTGCTTGGTGCTCCATTATGCATTTTTCATTATTTTTGCTTTATTTTTATCTAATAAATAAAAAATGAACACAGTTTTTATAGTCTTTTAATGAATATATTAATGTATTAAAATTATTGAAATATACAACAAACTTGGATTCAAAATTAGATCGACCCACAACGCATACAAAACTGCTAAATGTGATGCTATCCAAAATTTCTGGCGAGATCACTGCAAACAAGACAATCCGCAACAAAATACAGAACACCAAGGAAACTATCAAACAAGGCAATCCACAACAAAATACAGAACACCAAGGAAACTATCAAACAAGGCAATCCACAACAAAATACAGAACACCAAGGAAACTATCAAACAAGGCAATCCACAACAAAATACAGAACACCAAGGAAACTATCAAACAAGACAATCCACAACAAAATACAGAACACCAAGGAAACTATCAAACAAGGCAATCCACAACAAAATACAGAACACCAAGGAAACTATCAAACAAGGCAATCCACAACAAAATACAGAACACCAAGGAAACTATCAAACAAGGCAATCCACAACAAAATACAGAACACCAAGGAAACTATCAAACAAGGCAATCCACAACAAAATACAGAACACCAAGGAAACTATCAAACAAGACAATCCACAACAAAATACAGAACACCAAGGAAACTATCAAACAAGGCAATCCACAACAAAATACAGAACACCAAGGAAACTATCAAACAAGACAATCCACAACAAAATACAGAACACCAAGGAAACTATCAAACAAGACAATCCACAACAAAATACAGAACACCAAGGAAACTATTAAACAAGACAATCCACAACAAAATACAGAACACCAAGGAAACTATCAAACAAGACAATCCACAACAAAATACAGAACACCAAGGAAACTATCAAACAAGACAATCCACAACAAAATACAGAACACCAAGGAAACTATCAAACAAGGCAATCCACAACAAAATACAGAACACCAAGGAAACTATCAAACAAGACAATCCACAACAAAATACAGAACACCAAGGAAACTATCAAACAAGGCAATCCACAACAAAATACAGAACACCAAGGAAACTATCAAACAAGGCAATCCACAACAAAATACAGAACACCAAGGAAACTATCAAACAAGGCAATCCACAACAAAATACAGAACACCAAGGAAACTATCAAACAAGGCAATCCACAACAAAATACAGAACACCAAGGAAACTATCAAACAAGGCAATCCACAACAAAATACAGAACACCAAGGAAACTATCAAACAAGGCAATCCACAACAAAATACAGAACACCAAGGAAACTATCAAACAAGACAATCCACAACAAAATACAGAACACCAAGGAAACTATCAAACAAGACAATCCACAACAAAATACAGAACACCAAGGAAACTATCAAACAAGACAATCCACTAATCAAAGTCCAAGAAAACTCGAACATCAACAACCAATCAACTAGAAACTTTAAGAAGTCTTTTTTTTTAAGCATTTCCTCCACAAATGGAAAAATGTGGCAAATTGTTTTGTGGTTTTCCTATTAAGACATTATACACAAATCAAGATTACACTAAAGCATGACAAGTTTTTCTTAAAATACATTCATTGTTTGTTACATGTTTTGATGTATATTGTTGTTTGAATGATGTATTAATGTCACATTCAGCAATTTTTCAGGTATATCATGGCCTCTTGTTTTTATTGGGGAGGAAGCCAGAGTACCAGTAGAAACTAGCAATCCTTGTCAATTAAGATTGGAGTAGCGTACACCCTGCCCACATTGAGACTCAAACTCACAACCTCAGTGTTGACAGACCACGTGATCCATAGTAGATGACTGATTACCTGGACCACTCGGCCACTGAGGACCCTCATATTTATAGTTATCATTACTACTTAAAATAATAATTTTTATCATTTTCACAAAGCATGAATTAACACATCAGCATATGATAATTGATACAGATGAAGTCTACTAGAAATCTCACTATAAGCACATAGCTAAATGTAATGTAATATATCACAAAGTTTAGTTAGTGTCAACATTTTATTTAGCCAGCAACTTTTATAATTTTATCAAAATACTGTAATTAACCATTGAGTTATCAACAATGAATAACAAAAACTGTACAGTCTTTTTTATTTTTATAGCAAAATTCAAAACAACATTTTATTGCCGTAAGTTATATAAATGAATAAATCTAAAATTAATCAAATAAATCAAAGCCTTTAAAAGCAATTAAAATGTCTTTCTATTACGACAGTGAGTACATATATTTTCAAAGCGAATTTAAAAGATTTTTACAACATCTACATGCGATATAACTAATTAAATAGACAAAAAACAGCAAGGTACTCACTGAGCTCAATGCATTTAGTATTTGCTGTCTGGCTTCAGCGATTTCATTTTTTAATTTGCTTGCCCCAGAACTCTGTGTATTATTTCCCTAAAACGATACAATTTCAGTTTTCTATGTATGGAATTTTTTTCTAATCACAACCAAAATATCTAGCTATGCACTTAATCTCTACTTTTCAGTTTTTATCAAATATGATTATATCATTAAATAAAATGCCTAAATGATGTTTGTTGCCATGCCAAAAACAACACCAAAAGTAATGTGTAACAAGAATATACATGTATTATTGAGCAACTGTACAGAATTCGAAATCCCTCCCCATCCTCCATCCGTCCCTTTTAAAGAACAAGAAAGTGTTTTGCCCGAAGCTAATATCTTAAAACACTTCTGCTTATATGTCTGGACTGATAAAGAAAAATTAGGGTCAGGTGGGTAGAAAAATTGCTTTTTTATTGCAGCTTCGAGTGTGTGCATTTAAAGTTTATTCCAGCTTAATTCACAATTTTGTACAACATTGAAAATTTTTTTTCACAATGTAGTTATTAATTGGCCCACACTTTCACAAAGGACCAGTTTGGAAATCTGAGTGAGAAACAGGTGTGACAAAAGTTATATGTTCATACTAAAGATAGCAAAGCACTTTTCTGAAGTTTTTTACTTTTTAAAACAAAACCTTTAATGCTGACTGAATTTAGCTGCTACCCTACCTTTTTTATTAGCATTACATTACAAGCACCTGCTAGAACAACTGTCAAATTTATTCTATGTAAAATTAAAATATAAAAAAATCCTACCTACCATAGACTTTTTTCCAACAGATAACCCCAAAAAACTCAAAATAAACATTTTTTTGCAGATCAGATATAAAACCAAGAAATCTATAGAGACAGTATATTTTCACAACAATGCTTCGTTACCATTTCAAAAGGGGATTCATTTAGCCTAACTCTACTGTTACAGACTGCATGAATGTGGACTTTAAATCATAGACAAGAAGCGTAGCTCTCTCCTAACATGATAGTCATTTCTGTATTATAACAGTACAAGTTATTTGTATATATTATAGACATCCGATACCCTAGCTACAATAATGTAGCTCCTGTGACCAAAAGGTCCCATTACTCATAAAATAGCAGCCTAGGAGTGATCCATACGGAGGGTTTTTACACATATAGGTGATTAATGTTTTTAATACGATTAATACCATATTGATGTTTTAAACATGGATGAACTGGACCTTGTTTTTCCTCTCAGACTTGAACAAAGATCCATTATAGCCCGTCTGATCAACAAAATTGAAGTAAAGACAAGTATCACCATATTTGTTTATAAGCCCCCCCCCCCCCTAGTTTGATCCATTATCTGTCATTTGCTACAAAATTGTATGCTTTTTTATCACTCAAAATGATAGGATTTTAGAGTGTATATAGTAGGAATTATTTTATTTCATTTAAAAAAACACATTTTATTTTGCTCCATTATGAGTAATGGGACCTGTTTGTAGCTCAACTGAATTACAAAAAGTATCACAGAAGCTACATTATTGAAGTCACTGATACCCAACACAATCTTACTGTTGTTCCTGCCATTTTACACTGGTAGACGGCTTCAGCACTTTCAAATTTCTGTTGGTCTCTCCAGGTGGAATCAAACAACAATGGCTCTGTCATTCTGAAAAAAAAAGTATTTGACAAAATCGTTTTGGCATTTGTTTCGAGCAACTATTACAATGTCTGGTGTTCAATACTGTTACCGACCACCTGTGGCACTTGTCCAGTGTTAAATTATGCACCCGAGTACCAGTGGCATTTGTCTGGTGTTAGATTATGCAGTTTAGGATTTGTATCATTTATCTGGTGTTAGGTCACATTACTTTTGAGGACCTTTGGTATTTGTCAGGTGTTAAAACAGGTTATTTACAGTGTACCTGTAGCATTTGTCTAGTTTTCAATTACTTTTATGCAACACAGGGCCTGTGGCATTTGCCTGGTTTTCAATTATGCTACATAGCACCTGTGGCATTAATGTGTTATTCAATTACTACTGAGCACTAGTGGTATTTTTCTGGTTTTGAAAATGCTGCAGAGTACCTGTAAATACTCTTCCTCCAAAGCTTACTTGGAGCTGCACTGTTTTCTTGTTTTTATTTCACTCTTTTTAAAGTGATCCATGACAAATCTAGACCCAATGAGTTCAATTAGGCATTCAACTGGTTTCACTATATAGCTAATTTGAGAATTCCAATATTTTGTAACAAATTCTGCATTTTAGATAATTTTTGCAAATTTTGAAAAAATTCAGATTCTTTGTATATCATTAGAAGAGAGGACAAGGATACCAGGAGACTTTATTCAATGCAGCCGAGTATTGCAATAATCTTTTAGGCTACGTTTGTTTATTGCACAGCAAATGAAATGACTGCAGAATAAAGGATTTAACACTGTTTTCCAGAAGTAATCAATGTGTAAAATCTTACCATTCACTCTGAAACTAAATGAAAGTCTTAAGGACAGGTACACCAATAATCACAATATTTTCATAAATATACAATTTGTTACATTTTTACTGAAACGTAAATAATTCAATATCAGAAGCTTGTTATATCTTTCAAATATTTTATGTAAATTTTATCTTATAACCAAGTAAATCATTAAATTCGACTTTTGTCTTGCGTTCTGGATACCCAAAATACCGACCACCATATGTCACCCACAAAACAATTTAATCTGCTCATTGTAACCTACAAGTTTAGTGAGTTTGCTGCGCTGTGTGACAATTACTGCAATGCTTACCACTCTACAGTCATGATTTATGTCTTCTCTTGTTGGCACATTTTTCTGAATTACAGTCATTTCGTACCATAACCAAATCGTACCATTGCCCTTTCGTACCCAAAATTACCATTTCGTACCATGGAAATGCCATATCGTACCATGGAAATGCCATATCGTACCATGGAAATGGCATATCGTACCCTAACTTATTGCCATTTCGTACCAAATGTAAATTAATTCGTACCATATGTAAACAATTGTGTACTATGCTTAAAATTGAAATACTTTAATGTATAAAACTAAATGAATTTAAATACTATTTACACTACACTGAGTAAAAATTCATTAAAAATTGCTAAATTAAAATAAAGAAGATATATTCAATATTATTAATTTTAAAAAAAATTAGTGTGTATAATATAACTATTTTTAAAATATTTTTGGACAAGAAATTTTTTTTTGCCAGCCTTTAATCGCCTGGAAGACCAGCTTGACGATGACGCAGTAAAGCTTAAAAAGCTAACCACATAGATCAGAGACACGTGGTTTCACAGCACTGTATATATGGTCAATTTCATCCTGGTCCGTATTTTTGAGACTAACTAGCACAAACAATGACGTCGAGGGATGAACAGGAACAAAATGCAGGTTCAGACAACAAAGGTCTATACATGCTAGCGCCACTTCTTTAAGAAGGAACATCCCTGTTGCGGCTGATTCCTCGACTTGTGTCAGAAGGTAAATTTAAAAAGCTGCAGAGAAAACGCTGCAAAACTACACACAAAGTTTTGAAAACTGGACCAAGTATGCAAATGACGAAATATCCTTAAAAGTAGACTGTTGCGTCTTTGTGCCTGATTCATAATCCTCAGGTCAATCGATTGTGATATAATAATAATAATAATATTGAAAACACAAGCTAATGTTTAAATAGTTGCTAACCTTCACATATATTTTTATCTGTGTCATTATGTTGTTATATGATATTTTATGACGTAAATGATGATGTTAATAAATTAAAAATAGTTTTTATTTTTATTTACCACTTTGGTCAAAAGAGCAATATTATGCTGAAAATGCATACGGGTTTTCAACAATACACTTCCCCATATGGTACGAAATTATTATATTACACGGTCCCATATGGTACAAAATGGTTATGGTACGAAGTGGTTTTAATTATGGTACGAAATGACTGGTTACCCACTTTTCATATTACATATATTGTAAAGTATTGAGCACACACACAAAACTGCAAGGTAATGACCATCAAGCAGGCTGTGTCTAAAGTACTACTAGCCATGCCACAGACTTATACAGTACTACTAGCCACGTTGGGCTATGTTAAGTAAAGCACTGTCCAAATCGGCAACTGGACTACAGTAAGCCTGGAATGTATACTAGTACACCCAAATTTCGGCGATGAAAGTGTGTCGGTTTAACGGACATTAATTTCGTTGAAACGCACAATATTTTATTATTTAGAAGTCATTTGGTTAGAGCAATAAATGCACGATATTTTGAAAGTAATTTAGCCTTGGGTTCATTGTTAACATTGCTGAATGAAGGGAAATAGCCGAAATTCGAGTATGGACGAAATTCGAGTGTGTGACCATAATGTATGGTCACACACTCGAATTTCGGCGATTTTCCTTCATTCAGCAATGTAAACAATGAACTTAAGGCTAAATTACTTTCAAAATATTGTGCATTTATTGCTCTAACCAACTGACTGCTAAATAATAAAATATAGCACGTTTCAACGAAATTAACGTCCGTTAAACCGACACACTTTCATCGCCAAATTCGATTGTACTAGTATATGAACTTAAAAAAACTATGAAAGTTATAGAAACACCAAAAATATAATTTTTTACTAATGTTCAGACATTGAAAAAAAGTTTATACTCTTTAAAAATGCATATTTATTTGAAACCCTTCATATAACTAGGGCATTACTTTGTTTTTTAATGAAGTAAGAGAAGCCGGGACGTTCTCCACGATGTAAATCTGGGGAATAAAAGAAAGATTTTCCCGAAAGATACAACTAAAATACAAGATTTTTATGGTCTAGATACGAATGATCTCCGAATATTGTTGACGATTTCGTTTATTGGGGCGAATCGTTACGATACCTTTTTAAATGCCTTAATTTGAATTTTTCATATAAAGCAGAGACATTATATACTCAGTAGATTAAGAAATTTCTATTTCACGATGTTAAAATCTCATTCGATTTCACGTCTGTAGACATTGATCACTGATGTAAACAGTATTGTTACAAGTTACAAGTTGGCATTTTATTCCATTAAAAAGTATCCTGACCCCAAGTGCCTGTGGACATTGTTGAAATATTGCCACACAAAAATGAAAAATTCACAATAGGATAATTAAATTCATCCTGTTTGTCGTAAATTTTGGTTCTCAACCTAACTCCATTGTCGATTTCTAGATATAGGTCAAGGTATTAGGTAGGCCGAATTTTACTTTCGTAATAATTCGATTTTAGCTCTGTGATCTGTCGGGTTAACATCACAAAAAATACAAAAATGCAAGTGTACAATTATTCGTTCTAGGTATGAGGCACACCTAGCTGTCTAGATCTGTGGTGTCCTTAATTTCAAGTTCAACGGGGTAGACCACCGATCGAATTTTCAATTATTTAATGTTAGTACGTCATCTATATAGCGGTAGGTGAAATAAAGGACAAAGTTAACCATATTATTTATAAGAAGATCTTGTTTAAATGAAGGTAATAACAAAATACCGAACACCAAAGAAACTGTCAAAATTGAAGCAACTACAGCAATGATCCTGACTTAGTACATGCATTTCAATATTTTGGGTTAAACCAGTTTTATGACATACAAGACCTCCCTGCTTCTATTACTGCATGTGTGTTTATGAAAAATGTTTTGTTTCATGCACCAATAGTCAGTAATAGGAGTGTCCAATGATTATCGCATCAAAATCCGTGCTCTACCAGGAACCTATAAATCAAGTTAGTTATACTAGTCACAGGCTCTACGTATAGAAAAACAAGTCAGCAAGAAGGGGAGCACAGTTGATAACCAAATGGAATGGCCACTGTCGGCTGAAAAACACGTCCTCTAAGCATGACAAATATGTTATCTTGTAGAAAGTTGAACATCCCGATGATTTCAGACCTGAGAAAAAGATCTGCATTGAATTGTTACAAGTAAGCTTCATTTTTTTTCATATATAGTAGAGTGGTATATTATACACTTCACTAATTGAGTAGGAGACCATTTGCCTGCACTTCATAAGTATATAGTGATTCTGAAAAAAAACATGGGACGAAAGACTAATAAAGACAACTGAAAAAGATAAGTCTTTACAATTATGTGCACTTAACCAGGTAAAATACACAAAAATACCATTAACAGTCTCTTAAATTAAACAAGTTAATGGCCATTTGGAATGTGATAAACGTCAGTAGTGATTTTTTTAATAAAAATACCTCCCTTCTAGACACTCAAATTCCATTGGTAAATCTTATTGTCACGCGATGACACTAAGCAAAACATAGCACATGACTAACAGGAAGTGCAGAAGACAACTCCGGTTAAGTTTAGAGTGATAAATGATGAGAATCGATGAAATCTGTAGCAAACCGTGAAAGGACTGAAAATTACATGGGATATAGAAGAAGCGTGTGTATTTACTTTTGGCACATACGTCGACCTCGAGATGTTGGGTTTTTGTTCTATATATGAAAACCGTAATAATGCACATGACAAGCAGAACTAAAAATAAACCAGTTATCGAAAACACCTTCCAAGACCATATACCTCTTCCTCCTGAATGCCACGATTAAGAATGTCGCTTGTAAAAGGGGGGGGGGGGCAAGATCTGTTCTGTTAATGTGTTTTGGGTATTTACAGGTGTGTTAACTGTTTTTTTTTAATAAAGCAAATGTTAACTGTTTTTCACACATTAGCTGTTATCTGTTTTCTTAAAAACTGACATTGTTGTTAACTGTTATAATTAATGAAAATAAAAACCCCGTTTGCTGTTACTAGTATTGCCCTTCGATGACATTATGCTGTTATCTCATGTGTATCTGGTTTTTTCGCTTTTTTTCTTATGTAAATTGTTGTTATCTGTTATCATTAAATATACTGAAATATAGGGAAAAATAAAAAATTGTCAACCTGTTAATGGACCCCTCACCCCCCCCCCCCCTCCGTAAACTCATCGCTACAAGTAGGAATATCAAAATTATGATTTTCTCATCATCCATGTCAATATAATTTCTTAAAATATTCATATAATTCGTCTAATTCTTTTCCATAATTGATTTTGTTCTCAAGCTGCAACTGATAATCTAGATGCATAATTAATCTCAGTTCTATATAGTTAACTAGTATGTTTTAGCTCCCATCTGGTTTCATCGTCGCCTGTTTTCTATTGCATTACGAACATTTTTCTTCTCCAGACACCGAGAATTAAAATATAGTTGAAAATTTTGTCAAGACCTTTTATGGTGCGCATGTATCTTTTGCTGTATCAATGTACAAATCGTTCGAATTCTTAACAGTATGATTTCAATCAATTCGATATTAGCTGCTGTTCATAAAGTTCTAGATGATCTAACTGATTACATAATTGTTCTATTATATAAACTTTGCTTTCAATATTTTCCACAATCTCGGGTTTTCTTGTCAAAAACGAAGCAATGGACCGTATACGAAAGTACGCGTGCGAATTACAACATTAAACAAGAAAAAGTATAATTTTACAATAGTTGCTTATATAGAGGTTACTGTCATGATACCCTGACTGCATAAGGGAGAAAAGTATTGCCTGTAACATTGATAATGCTCGAGCCAAAGGCGAGGGTATTATCAATGTCGAAGGCAATACCACTGTTCCGAGTGCTGTCAAGTAGCATGACAATGCCAGCGAAACTATAATATGTATTTTGTTTAAAGAATAAAGTATGATGTGTTTTTGACGCTGATTGGTGTATAATTTGAATTGTATGCCACATGATATATCGTATTTACATACAGTTCCGATTTTTCAAAAAAATGATAGTTTTTCTTCATTTATGTTGTATATGTACACTGTCCCGAGTGTTGTCAAGTAGCATAACAATGTCAGCCATATAAGAAACTAGTATGTATTTTTCTTTTAGATATGAAAATAGCAGTTATTTAGCCAACAGTTAATACAGCAAGATTGTCAATGTTGCATGTTCTACTTCAGTAGCGGATCCACTAGGGGGCTGAGGGCTGAGGGGACGTTCGCCGCGCCCCCCCCCCCCAAAGGGGGGGGGAAGAAAGAGAAAGTGAGCAAAAAAGGAGGTAAGACAGAGAGAGAGAGAGAGAGAGAGAGAGAGAGAGAGAGAGAGAGAGAGAGAAGAAAGAGAGAGCGAGAGAGAGAGTGTTAAACATGTTTTAAAAAGTCATCAACACCCTCTCAATTGTTTAAATCTCGCTAGCTTCTGATAGCTTCGCACCCTACTTTTTGGCGTTTTCCTAATGTGCTTTTAATATATTTGTGAACACATTGTATTGCCTTTGCTTTGACTACATTTATTGTCTTATAGTGCGTTCTAAATTATTTTTATATAATCCTTAATGTGTGCTTGCTTATGTACTAATCATGTAGTATAAATATGTATTTTACTTAAGCTTTATTTAGGTATGTGCCTGCTAAATATTTATGTCTTCGTGCTTTATGTACTGTATTTTATCCTAAACATGCCTTTTATCTGGGCTTTAATGTATTTAACGTTTGCTTGCCCTTTTTGACTTTTTGTCAGCGTTGACAAATCGTCAGATCGCATGTTAAATATTTTTTATATAAATTTACTTGACTTACAAGTTCTCTTTTTTTCACACAGTACCTGTCTGTATCTTTTCTATTTATTATTTTTATTGTATTTTAGTCTTGTCGGTATTTATGTATATTTGCTTGTCTACAGTGTGTTCATATACATACACGCTTTAACGTAAGTAAGTAAGTAAGTAAATTTTATTGAAATAGAGACCAAACAGTGGTCTATCATCAATTTTACAACATGTTTACAGGAGAAAACAAACACTAAAAAAATACATAATTACAAATGACACAATACCATGACCATAAATTTTGTGATATTACAGCTGAGGCAATAATAAATATTCAGTAAGGGTTATCTTTCTTATACCAAAATATCAAATTTATACAAATCATTACAAATTTTGTTTAAATGTTTGATTAATGTTATACAATTTACTAACACCAGATATCAGAACTTTACAGATATCAAGATCATGACTGGTCAATATAAACTTAACTTATCTTCATCAGAAAAAGAAATGAAGCTAGGCACTATATCTATAATATTCTTAAAAAATAAATTTCTAGCTTCATTCAACATATTACACTTCATTAAAAAATGAAATTCATCTTCAACACCATTGTGACATAAATTACATATCCTTTTTTCTACTGATAAATGCAAGTACCGTCCTCTTTCAATGTTCAAATTACAATTACTTATACGAATTTTAATAAAGTCGGCCAATTCAAATTTATCCACATCTGCATATAAATATTGTTCCCTTAAAAAATTGTTCTTAAATGTACGATATGTTCGTAATTTATTTCCACCAGAAGCCCTCTCGTCATTAAATAGTTGTTTAGACCAAAAGCTAGAATATCTATCTTGCAGCTTTAAATATATAGCTGACAAGGTTTTTTGTTTTGAAAATGTTCCTTGATTTTCCCATAAATGACCAAATCCAATTAACAATAAAAAAGTTTTCAATTTATTACAAAGACTATCCTTTACAAGTAAGTTATTGCTATATGCTTTAACAATTAAATTACACTCATTAGCTTTTAAAATATGAAGCCAATATTCAACACTAGATTTCAGTGCATTTATAGACAGTGAAAATAATCCTAAATCACCTAAAACACCTAAGTTTGATGCTGATTTGTGTACTCTAAGAACATATTTTGCAAACTTTATTTGAACTTTGTTTGGAATAAACTTGTCATAATTAGATTCAAATTCATGAATATTGTGACCTTTGAGAATAAGTGGCAATGCCCATACTTCACTACAATATAATAAAATAGGTCTAACACTTGTATCAAAAAGTTTCAAATGTAGTAACACTTCACTTTTGTTAGAAAAAAGAGCTTTACGAATACAGAATGAGGCTTTTCCAGCTTTTTTTGACAGATGATTAATAGCTTCTGTAAAAGAACCTGATGGTTTTAACAAAATACCAAGATACATATATTCATTAACAATACCTACAGTTTGATTATCATACAAAAAAGATTCCTGTTTGATAATTTTGCCAGATTTATTAAAAATAATAACTTTCGTTTTATTTATGTTCACCTCAAGATTCCATTTTTCACAATAAGATTTCAAAATGTCCAGAGATTTTTGTAAACCAGAAGATGTCTCTGACATTAATACAATATCATCTGCATATAAAAGGCATGAAATCTGGTTTTCATTTAGTGAAACAGGTGTACATGTTTCATCAAAATGACCAACTAAATCATTTATATACAAATAAAATAAAGTAGGACTTAATATACATCCTTGCTTGACTCCAATATTGGTTTCAAAATTATTAGTTAAACCATCTTTTAAAGTTACACAAAATGAAACTTGTTCATACATACTCTCTAAAATATTAAAAAAGTTACCTCTTATATTTAGCTGGAAAATTTTAGACAGCAAAGCCTTTCGATTAACAGTGTCGAAAGCTTTTTTTAGATCAATGAAACAAGCATAAATATATTTATTTTTCTTAAAATATTTATCAATAAGAGACTTTAGTATAAAAATATGATCACTTGTTCTCATATCTTTCCTGAAACCCTTTTGCACTGGGTTAATAATATTATTCTTTTCTAGAAAAGAGTCAAGCCTATTAAATAAAATTCTAGTAAATAATTTACTCATACAACTAGATAATGAAATTCCCCTATAACAAGAGGGGTCATTCATATCACCACCTTTAAATAAAGGCTTTATAAAGTTTTCTCTCCATAATGAAGGATATATACCTGATTTAAGTATTAAATTAAAAATGTCAATATACATATTAATCAATAAACCAGAAGATGCTTTAATCATCTCATTAGTAATACAATCAGAACCAGGAGACTTATTATTTTTTAAGCCTCTTATAGCTTTTAAAAATTCCTCAGCTGTAATGTTACAGTTTAACTCATCATTATTATACAAATTCTCAGTTATATCATTTAATGAGTAACCAGAAATATAGTTCTTATTCATTAATTCTTTAAAATAAATAAACCAATCTTGAGAGGCAATACTATTACTGGGGTCTTCTTTTTTTTCTTTCAGAGAGTTTACAAGCTTCCAAAATTCTTGTGGATTGCTTTCAGATGCATCTACCATGGAGTTAAAAATTTTTGTCTTAAAGTTTCTAAATTTTTTCCTAGTTAAACGATTATATTGTTTTTTCTCAAAATAAACATTTTGTATAAGCTGAGTGTCCCAGGGAGACTTGGAAAGAAGTCTACCTAAGCTTTTAACATGTTTTAACTTAATATTACATTCACTGTCGTGCCATACTTTATTTGGCTTTTTCTTCCTCTGCTTCTTTAACCTACAAATATGTTTGAAACTAACACTAGAACCAATGGCAGCATTTCTAATAATCTCAGAAAATTTATTGACAACATTATCTAAAGATTCCTGAGTTGATCACAACTATTAAATACTTTCTCTTTACAAAAAGATACTTTCTTATTTAATTCATCTTTATTTATTTTTTCTAAATTAGAAATAAATTGCTCTTCTGCCAATTTAGTCCACTTAACTTTAAAAGGTTTAGGTCTAAGTAAACTCTCTGACGTTTTGCCCTGAATATCTGAAAAAAATTTAACAGTTATAGGACAATGATCTGAAGTACTTGGAATAAAATCGCCAACAGTAAAATTAAGAACATTTCTTAAAAAAGATGCACTACATAAACAGTAATTATTTATGGAAACTCCATTATAATTAAAATAAGTAGCTTTACCAACAGAATCTCCAATTGTTCTCCCATTTAAAATTCTCAACTGATTACCAATACAAAGATCAATAATGTTTTTTCCATAACTATTAGTTTTTTGGGGAACCTGTGTGTTTCTAAATATTTGATGGTTATCAGATATGTAATTTTGAGGCAAAAAACTATCCAAAACTTCATCTGAATCTTCAATAATAAAATCCTTCTCATTACAGTTTATATGTGCATTAAGATCACCCATTACCATGATGTCACCATTTAGGTTATATTTTATACAGTCTTCTTCCAACTTTTCAAAAACCTGCTTATCAAGCCCAGAACTTTTAACATACGAAGAATTTATGGGTGCTATATAAATAAAGCATAAATACAAATCTTTTCTCAACCCAAAAAAATTAGCATTTAATTTAAACCATAAAATCTCTGATTGAGATTTATCTATCAAAGATATTCCAGACAGTATGTTTCTTTTAATAAAAACCGCAAGACCCCCTCTTTTTTTGCTAGATTCTAATGATCTACAGTTCATAAAACTTTTATAACCATCTAAACTCAAAACTTCTTTTAAGCAACAATGGGTCTCTGATAAAAATACAATATCTGATGTAAAATAATTTCTCACTTCTTCTGTCTCCATTTTATTAACTTTTACCCCACTAGATTTTTGGAAAACACCATTAACATTCCATCCTGTGATGGATATTTGTTTTAATGATGATTTACACATATTTAAGCTTTCTATTTCTGTTTCATATGAAATTATATTACAATTGTCAAATGTAGTACACAAAAAGAGAAAAATATACATGATATATGCACAACTACATCTACATGAACATATAACATTAAACGTATTCTTTAGATATTTGTACATGTATACAAATTCAGTCCCTGTTATTTTCGCAAACCTTAAAACTAATTTAAACAAAAATATTATAATTCCCCATGTACATGTAAATGTACCGTATCTTCATTTTACAAAAAAAAAAAAAAAAAAAAAAAAAAAAAAAGAAATTACAGTAACATGTATTCAAACTTTAACTTTATAGTCTTCAAACACTAAAATTGGCAATAAATTTACAATTTACATTTTGAATGCACTAAGAATAGCAGCAGTAATATTAGAAGCCAGATGAGCTGGATTAAACGTTTCGCTCTGCATCATCTTGTGCTGTCTATAAGCATTTTGGCGGCCATAGTTATAGCTGGAATTCATATAACTTGATGGGGAAAACCTGTCATTGTGCTTAGATGATCTAAATTGTCTACTGTTGCTCTGTTGCTCTAGCTCATCACTTCGCATCAATGTACTCTTTATATTCGAGGCCAAAATTCTAACACCATTATCAGAAGGACGAATTGAATCACTGAATAAGTGCTGAAGCAATTTACCATTTCGAATAAAATTAGAATTGGCATTAATTTTTACCCTTTCTAAGCCCTTAAATGCATTGAACACTCTGTCATTGAATGCCTCAACTTTCTTATCTAAACTTTCATAAAAACATGGTGTAACTAAAGATATTAACAATGAATCGCATTTCCTTAGAATATTCTGAATAAGGCGTCTTAACGTGTCTCAACATGTGCATCACTGTATTGTCGGTATAAAAGCTCAGGAGCTGAAAGCTTATATTGTGAAACTAAAACATTAAAAAATTAATGATTACAAATAAAAAACCAATATTTTTTTTATTGTAGTCCGATTTGACAATGGTCCAAATTTGTTACTCTCCGAGTTGTCGTTGAGTCTTCCGGAATTTCACAAACGGAGTTCGATTTGTGTATTAGTTGGCACTTTAGTGCAAAGAAGCAGAAGAAATTTTGTTCATGATGTCTCTTTCATTTAGAAATATCTCAAGATTAAGACAGTTAGTTAATCTTTTAACGAGAAATGTTAAATTGCAAAAGACTAAACGTACATACTATTCTTGGTTACCTATGCTGTCATTTTCACCATTCGTAGTAGTTCATGCATTCAGTTTTGGACTGGGAAAACCAAAGGAGGACATTAAAGCCAAAGTATTAAGTCCCGATCAACTCATTATTGAAGAAGCAGATAGACTTTATACTGAAAACGAAATTCTTAAACTTTATGATTATCTTCTGCAATACAAAGACATGAAAAATGACGAGATATTGTGGAGATTAGCCAGAGCTACATGTGACAAAGGAAAGCGAGCTGCAAATGATAATGATAAGAAATTGTGCTTTTTTGAAGCTTTTGAGTATGTCAAGCAGGCATTAGAACTTAATGATAAAAACTTTGCGTCACATAAATGGTACGCTATTCTTTTAGATTACACTGCTGAATATGAGGGGACAAAGCAACGCATCTCCAATGCCTTTCGTGTAAAGGAACATTTCATGAAAGCTATCGAGTTAAACCCAAAAGATGCTACTTCAATATACTCACTTGGTTATTGGTGTTTTCTCTTTGCCGACATGCCATGGTATCAGCGCAAAATAGCGTCGGCCCTGTTTGCAACACCACCGACCTCAACATATGAAGAAGCTCTAGCATATTTTCAACAGGCTGAGGATACAGAACCGAACTTTTATAGCATGAACTTGCTTATGCTGGGGAAAACTTACATTCGACTTAAAAACTATAATTTGGCCTTGAAATATTTGACTAAAGCCAGAGATTTCCCTGTTGTTACCCCAGATGATCAAAAAGCACACAAAGAAGCCTTAGAAATGTTGAAGAGTATTGGAGTAAAATTGGAATAATAGTTGTCAAGTAATGATACATGTATATATCACGATTTAGGATCAGACTGTTAGTGTTGTTGCTAAAAATACTCACAAAGATGTTGTTAGTTCTGTTTCAACATAATAATGGGACTAGTTCAGATATATTTTCATCCCTTTGAGTATCTCATGTCAATTGTTGTCTATGTCCAAATCATTAAACTGTCAATCTACTGTTACTTCCTTTAGTTCAATTAGAATAAAATTTGTGTTTTCAGTTGTGTATTTTGGTTTGAATTGGAAATCAAAATATGGCTGCCAGGGCCATTCATATAAAGATATAAATTCAGGAAGGTTGCATCTAATGTGCAGGTCATTGTTTAAAACAGATGGTCTGTTATTGGAAATGGATGAAGACTACACTTTGACTCAGAGTTTGACATAATAATTTCTACAATAAATTTGATTTTTTGTGCAAATTCCATATCCAAGCACAGATCATCATTAAAATCTAAAATAGATTTACTGATTGTAGACAATGCATGATTTATGATATAATAATTCTAATTAGGACCCTGCTACTTAGTGGCGGGCGCCCTATAGTTATCAGTTGCACCCTGTGTCTGTCTGTCTGAACTAATAGTGTCCGGGTTATAACTTTTTTATTAGCTCGAAGGGTTAGGTGAGCTATTGCCATCACTTGGTGTCCGTCTTCGTCGTCATTAACTTTTCTTTAAAAATCTTCTCAAAAACCACTGAAGGGATTGCTTTGAAACTTTGCACACATCATCAGTAAAATGTCCTCTCCCAAGTTTGCACAAATCATGGCTTTAGACCAACCAACATGGCCGCATGGCTAAAAATAGAACAGGGGAGTCAAAATACAGTTTTTGGCCTATAGCTCAAAAAGTATAAAAGATACAGGAAAACCCAAGAGACCTTCCTTCTTAAGCATCTAAATCTCTACAAAACACTTTATTGGGTCAAAGTTGTATGACGACGCTTTGTAGGAGTTATATCCCTTTTTATTAGCTCATCTGTGAGCTTTTGCTATCACTTGGCGTCCGTCGTAAACTTTTTCCAAAATCTTCTCCTCTGAATCCACAGGGCCAATTTTTTTCAAACTTGGCCACAATCATCCTTAGGGTTCCTAGTTTCAAGTTTGTACCCAGGGTGTTGATGAACAGACAAATATGGCAGCTGTTACTAAAAATAGAACATGGGGGTCAACACAGGTTTTTGATCATTATCTAAAAAACTATAATAGCTATAGAGAAAACCGTTACTTCAAATTGATCAGCACATTAAGGTCTACAATAGTTGCTATTAGTGTGAAGTTGTGTATTGGCGTCTTGACGATTTTTGACAAAATTTTTGGTATTTACAATATAACCTGAAAACTATACGAGGTAGAGTGAAACTGTAAATGGCCAAAATGATCAGCAATAAAAGCCCTACAATTCACTTGATTGGTCTGAAATTGTCAGATGACTCCTTATAGGAGTTATTGCCCTTAAATTGCAAAATGAAATTTTTCCGTTTTTGTCCTGTAACTTGAAAAGTATAGTAGCTAAAACCATAACAGCTAGAGTGAAATAATATATTGCAAAAATGATCAGCAAAAAAAGCCGTACAATTCATTTAATTGGTCTGAAATTGTCAGATGACTCCTTATAGGGGTTATTGCTCTTAAATGACAATTTTGTTATGAAATTTTCCATTTTTGTCCTGTAACTTGAAAAGTATAGTAGCTAGATTAAAACTGTAAATTGCACAAATGATCAGCAATAGAAGCCCTACAAATAATTGCTTAGTCCAAAATTGCAAGATGACTTTTTATAGGAGTTATTGCCCTTTCATTATGAATTTAGACAAATGAACAGTTTTTTAATTATAAATTAGTCTATAACACACCTATTAGTAGAGTAAAACTGTAAATTTCTAAAGTACCCTAAAGGACAATGCCTAAAAACCATTTAATTTTCAGAAATTGTTGATGGCACCTTATAGGAGTTATTGTATTTAACAAATTTTTTGAAGAAATGTTTAATTTTTGCACAGTAACTTAAAAGCTATAACAACTAGACTGAAACTGTTAATTTCAAAAATTTTAATATAGTTGAAGTCATTTGGATTCCAGGTGAGCGATTACAGGCTCCTGGGAGCCTCTAGTTATTAAAACTAGAGAGAAGTTAGCATTGCTTAATTGTTCTGCTCTATGAGGGTTACAAAAATGACTTAGGGTCAAGATTGTCTGATGAACCGTTTAGGAATTATTCTCCTTGAACATTTTTTAATCAATATTAATTGATTTTAAAAGATCTTCTCCTCTTTAACCAATAAAAGGACTGCTATGAAACATTGCACACATAATCTTTAGGATGATAGTTAACTATATTGCTGATCATTTTTGCTATAACAGTTTCACTCTAGCTGTTACAGTTTTTAAGTTACAGGACAAAAACAGAAAATTTTATAAAAAATTGTCATTTAAGGACAATAACTAATTAAAGGAGTTGTCTGACAATTTGATACCAATCAAGTGAATTGTAGGGCTTGTATTGCTGATCATTTTTGCTATTTACAGTTTTACTCTAGCTGTTATATTTTTAAAGTTACAGGACAAAAACATAAACTTTCATAAAAAATTGCCATTCAAGGGCAATAACTCATATAAGGAGTCACCTCAAAATTTCAGACCAATCAAGTGAATTGTAGGGCTTTTATTGCTGATCATTTTTGCCATTTACAGTTTCACTGTACCTCATATAGTTTTTAAGTTATATTGTAAATACCAAAAATTGTGTCAAAAATCGTCAATAAAGGGCAATAACTCCTACATGAAACCAATACACAACTTCACACTAATATGTGAGTGAGCTATAAGGACTATTGTAGACCTTAATGTGCTAATCAATTTGAAGTAATGGTTTTCTCTATAGCTATTATACTTTTTGAGATAATGATCAGAAACCTGTGTTGACCCACATGTGGCCAAGTTTGAAAAAAAATTGGCCCAGTGGTTTCAGAGGAGAAGATTTGTGAAAAAGTTTTCGAAGGATGCCAAGAGATGGCAAAAGCTCACATGGACCTTGTTTGGTTTCAGGTTCAGTTGAGCGATACAGGCTCCTGGGAGCCTCTAGTCTTTTGAAGTAGACTTTTGGTATTTGGGATGTGGGTAGATAATATCAAGGTGATGTGTCACATACCATGGTTGATGACCGTAGACCTTGACCTCAAGGTCAGCGGGGCCCACAGAAATGGATACCATCTCACTGATATCTAGTAGAGTTTATTTTGGTACATATTCCAAATACATCTAGGCCCTTATTAGAGATAGTACAAATGCTCCTTGGAAACATTTGAAATCTAAGATGGCCACATGTCATGTTCAACATGAAAACATACAGCTTGTGTTGATTTGGTCTGTACTTGAAATAAATTTATTAACATAAGATTAAAATATGCTCTGAAAATGAGCATTATCGTTCAGTATATGTGAGCGAGCTATAAGGACATGTATAACTTGGAGTTTAATTTACAATTAATTTATCAAGAAATGCATAAGCTCATACAGTATGTGTGATTGTATAACTAGGACATGTATAACTTGGAGTTTAATTTACTTATTCAAGAAATGCCTAGGCATTTAAATGAGAAATTAACTTCCCATTGAATGAACTTGAATTCAACAAAGACCAATAATTATTGCATATAACCATGGGACAGTTCACCTCCTAAATATTGATCAATAACCCATCCTGTAGCTTATAACATGACTTTCGATTGATACTTTTCACAGGATTTCTTTTGATGCTCACTTCCACATATAGGTACATGTAATCGGTGTGCAATTTCTTTAAAAAATATAAACATATTAACTACACGTATCATGGTCGGACAAAAAGATTGATTGAATGATTACTTAATGTCCAGTAAGCAATATATTAAAAGCTTTATTCAGGACTAGTTAACAAACAATAAATTTGGGGAAAGGGAAATGGAAACAAAATCTTCACTGCCAATGAAAAAGTATGGAATACAATGAATGGAAGTGAATTTAGCCTTTTGTAGCAGATACAACATGCATACTCCATTTCAGTATCTACAAAGGAGTCTTTATTATGCTACCCACTATGATTTGTGCTTTTAAGCTGAAAACCCCCAAATGAGAGGGTCTCCCCCATCAGCAGTGCTCAAATCTTTCTTGAAAGACAATAGGAAACAATAAGGTTAAGTAGACATGCAAGGCTATTTCCTTTACAGAAATACATAGTACATCTAACTGTACATAGACTACAGCTCATGTTGTGGCAAACTTCTACCCTACAATATGTGGTTTTATGCTAAAAACCCCCAAATGAGAGGGTCTTCCCCCATCAGCAGTGCTCAAATCTTTCTTCAAGCAGACATGCAGGCTATTTCCTTTAAAGAAATAAAGAGTACATGCACAACTAACTGTACATAGTCTAAAGCTCAGGTAGTGGCAAACTTCTAGACTTGGACATGCTTAATCACAAGACTTGCATACATAATCCTTTAATATTTAAGCAATAAGCATTTATGTAGACCAAAAAATTAAAAACCTGTGTGGACACAGAAAAATGTCTCGCCTGCATTCTGCTTCAATAGTGAAAAAAAACTCTATGAGCAACTTTTAAATAGCATTATATTGTCATCATAACATATATAATGCATGGTTACAAAGAAAATGACCTAATTAAAAAACATGGTTACTGGATCATGAAATTGAGGTCAAGGTCAGGGGATACCTAATAGCCTATCATACATGCATCTATCATCAGCAATCTATATACCTATTATTTTTATCTACCATTCATGGTTAATAAGGAACTGACTTAATCCAATAACTTTAACATCACAGCAAACTGCAATTGAGGTCAAGGTCAGGTGACACCTACCAGTCTGTCATGTACCTTTTATTAGCAACCTATATACCAAATATTTTTATTCTACCATTCATGGTTACTGAGGAACTGATTTAATCCAATAACTTTAACGTAGTCACTGGACGATGAAATTGAGTTCAAGGTCAGGGGACATTCTGTTGTTTTCCTATACACCAAATATGTCATCCTACCATGTAGTCACTGGACCGTGAAATTGAGGTCAAGGTCGGTTAACCAATTGACAAGTACTAATCATAAGCTACCAATGGACCAAATTTGATGGACCTACGGTTTAAGCTTATAAAGATATTAAGCAAAATGTCGAGTTGAAACTGATATACATGGGTCGCCTCCAGCAACAAGTCGCAGGCGAGGCAAAAAAAGGATGTTAAAGTAGGGTGAAAAAAGTCACATCCAGCTGATCAGTAGTGAATACCCACACATGTATGTACCACATTAATAATCAGCTGTACAACATCATCAGCCACACATATATACAGCTTGTGTTAACAATTTAGGATAGCAAGTGTACACAATGTTATGATTGTTACTTTGTTTAGATCTTGTTTTAAACTTAGGAATTTCCTACTATGAGGCAATACATTACAGTTGGATTTTGCTTTTACATTTGTCCACAATGGGCTCAGACTGGGAAAAGACAGAACAACGACTGGTCAAAAGACATGACAGACTGGACAAAAACTCTGCAAAAGATAGGACAAAGACTGTGCAAATGACAGAACAGAATGGGCAAAACACAGGACAAAAGACTGGGCAATAGGGCAAAGATTGAACAAAATACTGGGCCAATGACAACAAAGACTGGGCAAATATTGAACAAAATACTGGGCAAATGACAGAACAAAGACTGGGCAAATGACAGGACAAAGACTATGCAAACAACAGAACAAAGACTATGCAAACAACAGAACAAAGACTATGCAAATGACAGAACAGACTGGGCAATAGACAAGACAAAAACTAGGCAAACGACAGAAAAGACGGGGCAAAGATTGAACAAAATACTGGGCAAATGACAGGACAAAGAATGTGCAAACAACAGAACAGACTGGGCAACACAAAAATGAGGCAAAACACAGGACAAAGGTCGGGCAAAGGACAGGACAAAGACTGGGCAAAAGAGTTATCATGCTATTTCTTTTCCTTCATCACAAGACATACATGTATCAGTCAATGATACAAGCTACCGTAATAAGCTTTTATGCTTACTATTTAAAAGAAAAGGAGGTCATATTAGTGGGAGGCAGAAATAGCAACATCTGACAACAATGTCAAGACAATCTTGAAAATGTTTTTCATAAACTCCAACCAAATATACCAAATAAAGTTTTATAGGTGAGTTGATAACAGTTTTGTAAAGTACTCTGTTGATTATAAAGATGTGGTATTTTATAAAAAAGGTCGAGTAAAAGTATTAAAAAACTCCACTTATCTGGAGTCCAGGATTGGGCATAAATTAGGACTGATTAGGAAAGTGTTAATTTCACACGTTATTCAGTTTTTTTTAATTCATCAAATGCAGTTAACAAAGTTCAAGTTAATACAATCATGAGTTGGTAGTTGATATTCAATCGAATCCTTGTCAGTTTAAACACTTAACAAACCCTGTTCCTCTTATCAGAGAAATAATGTTAACATTATTTGAGTCTATGAGGATCTCGCACTTCCTTTATAAAAATGTACCACATAAGTCATCAACTCTCATCATCAGCTTTCTGTTTCATGGCTAGGTACTCTGCATATTTTATTTTCCTTGGGATTATATCTGAAAAATTATAATAATTATTATTTTAACTGCATGATGTATTTGCACTAGGATCCAGTTATAGATATGTTTGTTTGTTTAACACCACTGTCAGCTGATTTTCAGCTATATTGTGCAGCCCAGTTTATACTGTGGGAGAAAGCCAGAAAACCCTGAACTATTAAGGCAAGAAACCTGGCAATACCTGTCAATAAAAGTGGAAGTCTAGCACATCTTGTCTGCAGTAAGACTCGAACTGACAAGCCACATGAATAGCTAACTACCTTAACTACTCTGCCACCAATGCCCCAAACAGTATGTTCTATTGATTAAATGTCCCCCAACTTGACATTTGCATGAAATGTATCTTTTTTGGAGCTCTTGTATTTGTTTCAACTTTACATCATTCTGCTCAATTATTAAGTAGACAAATGTTGAGAAAAATGGAAGTCATTCTCAAATTGTTTAATACTGCTTTAAGTTAGACACGTGTCCCTAAAACAATGCTATATTGCTGGGTCTGCTAATTGCTCCATTAAACCACTTTGCAAACATTTAACATCTATTTCGTGGTTAAAAGTAGGCTTCAGAGATTCTGTGAAACAGGCTACTCCTGAGGTGGTGTAAATCAGATATGGATACTGATAATTCTGAAGATCTGTTAGAGAACTTGCATTCTTCCGTAAATGGTCGATTTCTGGTACAGATGACCCAGTACAGATGAGCTCACGCGCACACATCTGTACTTGCTGCGTCATCCAATCAAAACGCTAGAAACAAGAACGTACATTGTTATGGAAGCATAACAACGTTCTTCTATTACGTTCTTGTTTCCGCCGTTCTGATTGGACGTCAGAGACAATGGAGTCTAAAACAATGGAGAGTCTATATGTTATAGCGATGTGAAAGTTGTTTTTTTTTTTTTTTATTTGTTTTTCAGTCAGGCTTTTAACAATCCCTGTACATGGTCACCTGACCAGGACATGCAGGGTTATAAGAAAAAAAAATTACAAAGAGCTGACTTAATTATATTACATATGTATAGTTTTAAAGAACAATGAAGGAAATATAGACAAGAAGTGTTACATACATTCGCTCACACTTTCACACACCAAATTCACTAAACCAGTTAAAGACTTTTTTGTATGTATAACAAGGTGCCTTATTAAATTAACAATATTGAATTAACAATATAGGATAAATAGCATAACATACATTTGAAGTTTTAAAGTGGTAAAAAAAGTAAATAAATAAATAAAAATCAAATAAGATGAAGGGAAGGGGCCCAAAACTTTTCAAAAAGTAAAATGTTACCCTGGTTTAAAGCTATTTGATGTTGACAACATTTATAATATTTAATTTTGCACTGAAATTCAATAATACTAGGTTTGGTTTCATTCAGTTTACATTTATAAATATACTTTTTGGCTAAAATAACTAGTAAGTTTACTAAAAGGGGTTCGTTTGTAAAGCCCAAAAATATATTCTTCTTAATAAATTCAGTATTTACAAATAGTTCATTGAAGAGTATTTGAAACAAATTCCAAAATTCTTTTGTAATATTACAGTCATAAAAAAGATGTGAGACAGTTTCTACACTATCAATGCAAAAAGTACACATCTTTGTTTCTTTAAATTTTATCTTGTACAAAAAATCATTGGTTGGAATAATTCTATGTAAAAACTTGTATTGAAAATTGTATGAGTAAGGATCTTTACATGCCTTTTTTGCAATATTGAAAAACACTGACCAATCATTGGTTTCTGATTCAAAAAGCTCTTCCCATTGAAAAAATTTGTGAGACGGCAGTTGAACAACTCTATTTCTTATATCAATATAAACAAATTTTGGCTTCTTACAAGACAAGAGTCTTTCAATAAATTTGTCACTATTGTTAAGTGAAGTAGCATTAGAGTCAAATATTCGACAATTTTCTTTTAAAAAAGCTTTTGTATCCTTTGGTACGTTGGCAACAATACTATAATATTTAAGAAAGTTTTCTAAATTAAGTTTATTCGATGTGAAAGTTGTTGGTTTACGGAAGAAATAGGTACTTTCATACGTTTTTGGAAAGACCAGTTGATCTTTCATGAGTGATAGAAATTTTTGTCTTTTGGCTCGTTCCGCTGCGCTCTACTCGCGAAAAGACATAACATTTCTATCACTCGTGAAAGATCAACCGGTCTTTCCAAAAACGTATGAAAGAACCTATTAGTCTAGATCACTCTCTTCATGCAATAGCATTAGAACGTTTTCAAACCTTTATACTATTATACCCGTAATAAGCTAAAAGAACAATTAAAAGCATTGATTCAACTTTGCTTTTCTAAAAAGAATGGCAACCTAGATACAAATATCTGGTTAAAAGGACGGTGGACCACTACATGAAAAAGTTCACTGTTATCATTTGATTTTTTTATAACATATTTGTCATATTTGGTGGACATGTGTTTCAACAAAATGTTGGCATTCCAACTCTTCCCACTCTTCTTGCCAACTTGAGGCAGAATTTATACAAAGGATTCTTCAAAACAAAGACGCCCCGTGCTGGATCCGGGTGGCTAAAAGAATAGACCGCAGTCGCGCTAGCTTGTCGTAAAAGGCCCAGTACCCTGACCGGCGTGTCAGGTCGGTTTGCCTAAAGACCGACTGGGATGTGCGCCCCAGGTGGTTGAATGGGGTACCCCTGGCAAGCTGGTGTTGTCAGGCCATAACACGGAAAACCTGACCGCAAACCATATTAGTGCACCGTGTTGGGAAAATGCCACGTTCCTCGCACGTTAAAGAATGCTGCTGTAGTATTTTCATTCATCATCATTTCATGTTCATCGCCTGAATATAGCTGAAATATTGCTGCTCGGGCGTTAAACACCATTAATCAATCAAAACAAAGACAAAAGGTTTGTCCTATCTTTCAACTTCACGTTCCACTAGCTAAATGACATGCTTTCATTGAATTTGAAATTAAGGACACTACAGAGACATCTAGATCTGCCTCATACCTTGATCTTCATTTAGAAATTGACAATACAAATTGATTGACAACCAATATTTATGACAAAAAGGATGATTTTAATTTTCCTATTGTGAATTTCCCTTTTAGCAGCACCTAGGCCTGCATATGGTGTATATATCTTCCAAATGATCAGGAACTCAAGAGCCTGTATTTCCTATTCAGATTGTTTAGTTGATAGAGGGTGCCTGCTGACAATTATAATTTAAAAGGGATTCAGTTGCAAGATTGAAGTTAATTTAAAATCAGCTAATCAGCATCATGACTTAGTTGTCTTATTTCTAATTCACATTTCTTTTTATTGAGAGATGTCACATTAATCCACAAGGGTTTGCATTTACAGAGGTTTTCACAGATTGGATCTTGAGCACTATCAAGTCTCTTTTCCTTTTCTTGATATTTTTGTCTTTGGAAACTCTCTTTTCCTTTTCTTGATATGTTTTAAGAGATGGTATGACTACTAATTTTCATTGTTACTGTTAGTTCTTCCTAAAAATAGTCAATTACTACATGATAACTGTACAGTGAGAAAATATTATGAATCCCTGCCACCCTGAGAAATATTGTGAGACAGTATTAGTCATTGAAGTTTCTACTAAATCCACATATGTAGGATCTCTCAATAACTTCAATAGGAACCAATATTGCCTTAAATAAATCTAATTTTATGTTGGTTTTCCCACAAAATAACAGCATGTTTTAAATATCATCCTTAATTGGATCGGTCTTCTATCAGTCGCAACATAATAATCAACGCCCTCCTTGTTTATTACCAATTATTAATGGTCAGGATCTAGGGTTTAATTAATGTAATTTGTAACACCCCCTTCCTTGTTAAACACATAAACTTTCTCAAGCTTCGGGTTCAAAGTGTATTTGTCCAACTTAGAAGTCTGTTTTATAAATATAACATATATAGATGCATTAATATACTTACAACTGCTTAGTTCTAAAGATTATCATCAAGTTTACAAACTAACTCAAGACATAATACAAATATGAATTTACAAATCAGAACTGAATTTTTCTTTTACTTTTAATGACAGTCACAGTGTTGTTGATTTCATTGCAATTAATTTTGATGGTGTACAGATTGTTCCAGTTTTGAATATTGGTTCTGATATGGGTACTGTACATCTGTACTTATATAATTATGGGATGGCAACATTGTGATTGCAAGTTCTTGCATGATTCTGGTCAAAGTTAGTACAGACGTATGCTAGACTTCAACCTACATGTATATGACAAGGTGAGCCGGAATAAAACTAAACATATCTTTGTTTGGATTTCTCTTCAGTTTTTGCTAAGTCATGAATGTATCTGAAAGTGGTGAAACTTCATTTAGAACATCAAATAAACATATACCTTGTAGAAATTGTAAAACGTCTTCAGTATTCACCACCTCGGCTAAATCTTTGTATTCAACACTCTTTTTATCTTCACTTGTTTCCAAGGAAATCATTGCCAAATTCTGTATGAACAATTCCTGCATTTAAAAATTGAAGATTGTGAGAACTCTGATCAAATATACAATAGAATAAAGTAAATATAATCATGAAAAAAATCATTGTATATTTGATCAGAGTTCTCACACTGCAACCTGGTTTGGGTCATCGATGTTTAGTTCGGATGTAATTTTTTTGCTCTCATTCAGTGCACAATATTTTTTTTCAAATACATATATGGCAGATGAAAAAACAAAGGGGTATAGAAGCATTAGAAAAAAAATGTGGCCAGACTGGTCACAATCTACCCCCCCTCCCACCCCAACCAAATAATAAAATGATCCCTAAATACATTGAGTTCCAGATGAATGATTGTATGTAACTTTAATCAAAATCAAAATTATCAGTTTGAGTTACCTGATCTAGTGAAATATCATTAAAATAAAAATTCCAGTGTTCTACCAATCACACTGTCAAGCAAAACAAATTGCATTTACAATGACGGTAATAACAAAATACAGAACACTGATGAAACTGTCAAAAAAGACAATCCACAAATCAAAATCCAAGAAACCGGCAACCTGAGAACCAACAACCAAAAATATATAGTAAGTTAAGCAATGGTCCTTACTTTGTACAGGCATTTCTAAAGAAATGGTGGGTTAAACCAGGTTTTATGGCATTCCAAACCTCCCGCTTCCATTACTGTAGTATTTGAGTTGGTTAGTTGATTAAAATTGATAGGTATATATACCACTAGTCAAAAATAGGAACATCCAACAATCCTGGTAGCACATTCACTGTACAAAAATTGGGAAAACTATCTGCAACAATATTTTCAAACGACATGTCGTTTTTTCTTGTAACTTGGTTTATAAGTTATCCCAAAGAAATAGGTGGTGTTTGCAAAAATCAGTATACTCGCTGCAAGCTCTTTCATACCCGATTAATTTGCGAAATGTATGCTGGAGAATATTGCTGCATCTGCATAGGTAAGGAAAATTTATTATTTTGAAATTAAAATCATCTCATTTGTCGTAAATTCTTGTGCTAAGCCAACCGTTGTCGTTGGTGTCATATACGAAGTTTGTCTAAAAATGATGTAGATGAAGCCGTTAATATGGTTTCCTTAATTTCTAGTTTTATGAAGTAAAAAAAAGAGCTTAAATTCATGAATCTACATGCTGTAATGCATTAAATTGTGAGATGTTATTTTTTCAATAACACACTCCTTGGAACAGCCATAGGGGGAGGGTGATGTTATAGCGATCCATCTCCGTTATTGTAATTCTCTAACAAAAGACATGCAGAAAATTTTCACAGCAATAGAAAACAGATATCTGTAATGATATATATGAATTAATGATTATCCCGCTTTTTTCAATACCAGTTCACGACACTGGGTTCACTGTTGAATGATAAATTTAGTGTTCTGCTTATATTGTGTGTGGATTTTGAACACAATAAAACTATCAATTTACAAAAAGTGGGTACAACAGTGTATGTCCCTTATATGCAAAAAATTTGAAGTAACTGGTTTAACTGTATGGTTAACTGTTTAATATCTGATTGACTCAATGACTGTAATATGAATACTATTAATTTAAGTTACTGAAAAATAACTTAAAAGAAATTTACAGTGGCTTTTCCTGTTAAATATAGAGCTTCCTGGCTGATAGCTGCTACATCAGGCGAGCTTTTCATTATTGTTCTAACTCGCGATAAAGGTAGGGAACTTTTATCACCCTTGTCTGCCATTTTCGGTATTTAAATATACCACCAAAGGCGCAACCACAAACTCTAGAGAGGATCCGAACATATGTTTTCCAAAAAATTGTTAAAAGAAAGATTTCATTTATAAAATTATTTTTGAAATGAGTAGTTGGAACAAACACACAATTAATGAATGCCTCTTTTTTCCTCTTTGTCTATTATAACATTAAGTCAATTAAAAAAATTCCACCGATAGTTCTGGAATGCAATTTGGTAGTCTGAAAGTACCATACCACTTCCAAACTATATCCAAAATTCAGAAAAATTGATCAGTTCTAACTCTTTTTAAAGCTCTGGAAGCATCCCTATCTTCAGAGATGAAGTCCGAGACACTCTGAAAACGGAAAATTTGCAATCCTTCCACTAGACCAAATTACTCCTAAATCCATTATATTTCATCAAATGTTTAATTTTAATTTTTTTTTTCAAACATCATTCTTTCCAATAAGCCCCAAAAGTAGAACCAAAACAAGAAAAAAGCCAAAGAAAAAAAATTACAAAGAAAATACCATTTTAAGAGGAACTACATTCGTGGACAATTGTGTTGTCGTTCCTAATTCAAATTCCTAATTCGCAATCAGTTTTAAACTACAAGAAGCACCTAGCTCGTACTCCGCATCTGTGTAGTCACGTAACGAAACGTTTCTAACTTTCTGGTAAAGGCAAAATAACTTAAAATTCCATGTTTTAATTGGGAAATTATACTTGCTGTCATACCAAGAAGTGTATACAAAATTGTACTAAAGTATACATTTGAATATTTTTATATAAAATATTACTTTATCAATTAATTCGACTATTATTATTGTCATGCACAATCAAGAGAGAACTCTGATCACATTACGTCATTTTATAAATGTAGACAAGTCATGTTAATTTCATCGTTTTCCTTGTCTAAATATAGGGCCCTAAAAATAGAATAATTGTTTGTCTCCACCTGTAGCAAAATTCCAACAACGCGATCCGGGTGATCGAGACATCTACATATCTACATCTACATCTACATAGTACATTGCACCGTCATTAGTGACGACTACGCAACGGCGTGAACAGACAAAACGTTAAACGAATTGAAAAATAAAAATAAAAAATAAAGTGAAAACGAAAAAAAAACATAAACAAAACAAAAGTTCCAGTTAAACATATACTGAAATAATACTTTTAACATATTTACATGGTTATTTACAGGGGTTTGAATAGTAAAAATGAAATTAGATAGGGTGTGACTGGATCAGAGTTTTAAACTGGCCCAGTGTAGGAGCTGCAACGATGCCTGAGGGCAAGACATTCCAGAGAACTACTGTGTGAGGGAAAAAAACTGTATTTAAAGTAATCAGTTGAAGTAGAGAATAGTTGAAATTGAAGACTGTGACTGTGTCGTGTACTGAAATGTGTAGTAAATGGTTTTAGATAAAGGTTTGGGTCAATGGCAACTAAGTGATGTGTAATTTTGTAGATCATGGTAACTTTTGCTATATTTCTTCGGGTTTCTAAAGAAGGTAGGTGGAGGTGGTCCAACATAGAACTGACACTGCTAGTGTTATGATATCTGCCAGTTATGTAGCGTGCTGCTCTACGTTGCACTTTTTCAACTTGTTCTTTTTGTTTTTTGGTGTGGGGTGACCAAATTGTAGAGCAGTACTCGAGGTTAGATCTTACTAAGGATTAATGTGCCATACACTTTGTCTCTTCATTTTTTATTTGTAAGTTTCTTCTAAGAAATCCTAATAACCTGTGTGACTTTGATGTTATGTTGTCAATGTGAGCATTCCAAGTTAGTTTTGAGGAGATGGTAATAGGTATTTGGCCGTTTCGACAGTTTCTGGTGTATGGCCTTTTAGAATGTAATTATGCTTGTATGGTTTTCTTGATCGTGTGACAGACATCGAGTTACATTTTTCTGGGTGGAACTGCATCCCCCATTGTTGTTCCCATCTTGCTAGAGAGTCAAGATCTTGTTGGAGAGTTATACAGTTTGTGTGTTGCTTAATGGGTCTGTGAAGGATGCAGTCATCTGCAAATAAGCGGGTTTTTGAAGAGACAGATGCACGCAGGAAGATCATTTATGAATACTAAGAACAGAAGGGGGCCCAGGACTGAGCCCTGGGGTACCCCACTGACTACAGGCAGTTTACTGGAGACTTCCCCATCAAGGACTACTTGCTGCATTCTGTTATGGAGAAAAGACTATCCATTTCAGTGTGGAGGATCTTATTCCATAGTTGTCTAGTTTACAAAGAAGACGCTTGTGGGGCACCTGATCAAACGCCTTGGAAAAATTAAGGATAATGAGGTCTGTCTGGATGCCCGAGTGGAGGTTGTTGGTGAGCTCATGAGTAAGTGAAATTAGCTGGATTTCACAACTACGCTTGGCCCTGAACCCATGTTGACAATCTTCAAGGATATCATAGAGCTCAAGATGTTTAACTACATTAGAAACTACTATGTGTTCAAGAACCTTGCAACAGATGCAGGTAAGGGAAACAGGGCGGTAGCTTGGAAGGTATTTGTCACCCTTTTTAAAGACAGGGATGACATTTGCTTGTTTCCAGTCAAATGGCACTTCACCTCTACTAATCGAAATGTTAAAGAAATAAGCAAGGTGGGGGGGGGGGGACAAATTCACAGGCACACTCTTTTAGTATGCGAGCAGATATCTCATCTGGTCCAGTCGCTTTTATGGATCTAAGTTTTTTAACAATTTTTCTACGCCTTCTGGTCTTATGGTGATAGGTGGCATACTTGGGTAATTATCACTCAGTGTTGGGATATCTTCACCAGCATTGTCGATAGTAAAAACTGAATGATACTGCTCATTTAGTATGGTGGCTTTTTGTTTAGTGTTATCAATGAGTATGCCATTTCGTTTTAAGGGAGAAACACCTGAGTTGTCCTTTTTTATGTTTTTGACATAGTTCCAAAATTTCTTCTGTTTTTGAGTTTTATCAAGATTTTCGTCGTAGCAAATAATATTCTCCATATATGTCCAATATGCTTTCCTTGTTTCTTTTTGGATAGTTTGTTTGATGTTCCTGTAAGCTTTTTCAGTATTGGCAGATTTATCAGAATGCATTCGTTTAAATAATTTGTTCCTTTTGCGAATGAGTGATTTTATTTCTCTTGTAATCCATGGTAGTTTCTTTTTGGAGTTATTAATAAGTTTTGCTGGTACTTATGTTTCAATTGCTTTAAGTACTTTCAGTTTAAAGTTGTTCCAGATTTCATCTATGCTAAGATTCTCATGATCGTTTATATATGTATTTATATCAACACTTGCTATGTCTTTTTTAGTTGTTCTTTGTTTGCTTTATTGTACAAAAATACTAGACTACCCAGACTACCTGACATTTAAAAAATAATTTAAATTTAAAAGTGTTTTCTATTAGATTTGGTACAATTATTAGGGATTAAAGGTCTTCGACATGTTAATAAATATTTTGGGGTTCTAGCGGCTCCGATGTCGAGTCTTGATTATAGACGGAACGCGCGTTTGACGTAGTAAATTTTATAATTATTGATATCTTGTGTCATTTTTAAATAATAATGACGCATTTGTTCATAGAACAAATGCGAGGTCTTTCCCTGCAATTTGTTAGTGTAATGTCTAGGTATATGGTTGCTAATGCATGACTTTACGGTCAGTTTCTATGGTTTTGGTGTACAAAGCAAGTGATCCCAAGTCAGAAAATGTAGTTGCTTAGGACTTTCAGTCGGTTGCAATGGACAAAATATCACTTCCGGTCATAAAATATGATATTTTAATTCAGTGTGTGATCCCTATTCAGTTTCCCATGTATTGTCCGCTCCAATTTTGTACGGTTAAAGTGTTATTTTATAAAAACTGTAACGGTTTAAAAGTTATTGACAAATAACTCAGTTTACGATATGTTTTTTGGTCGCCATTTTGAAACCACTCAACCGAATCATGTACTTCTTGGGATCAAATTGTAGGCCTTTTAATTCTCTTTCAAATGAACCATATGTTTCATTCATAATCTGTAATGTTTAAAAAGTTATAAACAAAAAACCATTTTCAAAATACGAATCAAGGGCAATAACTCAAAAACGACAAGTTTTACGCTTTCGTACCTAAACAATTTTTATACATTTCAATATGACGAACATTTTCCCCTTGTATCAGGCGCGTAGCTCCCATACAAGCAAAAAATCATTTGCTTGCACATCAGATTGTCAAAAGAAACCACACAAACTGAAAAATCAAAATACAGAAAAAAAATAGATAAAAAATCTTTGTTTTATATGAGATCCATTTGTTAAGCATAACGCTATGCATAAAAGGGGTAAAAAACGTTCGTTTTTTTCATTTAACTTATGTATAGATTAGACTCTTTAAACCCCCAAAATGCAGGAGATTCCGGGGGAGGGGGGTTTCGCCCCCATGGCCCCCCTACCCAGGCTCAGTTCTGGACCAGCTGGGGACGGTCCCCAGACCCCTCGCCTACTTAAATTTGCTTGCACATGGCAAAGGGGTCAGCTACGCCCTTGTGTATTGTCTGCTTCAATTTTGTACGGTTAACGTGTTAGTCTATAAAAACTGTTTACGGTGTCGGCCATTTTAAAAATGGCTGCCCATAACCATTCGAGTTTGGTCTTTTTTAATCGAAGGGCTTGTTATGACGGTCACAAAAAAAACCATATGTTTACTATATTATCTATGACGGTTTAAAGTTATAAGCCAAAAACTGATTAGCCGAAACGCAACAAGGGCCATATATCGAAAACGGGTTGTCGCACAGTTTTCGACACTTTATATCAAATGTAGGTCTCAATGAGAGAAACATTTTTCTGATAGATTGTCTGCTTCAATTTTTTAAAATTTTGAGTTATATTGAAAACAAAATTGTAATGGCGGCCATTTTTAAAATGGTGGACCGAAAAAAAAATTGATCCTGGATATGTAATTAGGACCCTCATATCTACTTGGAAACCAAGTTTTGTGGAAATCAACCAACTTTGACGTTGTCGACAAATTTCGCGTCAAAAACGCGTAACCAGGAAGTTGATCGAAAATATTTTTTTGCGTTATTAATCATTATCAGGAGTCAGGTGACAATTTCCACACCTCAGAATTTTGATATCGGTTACGGTTTTATGAGGTTAATTGAAAGCAAGGGTAAACAGTGTCTTTGAGATAACTCCGTTTCTAAAAATAGATCGGTTTCGCAGGGTGACTCAGGTCGAGCCCAGGTAGTGTCAGTTAAGTGTGCCAAGTTTCGAAGCGATACGTCAAGACACCTTTTTGACATCTGCGGCGGAAAAAAAATAATCATAAGAAATACAGTAAGGTCTTCCCTTTAGGAAAGTCTGACGCTTTTTTTTGCGTGGGCGGCAGCAGTAAAATCGCGAATAACGTGACATTTGTTAAAAATGAATGCTTAATGTATGAAAGTTAGGGCTGTGATGAAAACGAGCTTAGAAAAGGAGAATAATTTGCTTGATTGAAGTAAAAATGATTAAGCAATGAAGAGAAGCGATATATATATATATATACGTCTACAAATTAAGCCCAACACCCCAATATATACATTGGAACCTTATCGAAAATGATCCGAATTTAAAAAAGCTTTTCCCTGAACCACCTATAATGGCATACCGTCGACCAAACAGTCTAAAAGATATTATTGTAAATGCTAGAGTCAAAATGAACTCTCCTTCAAAACCTGGTGGATACAATCCATGCAATCGCAGTAATTGCAAATGCTGTAAAGCAGCACACGTCGCTAGCACCTTTCGAAGCACAACAACCAACGAAAGCTTTACAATATACTCCAATTGTTCCTGTAAATCCAGCAACTGTATTTACATACTGACCTGTGGGATTTGTAACATCCAGTATGTTGGAGAAACAGAGACAGCTTTCAATATGCGACTTAACAACCATCGCTCCTTTTTCACGAAAAACAGAAATTGTCCACTAACTCGCCACCTTAAAACTACAGGCCACTCTTTTGATACTGTAAAATTCCAAATTATTGATCAAAACCCAAAGTGGAATACATCAACCAGAAGACTTCGAGAAACATTTTGGATACACCAATTAAAAACGCTAGAACCTGATGGATTGAACGAACGTAATCCACAGGTAGAATACTAAAAAAGTTTATGACCCAACAGTAATATGAACAACAAAAATATTTTAGATCTCAGCATCAGTATAGATTTTTTGTATAAAGTGAACATCAAAAACATTTTCTATTGTTTGAATTTTTGATTCAGTCAACGCCTGATGAAGCTCTTTGGTAGAGCGAAATATTGCGTTCCATATATATTATTTGTACATAGTAGTGTTGTTATAATTATTTTTATTAGACAACTATATATATATATATATATATATATATATATATATATATAGTTGAACCACACGAACATATTTATGACAGCGGAAAATTGTGAAATGTGCCGACCCAGACCCGTGTCGCAAAATCCGTTTTTTTTGTCTATGGAGAGCTTTCTGACGTCCCAAGCAAAAAGAAAATCTCGGACTATTTTTCACTCAGCTGTGAAATATTTAGCCCTTAATTGTTTTGCCAGGGAAGAGATCTTAATATGTTGTAACTATGTATCAAGTTTCATGTGAAGTCGCCCCGTGCGGGATCCGGGTGGCTAAAAGAATAGACCGCAGTCGCGCTAGCTTGTCGTAAAAGGCGACTAAATAGCGCCCAGTACCCTGACCGGCGTGTCAGGTCGGTTTGCCTAAAGACCGACTGGGATGTGTGCCCCAGGTGGTTGAATGGGGTACCCCTGGCAAGCTGGGGTTGTCAGGCCATAATACGGAAAACCTGACCGCAAACCATATTAGTGCACCGTGTTGGGAAAAATGCCACGTTCCTCGCACGTTAAAGAACGCTGCTGTAGTATTCGCTATGAGTAGGGATTTCGATCCCGCTACAGGAGGCTAAATTGCCCGACCCTATCCATACTCCCATTTGCCAGTGGCAATCTAAAATCCGTTACCCCTATTTTTCCTCGTGTCCCTTCCCATTTTCATTCATCATCATTTCATGTTCATTTTGTCATCCATTTCATGTTCATCGCCTGAATATAGCTGAAATATTGCTGCTCTGGCGTTAAACACCATTAATCAATCATCAATCAATCATGTGAAGTCATCTTCATTAAGATGATAAAAGATTCAACGAATAGGTAAACCTCAGCTGGGACGGACGGACATACCGAAACTCCCCCAACTTCAGTTGGCAAGACATAAAAATGTGTCATATGTACATGTTATTATAGTTACAGAATTTGGACAACTAGTCGAATTCAAATTTATATTCAATTAGGGGCCCACAAGAATACCACCGGAAAATACAAAAGACACGAATATTATAGAAATATGGGTGACACGACTTAAAATTTTGATAATCTGCGTATATCATGCGAGAAGCATCTCTATGTTGGACCATCTCCAGATGTTGGCCACTGTATAGGGATCCCAGACTACTGATGCTTGTAACATGAATCCTTTGTTCTTTTTTACGAATAAACAAGAGACGACGAGTAGGTATGCTCTAAATTAAAACACTTGTATAATATTGCATGAAAGGTCACGTGTGCCTGTTAAACTCAAGGGAAAATAGCCATGCAATAACCAACTACAATTATCCGATAATGCACAGTAAAACTCCGCCTTAATTATGTCAAATTTTATTGATTTTCACTGCAAAAGGATAGCACGAGCTTCCAATATTAGCTTTTCATTTGATTAGTCGAATATCGGTCGCACCATAATTAACACCGCCCTCTTTATTTATAACCAATTATTAATGGGCGGGATCTAGGGGCTTATTCATGTTACAAATCATTTATAGCACCGCCTTCCTCGTTAGACAAATACACCTTCTCGCGCTAAAGCGCTCGAAGGTGTATCTGTCTAACTCAGAAGTCCGTGCTATAAATATAACATATTCTGTCAGTGGTCGTACAAGTGTTGTAGCAGTAGCAGAGTGACTTGGTTTTGGGCACTAATGCAGATTAAGCTGCAAGAAGACTATGGTGTTGTTTGCCTTTCTCGTCACCTGGTAGGTTCCATTTTAGGTTTTGTGGATGGTTACCACTAAGTATTTCGCTGAAACAACAATATCCAGTGTGTGGCCATGGATGACATAGGGGTGGTGGATGATTTTTCTTTTGTTGGTAATGTTGATGACTTGGCATTTCTTAGGGTGGTATTCCCCAGCCAGTCATTTTCCCACTTCTGCAGTTAGACAAGATCTTTCTGTAGCATTTTAGTATCTTCTTCAGACTTGATTCTCCTGTATAATGCGCAGTCGTATGCAAATATGCGGACTGTTTACCCATCTGATACTCTATCTGGTAGATCATTTATATACAGGAGGAATAACAGAGGTCCTAGAACACTACCCTCAGGCTGGGGAACACCTAACTGAACAGGAGCTGTGGCTGAATGTGTTCCATTTAGGAGTACCTGTTGTGTTCGTCCTTTTAAAAAGTTTCTTCTTATACTAGTAGATTAAATTCATACTGATATGAACCGAAACATCGTTCATGACCAGTCAAAATTTGGGCAGTCGTTCCATAATGTGACGCAGTGTAAGAAACTCAATCTTCGAAGATGGGGCGTAGTGGGTAATGATAGATCGCCATTTCTTTTTACACGTAGTTCAAATGTATGACTGTTCAGTACCGTGCTTTTATAGGTGTTTTTGTTTTATTAAATAGTATGGTAGTACGTACTAGCTCGAATATCGGCGATGAAAATGTGTGGGTTAAACAGACGATAATTTGATGAAACGCCCTGTATTTTATTATTGAGGAGTCATTTGTTAAGAGCAACATATGCAAGATATTTTAACAGCGGTTTATTACTGGATTCATTGTTTAATCAGGACCGTAAATAGGGTCAGAAAATAGAGGAGGCAGGGGCTTAGGGGCCGCCGATTGAGACCCCTTAGAAGTGGGGGGTCGGGGGGGGGGGGGCTTGCACCTCGCTGGAAGACAATTTCGCAAAAATCAACGTAAAATTACACATTTCTCCCCTTATTTTAACGATGTTGAATTACAACTAGTTTTGGAATATTTCCTTATTTTGTAGCTGATTCTTTGTGTAACATATTGGATGTTTCAAAGTAAAATACACAAGTTATTTTTTGTTGTTGTAAACCTAGAGGAGGCAGTTGCCTCCGTTGCCTCAACGGTAGTTACGGCCCTGTAAATAAATAAAGGAAATTCGAGTGGTTGGCCATAAAATGAGTAGAATCCTAGTCAATCGGCGTTTATGTAACACCAGTCTTTGGTAGTCTATAGGCACTATACGTAACAGTTATATTATATATTTTTTAATATTATAAACAGTTTGTATTTGATTTAGACGTCCATGCAACTGCCAACACTGCCGCAGAAGTTTGATGGCGGCTAGAATACAAATCCCACAACCGTTGAAAAATTCCGCCTGTATGTATTTCGTAGTGGATCTCTGCTCTGTTAGGATTCTGTAATCATTTTCAGTTGTGTGCGTAGAAGAGCAGCTTCTTCTTTTAGTTTTGGAACTAGTAGATACACTGTAAAAAGGCTTCTTCTCATCGCCGAATCTCTTGTTAATGCGACGATGCCACTCTTCAACATCGTTGGCCCATATAAGTAAGAAGTCAGAACTTGAAATTATTTAGTACACAATTTGCCGACAAGAGAAAAATAAGCGGTCGTTATTAAAGGACGGTTAAAAATAATAACTGAATCCCTTTCTTTGAAACTAATTGTTGAAAAAGCATAATCTATTCGCAACTCATATACCCAAGCCTCAAAAGAAAGTGGTTCATAACGGTTGTTGAAATATGCTTTGAATTTGTATTTTTTATAAACTGCAAAATAAATGTAAAAGGTTAGATTATTTTAATATATTTTAAACTAATATACAGTATATTTTTTATTTATAACTAAATTTAGAACATTCTGTACAGAATATTCAGATTTACAATATTAAAATGCAAAGGTACGAGTTGCCTGCACCCAAAATATTACATTTAGTTAAATTTGTACTTGCACATTTCTGTAATTCCATTGACTGCTGATGTCACATTGTAGAGCTTTTCTACTTTTCAAAACGATATGCACAGTGATCTGTTCCCATTGTGAGACGAATATAGGTGGTCCGTTTTGGTATGTGACAATTGTCCGTTTCGGTTATCGGATGAAACGTTTGGTAGCGAAAACTTGACAGATTATCTCCCGTTTGTTTACGAACTTGCACCAACTTGAAACTGTGAATGTCATGAATTAAATGCAAAACTTCCGAAACATTTATGTGATGAAAATATAAAAGGGTAAGAGGAAATATCAGCCAATAAACAAACAAAACGACGAAGACTATACCATTATGATTTATAAGTTAAGTCCATAGAATAAGTCGAGCATACCAGGTTACCGGGAATAGGCGGGATACAGATGAAATAACACATCACACGTGACAGTAAAAAATATGATACAGAACCATAAAAATTATTGAAGAATACACTCAATTGTCTTAAATTAATTCAATGTAAGTTAATAATATAAAAGAATAAATATTTTTTCCTTTGGTGTCAATTTAATAAATCCATCACCCATGTAACTTCACTTCAAATATAACACCCAAGTCGGGACGTCTAATATAAGCATTTTTATTGGTTGATAATATGACGCCATTTATAATATCACATGCACATGTCAATTTTTTTTTTAAGCCGGGGATACATTTTCTTTATAAATTTAAAATAAATTACACTTTTAACTTTACGTTTAAATTTTGAAATCTCAATGTAAACTCAGCTAAGAAATGTAAACAATGAACGTCATAAAGAGAATGACGTCACAATACGTTCAGTCTACTTGAACTTATCTGTATTAAAAAATGGTTAGTATAGAGAATGCCCGACGCTCTCACCATTGAAATCCAATGCTCCTGACGGGACGTTATATCCGAAGGCCGCTTAGGCTAAAGAGGATATCATCGTCAGGGTACCAGAATAATCACCCATGCACCAAAACACTGACTGCAGGCAGGGTGTACTCGACTCCAAGGATTGCCAGTTTTCCTACGGCAAGTGCGGGGTTTTCCACCTTCCTCCCTCAATAAAAACTGGACGCCATGATATAGCTGGAAAATTGCTGAAAAGGACATTAAACATTATACAAAAAAATAAACCAAAACACTGAAGTACATATTTACTTGCTAGAAAGTTGTAGGACTGAAGTGCCAATGCTTTTGTCTTCATGCCATCATTGGTTACTATTCATCAGTTACTCGTGCATGGCTGTGGTTTGATTCATCATAAATACTATTACCAAAATCTTCATATTCATTAATGTTTAATAGTTTCTATACCAGCATCTTCACTAGCCAAGTGTTATGATCAGGTCCCCCTCTCTTCACTCTTGGCAGATCTAGACGGTATTTCTGAGAGAGGGGCCTGATCATAACAAACTTGGCTAGCAAAGATGCTATACCAGTATACCAATAAAAACCAACACTCTATTTTGGTGATAAAACATTGAAACATGTATTGAATAATTGCATAATTAGTAAAATTAAATAAGTTTGTTTGTTTAAGAATAATGAAATAGATCAAATTTTATTTTTCAAGTTAAAATTTTAATTTATTTAAACATTTCAATATTTAGTTTAACACATTTACAATAAATGGTTATAACCTAAATAACAAACAAAAAATTAAATGTACAATACTGTTAACAGTAATGGGTACTTAAAACATTTAATGAGAATAAACAAAAAATTGTTTTATTTTTTACTGGTATATTTTAAAGTTTGATAACTAAACATAAAAATATAAACAGCTATAAATCTTTTTTTTTTTTTTAAACCAACAAAAAAAATGTAAAGATGTAAAGAAATATGAAATATGAGTTATGATCTGCCCTTGCAATTTTATCAAGGGAATTCTGTCTGCCTGGGAAATATTACTTGAGAAATTTTGTCCACTTATGCTGAATTGCACAGAAGGATTAAGTTCAGGAGAGATTTTGTCCTTTCCAATGGTGCAAAAAGCATCATGCTGACTGGTTGAAAAATATTTAAACATGTGTATATATAGGAAATAATTAGAACAAATAATCATACCCTCAGCCATTTTTTGTTTAGCGAGGGTTAATCTGACATCACAAAACTAAAATCGAATTATAATGGCAGAGAATTCGGCCTAAGGAAATAAAATGCAAAGGTTTTATTTTTAAATCTACATGATTATATTGAGTTTAGTTTATAAGCTTTTTAAATGGACAAAATAAGTGGTTAAATTCTGTATAAACCATGACCAGCATATATAAATGATATTTTCTGGGCTCACGCTGGGTCAAAATTATAGGGAGAAGTCACTTCTCTTTTGGGTGGCTGACAGGGAGAAGTGAGGATAGAACAGGGAGAAGTGGGTGGAAAACAGGGAGAAGTTGCAGTATATGTCTCGAACGCGTCCTGCTTACTTTGTTTGGTTTTTTTTAAATTAGTGTTGGCATTTGCATTTTTATTATGTTTTTTTAGCAGTTTAATTTATTGAGGATAAAGTATCAAAGATTTGATTAACTATTCAGTATACTTATTTCACACATTTTCAAAAATACATGTATTAAACATAACAATAAAAAAGAATCAACTGTCACAGTTTGTTCATTAAAATAAATGTTTCTTAGTCATTGATACACAATTTGATTGATTTATAATGAAGTACTATTAGAACTAGAAGAAGAAAATTACATCATTGTGACACATAATATATTATGTAAAATTGTAAAATTCACTATTAAAAGTATTTAAACATATTTAACTTAAATTTGTTCTATTTAACTGCCAAAATACTATTTTTACTACGTGTCTATCATTGCAAATCGCATTTCACCACTGTCAGCGTAGTATATTTGCAATCTCCGGCACCAAATTCATATCCGCTCCGGAAATTTTCAAATTCTTGTGCTCTGAACTGGTTTTCGGTTATATTGTAAACCTACGCTTTATATACCAAATAAAAATTAAAAGGGTACCAGTGCAACTTTGGCGCGTAAAGATAATAAACATGACGCGGTATCAAAAATATGAAGATTTCTTACCAAAATGGGAATAAAATTTGAAAGGCGACATTAGGCGATTCTACAAAATGAAAGGGCGACTTCACTTCGCTTTTGAAGATGATCGACGGCGAAGTGGGACCACGATAAGGCGACTTCTTCGCCCGAGTCGCCCTCCAACGCGAGCCCTGAATTTTTGATGTAATTCCACCACAAAACTGTCATACATGTTATGGGTGTCACATGAACATGAACTTTATTACAATCAAAATAATTTTTGGAACAAAAAACTATTGGCTACTTTGACATGGGCAAGCATTGTATTCATGAGTGTAAATGCAGTAAATATGAATGGCTCAATTGTATGAACATATTTAACGATTATCTTTGTTTAATTAAAAAAAAAAATTTAACTACCGATTGATGGGTACAATCATCTTATTTACACATTTTATCTGTAAACATGTTTAATAAGCAATATACAGTTTATAAAATGCAATGAATTTTAATTTGTTTCAATATTTAATAATCCAGTTTCACATTTGCAGCAAATCATCATGGACACCTGTAACCCATGGAAGCTATATTTGAAGGATTTTCAAAATGGAATGGAACAGTTGCGATCTGAGAAATTATTTAATGACGTAACAATAGAAGTAGAAGGAAAAACATTTCCATGTCATAAAGTGATTCTCAGTGCCTTTTCAAATTATTTCCGAGGAATGTTTGTTTCAGGAATGTTAGAAACAAATAAAAAAAACATAGAGCTCAAAGGTCTTGAGGCAAAATGTATTTCCAAGGTACTTGATTATATGTACGGGGATATTTCTATTGATCCAAATGTTGCAGAGGATATTTTGGCAGTAGCCGTGTATCTGCAGATTGATTGCTTAAGAGAAACTTGTGAGCTGACATTGGGAAGTGGTCTGGACAATTCTAATGTGTTAAGGCTTTGGAGTATGTCTTCTAAAGAATACCCAGAATGTACAATCTTGCAAAATTTCTGTGAAGTGTACATGCTGTCCAACTTTTCAGATTTCTCCAAATCAGACGAGTCTTTGCACTTAGAACCAAAAGAAGTAGTGTTTCTGTTGCAACATGAAGAACTCTGTGCTCCAACAGAAGATATTGTATGCGAGTTTCTTATGCGCTGGTTTCAGTATGATATTGAAAACAGAAAAGTGCATTTAGAAGAACTTTTTAAATGTAGCCAGTTTTCTTTGTTGTCTGCAGATTGCCTTACAAAGTTTATTGAGCATTTTCCGCTGATGAGAGAGGACTGCTTACAACCATTGGTGCAGGATGCAATCGTTTATCAAAGTAACCCTGCAATTCAGCTGGAAAATTTAACTGCCAATATGGATTTTCGTCTCCGATCAAATCGAGAGACTTCCATTGTTGTTATCAGCTTTGCCCAAAATAGCACAGATGCCGGACTTCACATAGAAATGTGGCGATATGGACTGCATGAAAAACAGTGGGAAAGGATGGCTTCTCTCCCCTCGTATCCTGGAATTGGGTTTTCTACTTGCACATATGGGGAATCAACCATTTTTCTGTCTGGTGGGAGCACTGCACGTACTTTCTTCAAATTTGATGGCTTAGAAAATCGTTGGGACCAAATGGATAATCTACCTGAAAATCGTTGCAGACATTGCATGGTTGGTTTGGATGACTATATTTATATAATAGGTGGAACAACAAGTAGACGGACAAATGCTATTGAAAGATATTGCTTAGACATGGGAACATGGGAAAGATGTGGAGAGCTTGAAATGGCAGTCGACGATTCATCGGTTGCTACAGCAGATGATAAAATTTACTTGTTTGGAGGGTTTTCACCAGATTTTGACATTTTAAAACTAGTGCAGTGTTATGATACAACTACGAAGACAACGACTGTTGTCAGTGTGGTTCCCAACATGTATGATCTTATTGATGCAGTAGGTGCAAATGATAATATTTATATAATAGGGAGACAAAGTGGTCGAGTAATGAAATTTATTATTGAAAGTGAATTTCAACCAGTTCCAAAGATTCCAAAATTACAAGATTTTTATGGAGTAGTTAAACATGGCGACGTTCTGTTCCTCCTGGTTTGCGACAACATGGATGCAGACGACATTGAAGACCGTTCAATAACATCTGTTGTTGAGGTTAATTTAAAGACCGGAGAAAAGTCAGTTGACCATAATCCTCTTCTAAATACGAAGTTTGACTGTCATTGTCATAAACTTGTTACTTCAAAACAAATGTTTAATATTCATATATAAATTGTACTGGATATATTGTTGTTGGATAAGCAGAATCTGTGATTTGTTGTGTTAAAAGAAAAAATTTCAGTATCATTACTATTTTCTGTGTAGTAGTTTATATATTTAACTAGCATGACCCAATATATAAAAAATAAGAAAGAAATATTTTCTCCAAAACTTATGTACAGTGTATGTATTGTTAGGCATGAAACAACATACATGTTCCCATAATTCCTCTTGGTTTTACAAATCTAAGTTATTGGAAACATCTGATTGGGGCCCACCTTGCACAGAGTGAGACTCAAACCCTCAACTTTAGTGTTGACAGGCATATGATCACTAGCAAATGACTAACAACTATGTCAATCACTCAGAAACCAAGGTCTCAAATATTTAATTGGAATTCAATTAAAAACATGGCAGATCCTGAAAAAACCTGTAAAAACACAATGTTGTTGATCAATTAAAAAACTGACATAAAAATATTTTATGTTGCTCTGATATACATATTGTTCATGAAGAAACCCCTTTTCAGAAAAAAATTTAACTAAAAAAACCCCTAAACCCATGAAATGTTGAACTATTGAAGGTCTGAGTTTTTCTCTGGGTGCTCAGACACCATGAAATAGCTGAGAAATTGTTTAAAGTGACATTAAACACCATTAAAACATTAAAAAAACCACAAAAAATCAATAACACCAGTTTTACCATTTAAACTGAGAAAACCCAACACTCTTCCTCAAGCATTTGCGAAAATCATGTCAGTGATACGTTTGTATGTCAGATTGGTTTAAGTTGGTAAATGAAAAATTAGCAGAAAACAAAACAAAAACAAGTAGAAAATTAATTTCATTTAAATTTCAAGAGGTCAAAACGGGACTAACCTTCTTTCCTTTGAAATAAGTAGGCTTATTGTAGCAGTCACAAATGGCTAAATTGTACATCCTTATTTACCCAATACCCAATACATTTCCTTTGGTAGTTGAAATTTTGTTCCTGTTGCCCCACCCCTTTCCACCATTGATTAATTGTTTGTTAACTTGTTCTCATCATAAATATAGCTGAAATACAGTACATGAAGCAACCATTCAATCAATCAATATTTTCATCCTGATCTCTGGTCATTTTGGTGAATTAGTTATGTATTAGCCAGACAGACACTTGGACTACCCCTGAACCAAATAAATGAACCTGTGTTGGACAACACCTTATAGGAGTAATTCCAATAAAAATGATAAAATTAATGATTTTTGCAGAAGTGTTGGACAATTCCTTATAGGAAAGAAAAGCTAGATAAAAAGAAAGAATTGTCAAGTTCGGGTGAGTGATGCAGGCCCCTAGGAGCCACAAGGTTTTAAATTTGATTGTATTTCATCCTGCCCATTAAGATTTCACAATGGGTTTTAATTTCGTAGAAGAGAGATTGTAGGGACCAGGCAAATTGGTTGGTATTGTAAGCTACAAGATATGCCACGTTAGTGTTCCAGTATAGTGCAAGTAAATCTCCACAATCCATTTTCAGACAGTGATATTGTAAATTTTGCATTTACGTTTTTTTTAGTTTTCCTTACAAAGGATGGCTGCCTTAGTGAGTACTCTGGCTCTCTCCCCAATAAATATATGCAAGATACAGCTGAAAAATTGCTGAAAGTGGCATTAAACCACAAAACAAACAAATTGTGTTTTTTCACTTTAATTCATAAATCCTGTTTATTAGGTATATTAGAGTAAGTATGACAAAGAAACAAAAAAAAAACTCTCAAGCATGGTTGGCATTTGTATTTACATGTACTTCATTTCCATTCATATAGTAAATTACCAGCTTTTCCTAGTGAAGAGATACAGAATTTTTGGGAATGTTCATAAACAGTTGCCTCCCTTTTGTAACAAACTTGTACTAACTTTTAAATTTGGGCATTTAATGGGACATTAAATGATACCCTGCGATGTTGCATTGTTTAAATATTCATGAACACATTTTATTGAATAACAAATCGGCATACAGTAACAACTGAGTATGATAACAGTCTCTGAAGACAATTTCTACCTTGACCCTGGACCTATAAAATTATTTCAAATTGGCAAAACTCAAAAAACTACAAATGGGATTGTGCTGAAAATTCAACCCGATCTTCATTTTATAGTACTTACAATGTAACAGCTGTGCAAAGTTTAAACTAGATGAAAAGTATGCCCTGCAGCTGAGAATTAAAGGTTGATATGTTAGGGCAAAGTTTTTTTTAGGATGTATAGTGTGTCTGCAAGACGCAAGTAATGCCCCCATGGCCACCTGACCAGCAACATGAGCAGTGTGTTGCAACAGGCAGAAATTGTAAGAAAATTGAATTGAAATCAAAATCTATTGGCCTGCACACTTTTATTATTTGTAGAAACATCCTCCGAAATATTAATACAGTAGCTCTAAAAATGAAGAAAAAAAGACATGTACCCTTATCTCAGCTATCTGGCCTGCAAACTGACAAAGTCCAACTATCTCTAATTTATGAAAATTAAATGAAAATCAAAATCCTTTGGTCCTGCCCACTGTCATAATGTGTTCAAATATCCTACCAAATATAAACACTGTAGCTTCAAAGATGAAGGAGAAGATATTCGGACAAAACATGTACCCCTATCACAGATATATGGTAGGCAAACTGATCTGTAGTCTTAAGAATATTTTAAAAAATCCTTTGGGCCAGCCCCAATCCATTATGCATACAAACATTCTGCAAAATATAAATGTTGTTGTCCTTAAACTGTAGGAGTTAGCCAGAGGAGCTTATCCGGACAGACAAGGGGAAATTAATATGCCCCCAACATATCGCAGGGACATAAAAAAAATCTGTTGACGCATTTTCAAGTTATCAGAAACTGCCAATTTTTGACCAAAAAAAAACCTTGAATTGGCCCAAGTCAAAAACTACAAATTGGATTATGCTGAAAATTGAACTTGATCTTCATTTTATGCTATTTAATAGCTGTGCAAAGTTTAAATAAAATGTGGAAACCACCAAGGCACGGACAGACAGAAGGAGGGACACTGTGTGGCAGGGTATAAAAATGATATAAATGTATAGAAGTCCTTTCTAATCATTACCAACAAGGCCCATTGGGTTGCATGTCTGGCTATCTGCACATAAAGACCCCCATCAGAAAGCTTTTGAAGGTGAATAGGTCTGAAGTTTTTCTGCATTTTTCATAGATTTCCATATTACCATACTGTGGCAATATTATTTACTATATTGCCCAAGACCTTTTCCCATTTTTTGATAAATTTGTTTCCCTCTTCCCGCCTTTAATAAAGACCTGTTGGTTCGCGCTTATTAATTACCAACCATTCAAAATCTTTACATGATAAAAATATCCTTGATTTTTAAGCATACATAGTTGGAAAGAAACAAATAATATCCACTACATATGTAATATTTATTTTATTAATTTATCAAGAATATATTGTCATGGCATTCTGCATTTCATGAACATTATCATATAATTGGAAATTATACAAATCAATAATAACTCCACTACAAAATAGGATAGAAAAGGTCATAGTTCAATATTCCCTATTTTCGGAATACAAGAGTTACTTCCCATTTGCAAGAGTTGTCTTTCATAACAGCAGGTATCAAGTATTGAACAGATAGGGAAAATTCACGTTTTTATTTTTTTAAATTGATGTCTGTGGACTGAATCTTCCAGTACAACTAAAAAAACTGCAGAATTAGTTGGCATATCATAAAAAATTTTACCAGATGCTTTGCTATATGTGAATAAAAAAATATTGTAGAAAAACTACTTTTTACCCACAGTAGGTACTATACAGTACCTGCTCTAAAGAACAGATAACTCTGCAAATGGGAGATAAATCTTGTTTACTGCAAGTAATGAATACTGATTTCAGTAGACTGTTCCATTTTGAGAAGAGTTCTACACTCACAAACACTGTAATAGGTAAATCATATTTTTCCCAATTATGATTGCCAGGGATTCTAGAATATGCTAATGCTTAATTAGCTACAATATTGTAGCTCCTTTTTTTTACGTCCATAAAAAAAAAAGAAAAAGAAAAACAGAGCTACATTATTGTAGCTAATGCTTAATGTGTATATCCTAGTATTGAGATCTTGCAGTGATGGCCATGATCAATGTTGTCATATATTAATTACTGTAGTGCTGACCTATCATTTCTAGAAAGAAACTTTTAACTCAATTACTGTCCCTTAAAAATAACAGGGTTTTCAAATTTTACAGTTTTTAAGGAGTTTTTGTTAAAAGAATGAAAAAGCAAAACTGAATTCTGTTGCTCTAATATTCACCCTTTATATCTATATCATATATTACTTAAAACTAAATGAAATGACTGCTGGAATTAGACAATTTTCTTCCAATTATAGTCAAAATACAGTGACCTGTCAGGTATTTTTTACCTATTGGTCATCCAAATCTTAATACAGATAACAGCTGTTAGAGAACTGATTCATTCTGTTTTCTGTAAAGCTCTTCATCAGTAAAAGCTTGGACATTTAAATTGCAGCTACTCATGTGTGACTCAGGTAACTTGAAACCTCTAACTCAAGTTCCAACTACATTATACCCTATGACAATATCTTCCAGATTAGAAATTTGAAGTTACCAGAGTCATGCATCAATAGCTGCAATTTAAATGTCCACCTCTTTCTGATAAGGAGCTTTAAAGAAAACAGATTGAAGCAGTTTTCTATTTTTGAAATTGATTGAGCAATACGTAGAAAATACCTGACAGGTCATAGTATTTTGACTATAAAAATTTCAAAAAAACATTTCGTCTCAAATTTGAAGAGGTTCTTTTTTGTCTTGATAAATAAGAGGTTCTTTTTGGTTGATGAGGTTATTTGCACCAAATTGTCCAGGTTAACCTGGGTCAAAAGAAAAGAACAGGGATTTAGCCATTGTCTAGATTAACTGCCCTGAAATATCGAAAATAATCTAAATTACAAAGTTTCAATTTCCTAGGTGAAGACAACCTTAGCCAGATTTTGATGATAAGAGATCTACAACATATTTATTTGGATTTTGCATATTTTTGGCTTTGAGCATCACTGATAAGTCCTGATTAGAAAAAAAACTCGTCTGGCGTTGTAAATTTTATAACCTTGCTATTTTATTTTATTTGAAACTTATCTTGAGTCACACGACAAATAATTTCTAAAATATTGGTGTTTCATGCTATCTTTAGCTTTATTTAAGTGAAATTGTTTAATTTTCGAAGTAATGCTGCTCCAACAGAACATAAGGCACAAGGGAAGGGCAATGTGACATTGTCACTGTGGATGGCTGGTTTGAAATTCTTCATTTTAAATACTGGAAAATGGAAAAATTAATAATGTGGAGACCTTATTTTAAGAACTGCCCTCCCTACGTATCATGTTTTAAAAACTGCCCTCCCTACATATCATGTTTTAAGAACTGCCCTCCCTACGTATCATGTTTTAAAAACTGCCCTCCCTACTTATCAGGTTTAAAAACTGCTCTCACTACGTATCATGTTTTAAGAACTGCCCTCCCTACGTATCAAGTTTAAAAACTGCCCTCCCTACGTATCATGTTTTAATGGACACTATGACAGAGCTGAAAAAATTGTGAAAAGTGCAGTTTAACAGCATTCAAACTAACAAATATTATAAGATGTTCAAGATATGAACATACAAGAAAACAGATAATTCAACACCAATCTCGATTTCTTACTTCCCTTTAAAGTTTGATAATCATTTCACATGGCCAATACAAGGTAAGATCAAGAAATAAATTTATCAGACATTTTAAAAAATCCACATCCTAAACCTGCATTTAGTAAGCTATCACGATGCATTATCAAGGGAGACAACCTTGTTGATAACTACAACATGAACAAAGCACATTTATATCTAATGTTCATTTTATTGTCTCTTTTATCCATGCGATATAAAAAGCTGTCAAAGAAAGATGTGAAAATAACAAACAAAATGGATACATGTATATTTAATCTTCTTAAAGTTATGGCCATTATCTCTATTTCATGAAAAAGAAAGACAAAAATAGAAATTTTTAGATGCAGAACATCTGCATGCAGACTTTCAACCAATTTTCATCTGAATGTAAAAAATTATATTCTTCACAACAAGCAAGTTCAGCACCAAACATTCACCTAACTGACTTTCAAGCTGAGCTGACTTAAAACCAAAAAACAAAATAATGGGTGCATGCAAAGCATTATCTATTTAAGAAAAAACTAAATGCATGAAGTGAAAAGTGATTTCATAAAAAAAGATAGATGCTCTAATAAAAACATCTGATAGCAGCAACACCTGTTGTTATGTGAAGTGCACACATTTTAGTTTAATTTTTCCCAAAAAATTATTAATCACAATATTTTGCTGGGAAATGATTCCTGCATATACAAAGTGTATATAAGTGGAAACAGTGACGGCAATAATTTAAACAAGCTAATGATGCATTACCAAGGGAGATAATCTGATTAATAAATGGGAAATACCTACTAAGTTAGTTATCTTTGTCAATTAAAAAGTCAAAATGAACACTATTGAAACGAAACAGAAAACAAATCCTAAGGCAGAACTTTTTATCATATCTAAGTTTCCAAGGAGATGAAACTTAATTAGGCAAAACACACATAACTAGCAAAAATCTACATGATTATAATACTGATTAAGGATTTTATTTGACATTTATACTTCTCCATTGTGAAATTTAATTAGTAAATCAATTAAATTACATACCCCACCCCCATATGGCAGAGTTGGGGTCTTATACAAATGTCCTTGTCCATCTGCAAGTTCCACACCCCACCCCCATATGGCAGAGTTGGGGGTCTTATACAAATGTCCTTGTCCATCTGCAAGTTACACACCCCACCCCCATATGGCAGAGTTGGGGTCTTATACAAATGTCCTTGTCCATCTGCAAGTTTATCCATCCACGATCGATCAACTTGTCCTTATGCCTGGTTCATGTCAGCTGTTTTTTTAAATTTTTTATTTGAATGCTTTTTATCATGTGGAATTCAAGGTCAAAAGGTCAACCTTTGCATGCCAAATTGTCCTTGTACAATTTTACATCATTATTATGAGATTTGCATACATCACATCTTAGGTGGATTTCAGCTTTTCCACCCATCCACACCAAGAGCGGTCACATGGTGGTCAAACCTCTCTACCACACTTTTTTATCACATACACATTTCACATGATTTTGATGTGTGGTATTTTTCACTTAATTAATAAGTAATTACTCAAAATCTACATAAAGAACATAAAATTTAAAAACAGCAAATGAGTTAAATTTACATATAAATGGAATTAATTAAATAAGAAACAAGAGTTGTCTGCCCTGCAAAAAAACAAGTAATTTCCCTAGACTTCCATAGATGGTGCCACTAATGGAAGACAAAATTACTCAATTTAATCTAACTTTAAAGTGACCTTCATAGTACAATTAAAATAGCATTTAAATAATGATAACAATAAGCTTGTTTTCAATATGAAATCAATTTTACACAACCAAACAACTTTAAATTGTGCAATCATAATGGCAATAATAAATTGTATGATCAGTACAATTCCAAACACCAAAACAAAAAATCCAATCAAATATATGAAAGACAAATTAGCACATAATTTCCATTACAAACATGCCTCTACTCGTCCATTTCATTTTTTCCAGTCATTCTGTTAACATTCAGTTTTTTTAAAGGTAAACGTTATACAACTGCAGCTCCACATCCAGCTCGGCTTACAATCATATTACTTAAAAAGACCCAACGATCTAGTTCAATATCATAAGCTTCCACACTACGTAGCCGATTTGTTCCATCGAAACCACCTAAAATATAGATTCGTCCATCAAACACGGCTGCTCCTGGCCATGCACGAGGCGTATTCAAAGGCTTAATTGTTGTCCACTGATTTGTCAATGTGTTAAACCTGAAAAATAATAAAACTGTAATGTGTACACTAAAAATTTAAGAAATTTGTGAAAGCTTGCCTTCTTCACAACTTCCCAAGTATATAACAAAATTTTTGATGGCCTTCATGTATTAAAATTTGTAGTAAGATATAAAAATATATTCATGTGGATAAAATATATTCAATACTAGAGGCTCCCAGGAGCCTGTATCGCTCACCTGAACCTGAAACCAAACAACCCTTTTTTATCCAGCTTTTCTTTGCTATAAGGAATTGCCCAACACTTCTGCAAAAATCATTAATTTCGACCTTTTAAGGGAAATAACTCCTATAAGGAGGAGCTTTTGATGCTTAGAGGGAGAAGGGAAGTTCAAATTTGCTGTACCTGTTGTACTTTTTTAACTATCAGTCGAAAACTCTCTCGACCCCCCCCCCCCCCCCCCCCGCCTTTTTTCATTTTTTCTATTAAAGCCAACGTAGCTATATAGGTAGTCAGGTGGTACAGGACGTCCTAAAGATGATGTGTGCAATGTTTCAAAGCAGTCCTTTCATTGGTTAAAGAGGAGAAGATTTTTTAAAATCGAGTAAAATTGATTAAAAAAATTTTCAAGGAGAATAATTCCTAAACGGTTCATCAGACAATCTTGACCCTAAAGTCATTTTTGTAGCCCTCATAGAGCAGAACAATTAAGCAATGCTAACTTTTTCTCTAGTTCTAATAATTTTCAAGATTTTGAGGCAAAAATGTCAAAAATAATCAATTTCGACAATTAAAGGGCAATAAATCCTATAAGGAGTCATCATACAACTTCAACCCAATGGAGTGTTTTGTAGAGCTTTTGATGCAGATGAAGGCATGTCTCTTCGGTTTTCCTGTATCTGTTACACTTTTTTAAATATAAGCCAAAAACTGTATTTTACCCCCCCCCCCCCAACCTTCCTATTTTTAGCAATGGTGGCCATGTTGGTTAATCTGCAGCCATGGTTGGTGCAAACTTGGTTGAGGACATTGGACGGATGATGTGTACAAAGTTTCAAAGCAGTACTTTCAGTTGTTTCAGAGGAGAATATTTTAAAAAATCAATTAAAACAAATTAAAAAAAACAGTTCAAGGGGAATAACTCTTAAACGGTTAATCAGACAATCTTGACCCTTAAGTCATTTTTGTAGCCCTCATAGAGCAGAACAATTAAGCAATGCTAACTTTTTCTCTAGTTCTAATAATTTTCAAGATTTTGAGGCAAAAATGGCAAAAATCATCAATTTTGACAATTAAAGGGCAATAACTCCTACAAGGAGTCATCATACAACTTTGACCCAATGGAGTGTTTTGTAGAGCTTTAGATGCTGAAGAAGGAATGTCTGTTCGGTTTTCCTATATCTGTTATACTTTTTGAACTATAAGCAAAAAACTGTATTTTGACCCCCCTATTCTATTTTTAGCCATGGCGGCCATGTTGGTTGGTCTGAGGCCATGATTTGAGCAAACTTGGTAGAGGACATTTTACTGATGATGTGTGCAAAGTTTCAAAGCAATCCCTTCAGTGGTTTTGGAGGAGAAGATTTTTGAAGAAAAGTTAACGACGACGACGACGACGGACGCCAAGTGATGGCAATAGCTCACATGACCCTTCGGGTCAGGTGAGCTAAAAATGCCTATTAAATACTTTCACAGTATATATATATGTATGTGATTTATTAACTGCTTACTTATGAATAAGACGCATGCTATATATAGATCAATAAAATGTTCTTGTGTATAAAAGTTAAACAAAAATAAACAAAAAGTCCAACATATCCAGTTAAAAACAGCTACAATAATGCCACAGCAATCCTCAAGCTGCAATAATGTAGCTCCTAAGAGGTCCCAATCCTTGTAATGGAGCAGCATGGGAGTGATTCACACCCAGGGGTTATGTGCATATTATCAGCTATTAAACTGTTTACCTGGTTTGCTTCATCCTTTTTTATCTCTGCCGTTTAATTGATATTTCTACAACACCTTATGAGTCAGTTTTAACACTTTTTCTTAATCAAGGCATTGTTGACAAAATTTGAATTCCGGAAGTGCATGATTTCGAAATCAATTTGGTAACAAATATCATTCGATTCATTGAACTATACCAGATACAATTTTTTACCGATATGATTCTGAAATTCTACACTCTGCAATTTCAATTTTGTCAACAATGTCATGATTATGAAGCAAGTGTTATAATTATGTAATTAATGGTAGACTGTAGAAATTGGCCTAAATGGTGTAAAATTATGTATTAAACCAAGACAGCAGTTTAATAGTGAAAAAAATATGTAAAAATCCCATGGGTTTTTTGCTCCATTACGAGTAATGGGACCTCTTTGTCGCACCGCCAAGAAAAAATAAATATTAAGGCAAATGTGTTTCTTTTTATATGTCTTTTTTTCAATTTTTTGTTCAGTTTCCCCTTTAAAAACACCGATATATTTCTATTCAAAATATATTTCTAATCTTAATTGATAAGGATTATAAGTTTTCCTAGCACAGGTCGGAGGTTTTCTCTGGGTACTCCGGCTTCCTCCCCCAATAAAAACTGGACGCCATGATATAGCTGAAATTGGCATTAAACACCATAAAAAAAACAACAATCTATTCGAAACTGGCATTTATGCAAAATGGGACAAAAGTGTCATTAAACTAGAGTAAAAACACCTGTGAGCAATGCTCACCATTGATACCCCCCGCTTCACAATTACTTTGAAAATTCAGGTGTTCTTAATTATGAAATTGAAACTTTATCTAGTTAAACGTGAAGGCGAAATTGCAGATAATACATGTAACCCTCCCCAATCCCCCAAAGAATGGCATGCCCTATGTCAATGACAAAGTCCATGTTTTAGATATCCAATGCACAATGGCAATATGTGACCAAGATTCTGTATAAGTTTCAACAAATTCCATTCAGTGGTGTAGGAGGAATTGTAAATAAAAGATGGGTATCCCATTATGTCCATTACAAACTCCATGTTTTTCTATGGGAAACCCCAAATATCATTCCGATCAAAATGTTAAATATCTCCTGCACAATGGCACTATGTGACAAGCATTCTGTGTAAGTTTCATTAAATTCCATTCAGTGGTGTAGGAGGAGTTGCACATAAGAGATAGGGACCCCTTAGATTATGACAAAGTCCATGTTTTTCTATGGGAAACCCCAAATATCATTCCGATCAAAATGTTAAATATCTCCTGCACAATGGCACTATGAGACAAAGATTCTGTGTAAGTTTCATCAAATTCCTTTCAGTGGTGTAGGAGGAGTTGCAAATAATAGAAAGTGTAACGGACGGACGGACACCATGAACACTATATACCCCCCGCTTGTAAAAAGGCCAAATATTCATTTGCATACGTTTTAGCTATAATGGATTAAGAATTGAACAGAAAAAACTGGCCTCTTGTTTTTTCATAGGCTTTGTATGGAAACATTTTGCCTCCAAAAAGCCAGGAAGAAACATTAACAATATTTTCTCATTCGGCTTTTGTGGGAATGAAATATGTATCACTGTGAGCTAATGCTCCTTGATGATACTGGCTCTATAACTTCAGATAGGTTTAAATCTCACAATATGGCATAATTAAACAAAGCTACTGAAAAAATTTCAGTATCATTGGTGATAAAAATGTGACCATAACGTACAGGCAGATGCATGCACGCACACATGCACACACACACACACACATACAGTTTGAAAACAGTACACCCACTATCTCCGATGGGGAGCAAGACAACAATTATGAAAAAAATCTGACGTTCATGGGGGAAAAGTTAAATGCTATGAAATTGATACCAGAGGCTCTTAAGAGCCTGTATCGTTCACCTGATTTTATAGGCAATGAAGATGGCATTTCCCTGATGTTAAAGTAAGTCCTGTAATTTTCAATAAACTTTAAATAGGACCATCCAAACAATATTACTAGAAAGCTTTGTTTCATTGGTTAACCAGTTGTATAGAGATTTTTTTTATTTGCCCATAGGGTCCTATGTTAAACTAAGTCCTGCGGGGGAGGTGGCCATTTTGAATTTCCAATTGCCATAAAAAACATAAACTTTATAGAGGACCATCCAAACAATATTGCTAGTAAGTTTTTGTTTCCATTGATTAACCGGTTTCGGAGAAGAAGCCTTTAAAAACTTTTTCCCATAGGGTCGTATGTTAAACAAAGTCCTGCGGTAGTGGCCATTTTGAATTTCCAATTGCCATAAAAAACATAAACTTTATAGAGGACCATCCAAACAATATTGCTAGTAAGTTCTGGTTTCCATTGATTAACCGGTTTCAGAGAAGAAGCCTTTAAAAACTTTTTCCCATAGGGTCCCATGTTAAACTAAGTCCTGAGGTAGCGGCCATTTTGAATTTCCAGTTGGCATAAAAATCATAAACTTTATAAAGGACCACCCAAACAATATTGCTAGTAAGTTTTGTTTTGATTGGTTAACCGGTTTCAGAGAAGAAGCCCTTTATAACCTTTTTCCCATAGGGTCCAATGTTAAACTAAGTCCTGCAGTGGCGGCCATTTTGAATATCAGATTGGGATAAAAAACATTAACTTTATAGAGGACCATCCAAACAATATTGCTAGTAAGTTTTGTTTCCATTGGTTGGCCGGTTTCAGAAAAGATGCCTTTCAAACTTTTTCCCATAGGGTCCTATGTTAAATTAAGTCCTGCGGTGGCAGCCATTTTGAATTTCCAATTGCCATAAAAAACACAAACTTTATAGAGGACCATCCAAACAATATTGCTAGTAAGTTTTGTTTTGATTGGTTAACCGGTTTCAGGGAAGAAGCCCTTTTTAACATTTTTCCCATAGGGTCCAATGTTAAACTAAGTCCTGCGGTGGCGGCCATTTTGAATATCAGATTGGGATAAAAAACATTAACTTTATAGAGGACCATCCAAACAATATTGCTAGCAAGTTTTGTTTCCATTGGTTTGCCGGTTTCAGAAAAGATGCCTTTCAAACTTTTTCCCATAGGGTCCTATGTTAAATTAAGTCCTGCGGTGGCAGCCATTTTGAATTTCCAATTGCCATAAAAAACACTAACTTTATAGAGGACCATCCAAACAATATTGCTAGTAAGTTTTTGTTTCCATTGATTAACCGGTTTCAGAGAAGAAGCCTTTTAAAACTTTTTCCCATAGGGTTCTATGTTAAACTAAGTCCTGCAGTGGCGGCCATTTTGAATTTCCAATTCCCATCTAAAACACAAACTTTATAGAGGACCATCTAAACAATATTGCTAGTAAGTTTTGTTTTGATTGGTTAAACGGTTTCAGAGAAGAAGCCCTTTTTAACTTTTTTCCCATAGGGTCCTATGTTAAACTAAGTCTTGAGGTGGCGGCCATATTGGTTTACCAATCAAAATAAAAAACACAAACTTTGTAAAGGTCCATCCAATGAACATTATGGCCAAGTTTGGTTTCAATTGGCCAAGTGGTTTCAGAGAAGAAGATTAAAATGTAAAAAGTTTACAGACGCCGACGACGACGACGCCGACAGACGCAAAGTGATAACAATAGCTCACATGACCCTTTGGGTCAGGTGAGCTAAAAAAGAAATCTAACAAAAACATCAACAAACATTTTAACTATATCAATGGTGAATATGGTAGTGAAATATCGAGTTTTGTTTCAGATGTCACCATGACATGACATGATTAAAGTTAAACAAATTAATTACTTATCTGACATTTATTATAATGTGATACCCTATTTTATTGTTTTCAAAAATAAAAAAAAGAGCTTGCACACTCAGAAAGGCCCTACCCAGAATTCTCTGTACTATTTCATGCAGTAAAAATTGTCTTCCCAATAGTACAACCCAAGTTCATTAACTGCTTTAGCATTTGTCTTTTAATTTGTTCTGGTCCTGGAGAAAGCTGAAATAGTTCTCACTGGTTGCTAAGCAACCAACTGACCAACCACAGTGGACCAAACTGTGGTCTTATCACGCCTTTGTGTTTATTGCAGCAACAGTATGGCAATCCAACATGACAATAACTGTAGTACGTGTAAATAAATTACCTTTCGGCTAAATCAAAATATTGGTCTCTGTCTTTATATCGTCCACCAAATGCATAAATATAGTGATCAATGGACACTAATGCTAGTCCAGAACGAGCTTTCTCCATCTCAGATACAAACGTCCATTCTTCTGACAGGGAATCGTAACATTCCACGCTTGCTCGATCTGTGTGTAAGCCCCTATCAAAGCCTCCTAAAACAAAGGCAGTATAGAACATTGAGCAATTTTCAGCTGAACATTTAACACTTTGTATGGCCAATCACCCCAAATAAGCTATTCATGCTAAGAAATTCACAAAAGTCTGAAATAGCAGAGTTGCAAAGCAAGTGCTTTAATAAATGGGGAATACAGTAGTCCCCCTCTTATAAGACCACCCCATCTGAGTCATGAAAGTGGTCTTATAATGGGGGTGGTCTTTCTTGAGGGGATACAATTTATACAGGTCTACAGAGCTTGGTCGGTTGATTAGCAGCAAAAGCTGTGAAGTGATTAAGAATCATACAAAATAAGTATTTGTATTTTATTATTCAGTATAAATAAAAATAAAAAGAATTCATGCAGTTTTTATCTGTTCAAAATGTGTAATGATAATATAACAATTCCAAGTCTTCTTAACAGTGAATGTTTCTGTTCCTGTTTCATCTGCATTATCGTTGTTTTTATCACTTTTATTGTCTGCCCAGGTTCCACTTCATAGTTTATTAAGGTTTCGTCTAATTTGGAAAAATCCAGGTTTTTCTCTGTTCCAGTTTCCCAAGTTTTTGACATCGTTTGTAGTAAATTTTGATTTATGATTGTGTTGGTACATTATACTATTATCTCCTTGTTGAATATTTCAGTCTTCTTGTAATAAACCTGATTTCCGTAATGCCGAAATCAAACTGATCTACTAGTACAATAATTACTTGTTCTACAATATATTACTTGTTATCTCGTTTAATCCAGCTTAAAAACCTTTCTTTTGCACGATTTCGACATTTTGTTTACCAGTTGTTGAACTGTTTCCGAACGGGTTTGCGATAATAAAACCAAATCTCGTTCTATTCGAGACTTACAAAATAAACATCCGGTCAGTGAAAATGGTCGTTCGTGAGGGAAATTTACGTTGTTGTGTCAAAAAAACGTGGTCGCTGGTCGCGTTTGAGGGGTGGTCGTTCGCTACAGGTAATTTTACGTTAGAAACACTTAATGCATCAGGGTTTTGGCCGGATAAAGCGGGTGGTCACTGGCGAAGGGATCGTATAAGAGGGGGACTACTGTAGTTTACAATTCGTTGGAAGAAAGTTTAGGGTCTATTTTAAAAACCAGAGGCTCTGAAGAGCCTGTATCACTCACCTGATTTTATTGGCAATGAAGATAGCATTTCCTTGTAGTTATACTAGGATGCTGTAATTTTCAAAATATTTTAAATAGGACCATTCAAGCAATATTGCTAGTAAGTTTTGTTTCCATTGGTTAACTAGTTTCAGAGAAGATTTTTTTCCCATAGGGACCTATATTAAACTAAGTCATGCGGTGGCGACCATTTCAATTTTCTGATAGGTAAAAAAAACCCATAAACTTCAAAGAGAACCATCCAAACAATATTGCCGGTAAGTTTTGTTTCTGTTGGTTAACCAGTTTTAGAGAAGAAGTCATTAAAAAACTTTTTCCCTTAGGGTCCAATGTTCAACTAAGTCATGTGGTGGCAGCCATTTTGAATTTCCAATTGGCATAAAAAACATAAACCTTATAGAGGACAATCTAAACAATATTACTAGTAAGTTTTGTTTCCATTGGTTAACTAGTTTCAGAGAAGATTTTTTCCCCATAGGGACCTATATTAGACTAAGTCATGTGGTGGCGGCCATTTCGATTTTCTGATAGGTAAAAAAAAACATAAACTTCAAAGAGAACCATCCAAACAATATTGCCGGTAAGTTTTGTTTCTGTTGGTTAACCAGTTTTAGAGAAGAAGTCATTAAAAAACTTTTTCCCTTATATTAGGGTCCAATGTTCAACCAAGTCATGTGGTGGCAGCCATTTTGAATTTCCAATTGGCATAAAAAACATAAACCTTATAGAGGACAATCCAAAAAATATTACTAGTAAGTTTTGTTTCCATTGGTTAACTGGTTTCAGAGAAGAAGCCCTTTACACTTTTTACCATAAGGTCCTATGTTAAACTAAGTCCTGCAGTGGTGGCCATTTTGATTTTCCGATTGCATAAAAAACATAAACATTATAGAGGACCATCCAAGCATCATTGGTAATAATTTTTGTTGGTTAACCGGTTTCCTAGAAGAAGCCTTTAAAAAATTTTTTACCATAGGGTCCAATATTAAACTAAGTCCTGCAGTGGCTGCCATTTTGATTTTGGGATTGGCATAAAAACCATAAATTTTATAGAGGACCATCCAAACAATATTGCAAGTAAGTTTTGTTTCCATTGGTTAACTGGTTTCAGAAAAGAAGGCTTTTAAAACGTTTTCCCATTGGGTCCTATGTTAAATTAAGTCCAGCGGTGGCCATTTGAACTTGCGATTGGCATAGAAAACATAAACTTAATAGAGGACCATCCAAACAATATCGCTTATAAGTTTTGTTTTGATTGTTAACCTGTTTCAGAGAAGAATCTTTTTTAAAACTTTTTCTCATAGGATTCCATGTTAAATTAAGTCCTGCGGTAGCGGCCATATTATTTTCCAATACATATAAAAAAACACAAACTTTGTAAAAGTCCATCCAATGAACATTATGGCCAAGTTTGGTTTCAATTGGTCAATTGGTTTCAGAGAAGAAGACAGATTATTATGTACTAGTATTGCTCCACATTTATTACCTGCAACATATATTTTGCCATCACAGACGCAGTACCCAGCACCAGACCTTTTCCTTTTCATACTTGGTGCAAAGGACCACGTTTCGTTTTTTGTGTCGTACTTCTCCACTATGTTATAGCTACAAGCCCTGTCTTCTCCACCTAAAAATAATTTAATATTTTCAAATAAATGTCCAGCTTGGGTGGTTTTGATTGTAACACCTGACCCCAGTGTGAGTGGACACAGGATTGGCAAACATTCTAGTGTGTCTATCCTGCCAGCTTTGATGTTTGATTTGTTTGTTTGAATGGTGTTTTAACGCCACTTTCAGCAATTTTTCAGCTATTTCATGGCGTCCAGTTTTTATTGGGGGAGGAAGCCGGAGTACCCGGAGAGAACCCCCGACCTGCGGTAGGAAAACTGGCAATCCTTGTCAATTAAGATTGTAGTCGAGTACACCCTGCCTGCAGTGAGAATCGAACCCGCAATCTCAGTGTTGACAGACCACGTGATCAATAGTAGACGAACTACCTTGACCACTCGGCCACCGAGGCCCCGCTTTGATGTTTGAATCGTGACTAATGCCACTTTCAGCAATTTTTCATATCTACCTGACATCCAGTTTTTATTAGGGGAAGAAGCCACAGAAAAACCTAACCATTGACAGGAAAAGTGTCAATGCTTGTGAGGGGCCTCGGTGGCCGAGTGGATAAGTTAGTTCGTCTACTATTGATCACGTGGTCTGTCAACACTGAGGTTGCGGGTTTGAGTCTCACTGCGGGCAGGTGTACTCGACTCCAATCTTAATTGAAAAGGATTGCCAGTTTTTTCCTACCAAAGCTCAGGTTTTCTCTGGCTTCCTCCCCCAATAAAAACTGGACGCCATGAAATAGCTGAAAATTGCTGAATGTGGCGTAAAACATCATTCAAACAAACAAAACAATTCAATGCTTGTGAATTAAGATTAGAGTTAAGTACACCCTGCTAGTGTTGACAGGCATGTTGAAAATAGTAGACAACTACCATAAACACTCGGCCACTTCATACAGTTCGACATGTAGGTATAATTCCTTAAAAAAAAGATAATATACTAGATCAATTAAAATATCCATAGATAAGATGTCAAAGCAGATGTGAAATTCAAGTGGACTCGATTGTGGATAGCTGGACTAGTACACCATAGCAGTAATATACATCTACAATATATGCAGCATTTACTGTTATAATTTTAAATCATTAGAACTTAAGAACTACACATTTGTTCATTAATAAATCCGATTGGTTCAATTTAATCAACCCTATCGTTATACTGTTAAATGTTAACCAATCATGTCCACCCTATCATTTATACTGTTAAATGTTAACCAATCATGTCCACCCTATCATTTTTACTGTTAAATGTTAACCAATCATGTCCACCCTATCATTTATACTGTTAAATGTTAACCAATCATGTCCAACCTATTGCATAAATGAATCTTCCAACAGCAGCTAAAGCCACGAATGACCTGGCAATTTTCATCTCTGGTTTTGAAATCCACTGTCTTAGAACAGGATCGTAACACTCCACACATCGCAGGTACAATGTGTTCTCCTGGGAGTCTGCTAATGCACACTCTCCCCCCACTGCATACAAAAGTCCATCTAGGCTACAGACCCCTACGGCTGTTCGAGCGATGTTCATATTTGACTGAAAATAAAAACAAACAATCAACAGGAAGGGCTAGAAACTTAACAATTATATATTCTTTTTCCTGTAACAGTTACTGGTCCACCCCATTTTCAACTAGAATACTGGTTGCACTCACTGGTCGATTCCATTCCTTTTTGGGGGGTGTAGCAATCACGGGTCCATCCAATTTCCTCATACATGTATTAGTATACCCACCAATTCATTTGTTAAGTTTTTAATTATATACAATGTAAAAAATGTAAAATAATAACTTGCTATGTTGGAAGCATCTATTTAGTATTGGATAGTTCCAAAGGAATGTGAAATATACATGTACCCAGCAAACGAAGTTTTACTAATACACATAACAAAAGTCAAACCTTCCAAAACTATATGACATGATACTTACAACAGCATGCCATTGGTCCATAAGAAAGTCATATCTCTCCATACTTTTTAATTGACAGTCTGTACTATTTCTGCCACCTACTACATAAACACATGGAGGTTGTGCTCGTGGAGTCATCAACTTCAGAGCTGATGAGTCGTAATGCAAGGCGATGGCATTTCCAATTAACTGCTGACATTTTAGACAATTTTTTACAAAATCTAATTTTAGCACTATGTTTTCCAGATAAGACAATTCTATAAGTGCTAATTTTACATATTGTAGAATGTGACTAGCATTCCTTGTTCTATTTTCGGGATCAGCCTGAATCCAACTCAGAGTAGCTTCTAGTACTTGGGTTTCGCTGGTGACTTGAAGTTTGTCGCTACGTAACAGAGTTATTAGTCTGTCCTCCGAGAGCTGTAAGAACTCCTCCGAATGTATCACATCTAGAAAATTCTGAAAGACAAACTGTCGGGCTGACATTTCTAGTTCTCCACACATATACAAGTCTGCCAGGAAATAAATTCCTGAAAAAAAATATATATCTCTGTAAATTAAGAGATCTGTTTATCTTCTGCTAGGAAGGCTTTTAAGTTTCTACTTAATCTGTTGGAGGTAAAGAATACTTTCTGTAACATGTCTCCTGTCTGCTGGCATATATGTAGTTTCAAACAAAACAAGTGCAGAATTTTTACAGACCCACAAATGCAGCCCTTTTTTATCACTAAATTTGGTGGGTTTTTTTAAATATTGTATATGTGTTTTTGCTGAATTTTGTAACTAATTATAAAATTATCCTACAGTATCAAACCACCTTTCAAATTATGGGCTCCAAACACTACATAGCACATACTTGTAGTTTTTAGCCAAAAACAGAAATACAATAGTTTATAAGTACTCCAAGAAATTTAACATGTGAAAATGGACAAATTCTACTGTGCATCATCACAACACACATAAAAGCATACCCCAAATATCAGGCACATTCTGTAAGTCTGTAGCATTATACAAATAAACCACAAAGGTTAACAATAGTTGTACTCTTGAACTTTCTCATATATGTACTGGTATACACTTGCAATATACCTTTGAACCTATAGGATTTTATGTGACTGTTCGCTTCTCTTATAACCCCTGATGAAGAGATTCATGCTCAAACATTGGGTCTACGTTCTATGGTATCAGGTCACTTCAGCATCTCATTTGGATACTGAACTAATTGGACATTTCAGTACAGGGTACAAGTCAATTTGGTACTTAATTCTAATCATGGCGGTATGTGTTTTTTTCATAAAAACAAGAAAAAGAGAAAAACTAACAATTATAAATATATATAACTATTTTCCCTTTATTAATAAATTAATAAGATACCGGTATACTGAACAAGATGATCATATTTTGTAATGATTGGTTAAGTAAGATCATCAAACATAATTAACAAAACTGATATAAGTTTTTATCATCAATCTCATCGTGACTTCAACGAAAAAAAATTTGAACTGTAAGCTGGAATTCATTTGAGAAATATTGCAACAATATCTGCTAAGCTAAGAAAATGCCTAAATAACAGGGCAAGCTTATTCTTCAAACCACACAATGGATAAGCATCCTTGTATACATTGTAGTAGTAGTATCTGTCCTGGACATACTGCTACATTTTATTTTATTTTACCAATTTGAATATTTATTTCTGAAATATGCAAAATTTAAATAATAAAATTGTCAAATACAATGTATAAGTATTTCATCTCGGTAACGAAGTGACCAACTCCTAGTAGGGAACTGTCCACTAACAGGTACCGTATTGTTCAAGTCTGTCCCAAAATGACTAGGATTGCGTTCTACCAGCACCACTTTATACATGTACATGTATGTTTAGGTGTTTTAAGGCTCTATATATACATGTAGACATATCATTGTCACCTTTGACCTTGATTCCTTCAACCTTTTGATTTTTGATATAAAATTACACACTTACCCAAACAATTTGATGCAGTAAGCTGTGACTGCAAAAACGTTGCAGACATTTTTCTAAGTTGATGTAATCCAAGCATACTAGCACCTTGCAATATCCCTTGAACATTGTCTACTGTTATTTCTATCATACTAGTATACATAAAATTTATCAACTGTCCCATTGAGCAGGGATCCAGTCCTTGAATTTCTACCCGTTCTTTTTCAGTTTCTAACATTCCATTTGTGAACATTGCCCGTAAGTATGGGCTACAACCACAAAGAACAATTTTATGTGCCTCGAAGTCTTGTCCGCCAACTGTAATGGTGACATCACACAACATATGACGCTCACGTAATTCATGCATTACAATAAATGCATTCTGAGCCTGTGATGGTACCGTAAATGTTCTCGACTCTATCATTATCACATTTTAATTATGTACCATATTTTCAAATATAGAGGCTCGTACACTATTGTCAAGCAGGAAGACCATTTATCAAAAAGGTTAAAATTTCCTGAAAAGGCAAAATTGAAAATTAAGTACATTGTATTATATATAAGACTTGGTAAAACTATAATCTTTACACTATAAAAAAATTAATGTAAATTGACCTCAAGTGTAAAAGTATTTCTATTTTTTATTGTTTATAAAATGAAGAAGCTTTGCATTTGGACAAATTTTTGAGCTAGACAAATATTCAATACTGACAAGACAAAACGATATGAAAAAATCTGCAAAATGATTTGTTTTGGTTGAATGAATGGTGTATTAATTTTTCAGCTTATATCATGGCATCCAGTTTTTATTGGGGGAAGAAGCCAGAGTACCCAGAGAAAACCCTGACCTTGGTATCTGCAATATTAACTGGCTTACCATCGAGACAGGAACATATTATTTACAAGTGATAGCTACCTGTTAAAGCAATTTTATATGATATTAATTACACAAATAAAGAATTCATCACATGTCAGAGATTAAATTTTTGCAGGCCCCAGACATTAAGTCCTCCAGAAAGATTTTATTGGTCATACCTGCGAATATTCTGACCCCTAAGGTCAGCAAAAGGTTATTTCCTGTCCATGCATGCTATGAAATATTCCAAATTTTCTAAAGTGAATGCAGGTGTCTAAAATAATATTTTCCGAAAACAACAAATCAGGTCACAACCATATCATTCATGTGCGTCAACACCAACACAACATGAGAACCAATTAATAACGCCGAGCATCACACACAATAAGACTTTACAACAACATGAGAACCAATCAATAACACCGAGCATCACACACAATAAGACTTTACAACAACACGAGAACAAATCAAATAAAGCTGAGCATCACACACAATAAGACTTTACAACAACACAACATGAGAACCAATCAATAATGCATAGCATCACACACAATAAGACTTTACAACAACACAACATGAGAACCAATCAATAATGCCGAGCATCACACACAATAAAATTTTACAACAACACAGCATGAGATTCAATCAATAATGCCAAGCATCACACGCAATAAGACTTTACAACAACACGAGAACAAATCAAATAAAGCTGAGCATCACACACAATAAGACTTTACAACAACACAACATGAGAACCAATCAATAATGCATAGCATCACACACAATAAGACTTTACAACAACACAACATGAGAACCAATCAATAATGCATAGCATCACACACAATAAGACTTTACAACAACACAACATGAGAACCAATCAATAATGCCGAGCATCACACACAATAAAATTTTACAACAACACAGCATGAGATTCAATCAATAATGCCAAGCATCACACGCAATAAGACTTTACAACAACACAACATGAGAACCAATCAATAATGCAGAGCATCACACACAATAAGACTTTACAACAACACAGCATGAGATCCAATCAATAATGCCAAGCATCACACGCAATAAAATTTTACAACAACACAGCATGAGATTCAATCAATAATGCCAAGCATCACACGCAATAAGACTTTACAACAACACAACATGAGAACCAATCAATAATGCAGAGCATCACACACAATAAGACTTTACAACAACACAACATAAGAACCAATCAATAATGCCGAGCATCACACACAATAAGACTTTACAACAACACAACATGAGAACCAATCAATAATGCCGAGCATCACACACAATAAGATTTTACAACAACACAGCATGAGATCCAATCAATAATGCCAAGCATCACACGCAATAAGACTTTACAACAACACGAGAACCAATCAATAATGCAGAGCATCACACACAATAAGACTTTACAACAACGCAGTATGAGATCCAATCAATAACGCCGAGCATCACACACAATAAGACTTTACAACAACACAACATGAGAACCAATCAATAATGCCGAGCATCACACACAATAAGACTTTACAACAACACAACATGAGAACCAATCAATAATGCCGAGCATCACACACAATAAGACTTTACAACAACACAACATGAGAACCAATCAATAATGCCGAGCATCACACACAATAAGACCAATCAATCACGCCCAGCATCACACACAATAAGACCAATCAATAACGCCGAGCATCACACACAATAAGACGGTGTTCTGAGTGTTTTCTCAAATTCAGTAATGAAACAAGAAAGTTATTATATGGTTACATAAAAACACACATGTTTGGGGCATTCTGATTGGATGTCAGACAGTTAGCCAATGGACTCGAAACACAACTGAGTCTATAGGAAATCACCAAATATGAAAGTTACTGGTTTATGGAAGAAATAGGTACTTTCATGGGCTTTTTGGAAAGCCTGTGTGATCTTCCACTCATGATAGAAATTTGTGAAAAATTATAGGGAGAAGTCATTTCTCTTTTCAGAAGCTGACTGTGACAGGGAGAAGTGGGGATACAACATCGATAAGTGGGTGGACAATGTGGAGAAGTTGCATTAGATGTCAAGCATCCTGTTTTGTTTGCATTTCTTCCCAATAGAGTGTTTCGTAGAGCTTTTGATGCTGATGAAGGCATGTCTCTTCGGTTTTCCTGTATCTGTTATACTTTTTGAACTATTAGCCAAAAACTGTATTTTGACCCCACTGTTCTATTTTTAGCCATGGCAGCCATGTTAGTCTGAGGCTATGATTTGTGCAAACTTGGTAGATGACATTTTAATGATGATGTGTGCAAAGTTTCAAAGCAATCCCTTCAGTGGTTTTGGAGGAGAAGATTTTTAAAGAAAAGTTAACGATGACGATGACGGACGCCAAGTGAGTCAAGGCAATAGCTCACATGACGCTTCGGGTCAGGTGAGCTAAAAAAGAATCAACTGTCACAAAACTGTTTATTAAAATTAATGTTTCTATGTTATTAGTACACAATTTTTTAAAACTATAAATGAAGTAGAACTAGCAGTAGAAAATGACATCATTGTGAAATATATAATTTACCATTAAAAGTATTTAAACAATTTACAAATAAATTTGTTGAAAGTGACTGTCAAAATACTAATTTTTATTATGTTTAAATCATTGTAATAGTCTTTCAAAACTAGCATCGTACATGTATTTGCAACCTCCAGCACCAAATTCAAATTCGTTCCAGAAATTTTCATATTTTCTTTTGCGTTGAACTGGTATCCAGTGGTATTTTCACGCTATGCTTTAAGTACATAAAAAAAGTCAAATGAAGACACAGTTTACACTGTGTGGTATGTAAATAACATGATAAACATAAAGCGGTAACAAAATTATGAAGATTTCTTACCAAAATGTGAATAAAATTGAGAGGCGACAAAGGGCATTGTTCAAAATGACAGGGCAACTTCACTTTTTCTTGTGACGATGATCAATAGGGACCATGATACTGCAAATTCTTCACCCAGTCGTCCTCCAACGCAAGCCCTGGTGCGTACACCGATTCAAGTCAAATAGCCCCCATTTTTTGCAAAATGGCACCTAGAACGAATAATCCTAATCTCGCTATTTTTTCGTGAGGGTACAAATTTAGTCCCATTACTCGTAATGTAGCAGAGGGAGTGAATCACTCCCGGCACTTTGATGTCCAAAAGAAGTTGCATATATTATCCGGCTTGGTCAAGCTTGATATATATCTTTCAACACTGTCACCATTTTTTTATCGGTTTCGTGTTTAAGATTGATCATTTTGATACCTGATGATAGTTATTGCCCTTTTTAATTACCCGCTGTGAGTTGTGTATCAATTGACATTCATGTCTCTGTTAATTAGGTTTAGTACAGGAAAAACATTGAGAAACCTGAAACAGAATGGCATGTTGCATCTTGGGAAAATATATGTAAATTACTGGATTCTTACTACAGAATGATTGTTATACATGTAGTATGCAAATTAGCATGATTATACTAAAATTAGGTCACATTATCCATACTAGTATATGGAAAAATGATCAACATAGCATTTTCCACGTGAATCTTCAAAGACGAAAAAAGAAATTTCTTCAATAAAGATTGTTTCCTGTTAGTTTCGCAATGTCTGAAGTTTTAATAACAAAAAGATGATGAATATTATGCTTGAATTTTGTATAAATAGACCGAAATTAAAAATTTTTATTTGCTACATTACGAGCAAAAGGACTTATTTCTGTCGTTAATCCGACAAATCACAAAACTAACTTCGGATTATAACGGCAGTAAAATTCTGCCTAAATGGCACCGTGTAAGACCACCCCATCTGAAGCCTTATCATACCCTAAAAACTCCCCACCTTACGCGTAATAGCCTCCACCTTGAGAAAAATCTACCCACTTACAAAAATTGCTATGCAGTATAAAATTATGTCTTTTTATCCATTGTTCGATTGTGGTATGATCCTAGTTAAGATAAAACATAAAAAAAGCAAAATTTACTTAGATAGCTTTATAAGAATTTTTTACAATTCTTATAACATTTAATTTGCAAGCTTGTATATACTTTTGATGTTCTAACAAACATACAAATTTTGATTATTTAAGGCTTTATCTTTAAATAATATCAATATTGAATTCCAAAGTAATAACAATTATAATTATTTTACAAGTAAAATGGGCACATGTACCCCCTTCCCCCCAAAAAAACAAAAAATACAAACAAAAAAAACCAATGTATAAGCTATCTTTGTAATCTCAGCAAGATATTTCTGTGATTGTATTAAATTATCTTCTAATTTTCTTCTTTAAATATGGATCAATTTCATACATTTACAATAAAATCTTCATTTTAATTATAGTTTATTTACATTCTTCAGTTCCTAAAATTATCTCCCTTGTTCGACAATGTTTATTTTGTATATTGCCAAAAAGTAGAAATATGAATGTTGATTACAAGTCTTTCCATTTGTCAATTGAACAAAAGTGCTGGATATATAAATACATCTTGTAGAATTGAAGAAATGGTAATGACATGCATAATTAGTTTTAAGAAAAAGTATGTGCTAGATTATGACTTATCTCAAATCTGTTGCTACTGAATCGGTTTAGTAATAATGATATAAATAAAATACTAACCATATTGAACTGGGGGTTGTCAGCTTTTCGGTAAAACAGTATCATCATTGATTTTGTTAAAATTACATTTATGAGCAATATAATATAGAACCTTAACTCAGAGTTCCCTGGTGAATCACATGTGCTACATAGGACCGCGCACACAAGTATTTTCTTGTTTTGTTCAAAGTAAAATTTATTTAGATGCAATAGTGTTTTACCTTACTAAATGAATTTTGCTTAAATGGGTTTGAGTAAAATTTTGACAGAAACAGGATTTATTTTTTTATTATTTTTTACTGTTATCTGAAAGAAGAAAGTGAAAATTACAGCACTATATCTGTGTTGGCTCAAGTGATAACATCACTGACATCTAAACTTATAGACAACAAAGTAACAAATCATCAATTCAACTTGACAACAGCCTCTTAATTATTTGCCTACAAGGGAACTATTAACATTTTTTGCTCTCACTTTGGCACCAAGTTTCGTTAAATACTGAGAGATCCCTCAAAACGAGTGAAATAATTTCAGCTATATTACATTAAATTTTCGGAGTGTCATGTCAGATAAAAATTTTCGCAAATTTAGAAACCCTAAAGGGTACTCAAGGAAACTCACAAACACTTATAAAATAGTCTAGAAATGGGCTTTGCACAATCAGCTAAACAACAGCCAATACAATTAACAAATTGACCCATTTCCAGTTTTACACGATTTATCTCCCTTTTTACTTCCAGTTAAAAAAACTACGGCTATCATCACTAAAAGAGTATGTTATGGAAATACAGATTTTGCATTTTTTGTATTGTTTGTCTATATATGCCAATTAAATTTTCATCTAATTAACCTCATAAGTAGATGTTACTATAGCCATAGGCAACAGGTGAGTTTGAATATCGGAACAGGTATGTCACTGGTAAGCTTGTTTAATCAAGCTATAATTATAAAACAGCTGGGGTTCTACCTTAAATTAGAATCAGGTAATAAACGGTAATAAACATTGGTTAATTAATTAACAATCATGTTTACACAGCAGGGAGTTTTAAAAACATCCTCACTCAGATTTCGACACCTGTCATCAACATGAAGCATAAAAAAATTTTCAAAGACAAGTGCCCATTTCAAAAGTTTTCAACAGGATAAACTGCGGCAAACTGCGGCTGTAGCCGCAGTTTTTAGTATCGGAAGTGGACACTTGGTGGCGTTTTTTAAATTGGAAAGTCGTCAATTATATAAATTAATTTATTTATAAATTCTATATGAAATTGCTTTTTAAATACAGCTCAAATATAAAATTTCCATTAAATAATAAATCCACTGTCAATGCTACAGTTCGGATTGTCTATCAAAATGAACAAGTGTGGACACAGAAAAATGTCTCGCCTGCATTCCGCATCAGTAACGAAAATAAATTTCATCATAAGCATTACGTAAATAGCATTAAATATCAGCAGCGGCCTGTATACAAAATATTGTCACCATACCATGCATAGTTACAGGGGAACAGCCGTAACCCAAAAACTTTAACGTAGTCGCTGGACTGTGAAATTGAGGTCAAGGTCAGGTGGAAACTAATAGACTGTCATGTACTATTCATCAGCAACCTATATACCAAATATTGTCATCCTACCATGCATAGTTACAGAGAAACTGCCGTAACCCAAAAACTTTAATGTAGTCGCTGGACCGTGAAATTGAGGTCAAGGTCAAGTGACACCTACCAGACAGTCATGTACTAGTCATTAGCAACCTATATACCAAATATTGTCATCCTACCATGTGTGGTTATAGAGGAACTGTCGTAACCCAAAAACTTTAACGTAGTCGCTGGACCGTGAAATTGAGGTCAAGGTCAGGTGGAACCTACCAGACAGTCATGTACTAGTCATCAGCAACCTATATACCAAAGATTGTCATCCTACCATGCGTGGTAACAGAGTAACTGCCGTAACCCAAAAACTTTAACGTAGTCACTGGACCGTGAAATTGAGGTCAAGGTCAGGTGACACCTACCAGACAGTCATGTACTAGTCATCAGCAACCTATATACCAAATATTGTCATCCTACCATGTGTGGTTATAGAGGAACTGTCGTAACCCAAAAACTTTAACGTAGTCGCTGGACCGTGAAATTGAGGTCAAGGTCAGGTGGAACCTACCAGACAGTCATGTACTAGTCATCAGCAACCTATATACCAAAGATTGTCATCCTACCATGCGTGGTAACAGAGTAACTGCCGTAACCCAAAAACTTTAACGTAGTCACTGGACCGTGAAATTGAGGTCAAGGTCAGGTGACACCTACCAGACAGTCATGTACTAGTCATCAGCAACCTATATACCAAATATTGTCATCCTACCATGCGTGGTTACAGAGGAACTGTCGTAACCCAAAAACTTTAACGTAGTCGCTGGACCGTGAAATTGAGGTCAAGGTCAGGTGACACCTACCAGACAGTCAAGTACTAGTCATCAGCAACCTCTATACCAAATATTGTCATCCTACCATGCTTGGTTACAGAGGAACTGTCGTAACCCAAAAACTTTAACGTAGTCGCTGGACCGTGAAATTGAGGTCAAGGTCAGGTGACAGGTGACTGACTGGCAAGTACTCATCATAAGCTACCTCTGGACCAAATTTGATGGACCTAGGGCTTGGGCTTACAAATATATGAAGCAAGATGTCAAGTGTTTACGCCGCCGCCGCCGCCGGATTCCCATACATATGTCTCGCCTCCAGCGACGAAACGTCGCGGGCGAGACAAAAATCAGCTTCATTTCAATACACCGATTAACTGTGGAAAATAATTGTTGATTTCAAAAATTATATCAGAGATCTACAAAAGGACCATAAACTCGACCAAACGAGGTAAGCACTTTTCATATTGTCAGGCAAAACACCGCCATATAGTCCGACACAGTAACGTTTAGTATAGTGTATTTCAGCCACATTTGTGACTATCAATGCGAATGATTACTCGATCCGATTTCTCGAAACTCATTCAATTTGCCATTGTTCAGCGATATCGAAAGTCGCGTAAATTTATTCTGTGTGTTTAATCGGTAGACAGTCACAGAACAAACAACACTGTCATTGGTGACATGGATTTAACCAACGATTTGTGAAATCGACGTGACTTTTAAAAAGACCATAAACTACAGTTAGAGTGTTTTATTCTTATCTTATTCTGTTTTAATAAATTCAGAGGAGATGTGACATAAATTACCTGTATAACCTTAAAATTTATGTTTTCCCCAGGACAAACATCTTTGAAGAGTTGTTTTCGTTTACTTCCGGTGCAAGAAACACGAGGAGTTATTGTTCTTTGTTTGCTTTCTTAGATTTCGATGCTATCATAATTCAAAGCTGTATTAATAACGAAAAACTACATACATATTCAGAGTGTACTCAATTCAGTTGTAGAACCCAGCATACCTATCCAGAGTTAGTTATGCAAACAACTCAAGTTGATATCTGGAATTTTAAGAAAGGTGCCGGTGGTCCAAAATGTAAATCTAAAATACTGTGGGTTAATATGGAACGCCAAATTAACATATATTCAATTAATTGTACCTATCTTCAAATATTGAAGATATCTTCAATTGAATTATACCTATCTTCAATTCAATTATAGATATCTTCAATTCAATTATACCTATCTTCAATTCAATTGTACCTAGGTACAATTCAGCACAATTAAAGATATCTTCAATTCAATTGTACCTATCTTCAATTCAATTATAGATATCTTCAACTGAATTGAACCTATCTTCAATCGAATTGAACCTATCTTCAATTGAATTAAACCTATCTTCAATTCAATTGTGCCTAGGTATCTTCAATTGCACTTAATCAAATTTGTATTATAATATAATTCAATTGAAGATAGGTGTAATTCAATTGAAGATAGGTGTAATTGAATTGAAGATATCTTCAAATGAATTGAAGATATCTTCAAATGAATTGGAGATATCTCCAAATGAATTATGGAGATGTTGGAATTAGACCTATCTTCAAGTGAATTAAAGATATCTTCAATTCAATTGAAGATAGGTGTAATTGAATTGAAGATATCTTCAAATGAATTGAAGATATCTTCAAATGAATCAATTAATTTGCACCTAGGTATAATTCATTTGAAGATAGGTTCAATTGATATGAAGATATCTTTAATTATTTGAAGATAGGTACAATTGAATTGAAGATATCTTCAAATGATTGAAGATATCTTCAATTATTTGAAGATAGGTACAATTAATTGAATATATGTTAATTTGGCGTTCCATAGGTTAAATGCAAGCAAGCAAAGAAAAACCTGAGAGGGGCGCAATGAGGATTTATGAGAAAGGTACAAACTGTATATTGATCTTTATGATTCGTCTGACCAATTCAAAAAATTTTCTATAAACTTGTTAATGAAAGTGACATTAATATAGATTATCACTGGGGTGGGCGACTTATTTTGAAAAGCTTAGTGAAACTAATCCTATGCTTTCTAAACATAAATTTGATGTAGTCCAGGACTGTCTATCTGAAGGAACAGGCCACACAGTGTTTGCTTCGATTGATGCAAACATTGAATTGATAGGTATATTGAGGTCGGGAAAGGCAGAACAGTCATTTCGTACCATAACCAAATCGTACCATTGCCATTTCGTACCCACAAATTACCATTTCGAACCATCGAAATACCATATCGTACCATAACTTATTGCCATTTCGTACCATATTTAAATTAATTCGTACCATATTTAAATGATTTCGTACCATGCTTAAAATTGAAATACTTTAAATGTATAAAACTAAATGAATACGTTTTACAACTACACTTAGTACAAATTCGTTAAAAATCGTTAAATTAAACTAAAGAAGATATATTCGATATTATTAATTTTAAAAAGGGTACTTGTGTATAATATAAATATTTTAAAAATATTTTTGGACAAGAAATTATTATTGCTAGCCTTTAATCGCCTGCAAGACCAGCTTGACGATGACGCAGTAAAGCTTAAAGAGCTAACCACATACATTAGTGACACGTGGTTACACAGCAATGTATGGTCAATTTCATCCTGGTCCGTATTTTTGAGACCAACTCGCACAAACAGTGACGCCGAGGAAGGAACAGGAACAAAAATGCAGGTTCAGACAACAAAGGTCTATACATGCTAGACGAAATATCCTTAAGTAGACTGTTTCGTCTTTGTGCCGGATTCATAATCCTCAGGTCAATCGATTGTGATATAATAATAATAATATTGAAAATAATAGCTTATGTTTAAATAGTTGCTAACCTTCACATATATTTTTAACTTTGTCATTATGTTATTATATGATATTTTATGACGTAAATGATGATGTTAATAAATAAAAAATAAAAATAGTTTTTATTTTTATTTATCACTTCTGGAGCAATATTATGCTGAAAATAGTTTTCACTAATACACTTCCCATATGGTACGAAATTATTATATTACACTGTCCCATGTGGTACGAAATGGTTTTAATTATGGTACGATTTGGATGGTACGATTTGGTTATGGTACGAAATGACTTGTTACCCACCTGAAGAATGACAATCCGGCAGTCTCGCAAGTTTTTAAACTCATTTTTGATAGAAATGTTCTTGAATTTAGAACTACCCGAAGTATTTAAAAGAGGTGTTATAACTCTCATATATAAGAAACAAAATAAATCACTTGAAGTTCATAACTCGTATAGCAGATTTACAATTTGCAGCATAGAAAAAGGCATTCGAAACTATATAATTTATAGATAAATACCAGAATAAACTCCAAAGAGGTTTCACGACAAATGTTTCACCTACTAATGTAGCCTTGTTACTTAAGGAAGCCATCAATGAAGCTAATTACCAGAACCGTAAACTGTACTCTACTTTTATCGACGAAACCAAGAATTTAATGTTGTTTGGCATAAATCTACTTTTGCGACTTCACCAATGTGAGATACAAGGAACTAAATGGCTTCTAGTACATGACTGGTACAAGAAACTCACTTTTAAAGTTAAATGGCATGGTAGTCTTTGAGCACATTTTTGCGATGAATAGGGAGTGCGTGAAGGAGGAATTGTGTCCCCACGGTATATATAATGTTTATAAATCCATTGTTAGATCTTTATGAAAACAAAGATTTGTATTTCGTAATGGTTCCTTCCATCTAGTCCTTCCTGTAACGACCACATTGTTCTTCTTGCTAGAGATAGTCATGAACTGCAAATTATATGGCTTTGCCTACAGGAGAAGTTTTTAAAAAATGAGCGATATTTACTAACTTAAGTGAGACGAAAAGTAAAGTAATGATTTTTAATACTAAGAGAAACTTTGAAAGGATTGATGACTATTATCTTTGTGATAGAATTTATAAACTGAAGGAAAGTATACTGATATGGGAAATGAAAGAACTAGGGACAGTAATACTTTAATTTATAAGAGAATCAAGCTTTTTCAAGGACTTGTTACTCATTGATGGGTGCTGGAATGCGTAGCTGTTATATGGTGTCAATCCCGGGGTGACAATGAAACTGGAATGCTTATGTCCGTCTTAGTTAGACTATGTTTTGGCCTTGACTTTGTAACTTTTAGTAGAAAGAAACTGGATGATTTAAATTGTTTTTTAAAAGACAGATAAAGATGTTGCTGAATCTACGAGATCGAACAGCTGATGCTGCCGTTTATATCGTGAGTGGTAAACTGAAATTGGAAGTATTCATTCATAGTCAGATTCTTAGTAAACTTGGCAAAATTTTATGTCAGAATGGCATTGAGAAGGAACTCTGTATCAGGCAACTTTTGGTGAAGAATTACAATTCTAACAGCTGGTTTATTTCTGCTAAAAAGCTACTGCACTATTATAATCTTGGTTCGGTGTTTGAACTTTTAGTTAATACTCCTAGTAAGTTAGCTTGGAAAAAGACTGTAAAGACTGTAGAAGATAAACTCTGGGTTGACAAGATTACAGCTAAGATGTAAAACCAAAGCTCATTACTAAGTTTTAAGTCAATAACAATTGGAAAAGTGCATTATCATTGGCGACAATCGACGTTTGACCAAATTGATAATAGAAAGACATAAATAAAAGCTAGAGTGCTTACTGGTATATATCCCTTGCAGTATCTTTGCAATAAATTCAATAAGTCTGCTCATGATCCTGCGTGTCCAAGATAGTGAAGATCGTGAACATTTTCTCCTGCACTGTAGTAAAACTAGTGTCGTAAGAGATAACTTCATGAACATGATATTTGACCCAATTGAGTTTCTATGCCTCGTTGTTGGATACAGTTTTGCGTCGTAATAAATTATTGATACAAATTTTACTGGATATCACAAACTCGAGAGTAACTATGATTTTACAATCCGAAACTGTGATGAATAATTTCGAGTCCATCTCTAGAGGAATGATATTTGCTTTGCTTAGTAAACAAAGTGACATTTTGAACAGCCAATCTTAATTGCTAGCTAGAAATAACTAATGACCAGTCATGTCACCATTTTATGTTGGTTTTTTATATATCAAAACTGTTTATGATGTAATTGGTTGATTGTTTGATTACCCGTCTCTATGTTTACGTTGTTTGCGGGTGAACAACCGAGTAAAAAATTAAATACAAATAAACAATATTACCGATTTATTGTTTAATAGGGCCCCGCCATGCCACTTTGTGGCGGACACCCTATAGTAATCAATCTCTCTGTCCATCCTTCCGTCCGTCTGTCCGTCCGAAGCTAATCGTTTCTGAGCTATAACTTTTTATCTTTTGAGGTAGGCTTTTGATATTTGGTACGTGGGTAGATAATATCAAGGCGATGTGTCGCATACCATGGTAGATGACCTTTGACCTTGCCCTCAAGGTCGATGGGGTCAACAGAGATGGGTACCATCTCACTGATATATAGTTATATCCCTATTCATGCAACCTTAGTTGATTATGCAACAGAATAAAGACTCACATTTGTGGACAACTTGTTGGCTTGTAAATGAAACCCATCGTTGTTTAGGGGTAACTGTTATCAGGCCAAACATTCACATTATGAAACTTAAAATCTACACGTGTATTTGTTTAAAGAAATGTCATTGCCTTCAGTGACCAGCTGCTTTTTTCAGGCTAATTGGAACGTAAAAGATAAAGATGGGGACACCACGTGGGGGGCACCAAAGTCGTGTTGGAGCCTATTTAACACGGTGTCGTTGATATCTAAAAGTCCCCATGTCAAAATTTTAAACATAAGCATGTGTACTTGGACTAGTATGACTGATGTTCACAATGTACCTGAATAATTCTTCAATGCGATGTTCAACGGCCAGTGTCATATTATTATAGGTTCCCCTAATTTAAACTATCTTATCAGATACGTAAAATTAACATTTTGGGTCCGAGTCTTTGTAATTTAAGGTCCGCTCGCATAAGAATGGGTCCGCCCAATTTAAGTATCCGGGGCATTTTTGTCTGCTTTATTTTGAAAGCGTAAGTGAGTAACTCGACGGGTGTCTAATTAGAGGAAGGCACTGTTTACTCGTCCGGAGCACCTGAGTGCACCCATGGTTTTTATTGGGTTCGGGTTACTCTCTTTCTGTGTTTTGTGTTGTGTTTGTCTATATCCGGATTTGTAACTGTCTCTTGGCTTTTGGCTTATGTTGTTTGTTCGGTTTTCTTCGCTATTTTCTTTCTACACAATAATTTATATTCGAATATATGCTATATGGGTTCAAATAGTGATAACAGCGACGGTGTATTCGAAGCTCAGTTAAAAATTGTCCTAAGTTTTTATACAAATCATCAGAAGATAGTCCAGAAAGACCGGCGGATCCGATACCCTTTTAAAAATTCCTTACATTTACACAATTTACAATATGGAAGCTGATAGTGACATAACTCAGTGTCACCATAATTTGTAAGGAAACTGGAAACAAACGTGCATCGAATCGCTGGTCTTTTTAAATATGACTGGAACCTTATATATGCACCAGTGCAAAATGTTTGACCTTTATAGTATATACCTCAGAACTAATAGTCCTAACGAGGATCATAATCCCTTAAAACCGTAAGTCTGCGTATATTCGGGATGACTTCTACGGGCGGACATTAAAATATTTGTGTTTCAATGTGTTCCTAAAGGCTACTAAGAGACTTAATAAGTAATAAGAAAGGCAGACTCGTAAACTGTACATTCAATGGCTCCTGGCTATACAAATGATTCTTTCAGTATTCCAAAGATGACAGAAAATTTTGTGAAAAAGTAAATATCTGGAATGTGTACAGCAAAGGCAACTGGTTTAGACAATATATCTGTTAAATTTCTTAGACTAACAGCTGATGTGATTGTCAATGCTCTAACTTTTGTATTGAATTTTTCAATTGAAACAAATTTTTTGTGTAAATGAATGGAAAAGTGCTAGGGTTACTCCTATATTTAAATCCGGTGATGATCATATTGTAAACAACTATCGGCCAGTTTCTGTATTGCCCATTGTAAGTAAAATCATTGAACGACATGTTTTTAATGCCTTTTATGACTACTTATCTAATAACAAATTAATTACAAATTGTCAATCTGGTTTTAGACCAAAACACTCGTGTGAGACAGCATTAAAACACATTGATGATGGCAAATTAACTATTAATTTATTTATTGACCTAAGTAAGGCATTCGATACTGTTAACCATAATGTATTATTGTATAAGTTAAAAGCTTTTGGTATTTGTGAAAATTCTCTTTTGTGGTTTAAGTCATATCTGTGTAACAGAAAACAATGTGTTGGTTGGAACGGAATATTGTCAAAACCTCTAAACATCACAATTGGTGTTCCACAAGGCTCCATTCTTGGACCTTTATTTTTTTATTTTATATGTCAATGACTATCCTAAATGTTTAAATTATTCACATGCCACAATTTATGCAGATGACACGTCACAAGATGTTTCAGATAAATCTGTAGATATCATTGAGTACAAACTTAAAGAAGATCTTATATGTGCTATGGAGTGGATGAAAAACAATAAGCTAACTATGAATTTAAAAAAGACTCAATGTATGCTAATCGGTACAAGACAAAGGTTATCAAACTGTAGAAAACTGTGTATTGAAGTTAACGATGTAATTATTGAAACTGTTGATGTAGCTAAATTATTGGGAGTTAATATTGATTGTTCTTTGACTTGGTCTTATCATATTGATTGTCTAACAAAAAAGATATCAAAGAAAATTGGAGTTCTAGGTAGGTTGAAAAGTTTTATGTCAAGTTTTGCATTACTTAAAGTTTATAACTCTGTTATATTTCCACACTTTAATTATTGTTGTACTATTTGGTCAAGTGCAAAAAATGCTGCAAATATAGATAAGATTTTTAAGCTTCAGAAACGAGCAGCACGTATAATTTTGAAGGAGAAATGTGTAATGACTCCATCTGTTGGGCTTTTTAATAAACTCAAATGGATGCCTATACCTGATTATTTTGTATACAGAAAGGCAATTTTAGTTTTTAAATCTTTAAATCAGCTTGTTCCAGAATATCTTAATGTTTTTAAATATGTACACCAAATAAGTACCAAATCAACGAGACAGAGTAGCCAAAATTTATTATATATCCCAAAGTCAAAAACAGAATACTACAAAAAATCATTTGTTATATCAGGAAGCTATTTATGGAATGATTTAGAATAAAACTTAAAAACATATACAACTATTGAATCTTTTAAACAGTTATATCTGCAACAATATTATGGTTAAAGTTAATTAATGTCCTTGTTTATGTAATAATTTTATTTAGTTTATATTGTCAATCTTATACTTTATGCTGTAAATATGTACATAATGCAGGACCATATTGTAAACTAGTTTTGATAACTAAATATGCTATCCTGTTGAAATAAAGGAATTTATTATTATTATTATTATTATTACAGTGAACTGTAAAATTTAGAGGCCCGCAGCTATACAATAAATTTAACACGGAATGCTGACCAGTAGGATCAGGGCCTTGGAAAGGCGGACCAATTCAATGTAAATATGGGTCCAGGGCTATACATGTAATTCAGTAAGAATTGTGGACCCGTTAACTGTAAATTTACCTGGTACATATTAATGTACACACTTAAACATCATTATTTCAGATGTGTAACACATAGGGGTGTGATAAATTTCTAGAAGTTAGGGTGTTAAAGGTTTATGTCATGGAACGGTAAACCTATACATAGTTGCAAAAAATTGTTTATAAACAAATTTCCAAAAAAAGATAATTTCAACCATTTTATTATAATCACATGTGTTTTTAGCTAAATTCTTACTTAGACCTACTTCTAGAAATAGACGCGGGAAAACTACAAGTGACTAGACCTCAGGACAAACGTGATGACTTCTAATCGTCAATAAACTTCCCGCTCATCGATAGAAACAGTCCAGCAGCTCCAGCGTATGGTGTATGCATTTCTATCAGTATCCATTTTGTGGTTCTGTATTCCATGGTAGATATAGTATTAGTGATATGTATGCAGATTTTCTACAAGCTTCTAGTACATTTGACATATGTCTTCGTAAAAGCCTATAGGCTGCATTTGCTTTCCTGCTGATGTTGCTTTTGTCCAGGGTTCGAAGTTCCTTAGGAACCTAATTATTAATGTGATAAAGTATGCAATCTAAGTACTTGTCTATGTGTATCACTTACATTGTTGGATTGTCTGTCAATTTGAAAAGAAGAATGACTGATGACAGATGTATAGATTTTCAATCTCATAGACGAAAAAATCGAAAAGTGTGTCCATGGGACAGAGATGCCTTCGCTAAATGAAGTCCCAAACAGGAAGTAGTTGTCCGACAGATCTGAAAGTCGCTAAGGACGTCCAACTTGTGATACTGAACCACCCTGCCATATTTCAAATTGTTCTCATGTACGGTTTCTGAGAAAAAGCTTGACGGATATTCGTACGGACTGACGGACGTACGGCGCGACAGACGGACGGACATGAGTAAAACTTAATGCCCCCCCCGACATTTCGTCGCGGGGGCATAAAAAACCGACGTCGAAACAGCTCGATCAGCTCGAGCGTGTCCTAATAGACTGTACTTCAGCCCACCAAGGAGATATTTGTTAATTTTCCTGCTGGGATCAAATGAAACTATAATGATCATGAAAAACGGGTGTTGGTCTGCATTTAGAAAATGCTTTTAGTATTTACAGCATTCAATTGACTAAGTCGGTAAACAGGACGTAGATATGCGACAGACCTGAAATGGGTACTCTCAGTATTGGACCACATACAAAATTTCAAGTGATCGTGATAAGTAGTTGCAAGAAAACTGTTACGAAAATTTTCATCCTTTGACCACTAATGTTGAAAATTGACTAAGTCGGTAAACAGGAAGTAGATATGCGACAGACCTGAAACCGGTACTCGCAATATAGAACCACATGTTCAGGTCACATATAAAATTTAAAGCTGTTGTGATAAGTAGTTGCTGAGAAAACTGTTACGAAAGTTATGTTGCGGACGAAAGGACGGACGGACAGAGGTAAACCAGTATACCCCCCTCTTCTTCGAAGTGGGGTATAATAAGTAATCTATCAAATGTGTTATACAAATACATTAACAATGACTAAATAGATAAACGTAGTTAAGTTTCTGTAAAATGTTACCTTTGTTTTAATTATCAATGGGCTACTCTAATCAGATAATACATGTACATATATACCGAAGCTGTCAAATGTTAGATTTTCTAATTGACATATTTGTCGGAGTTTGGATGATGCGTTTTCAACAAACTGTTTGTCCAATAGTTACTAATTGTGCTCCTCTCCTCGCCGACCTGTTTTTGTACTCTGATGAGGCCGAGTTCACAGAAGTCCTTCTGAACAAGAAAAGACACTAACCCAGAAGTTAATCGTTCGTTATTTTAGCAGCATTATATGCGATTATCAAACATAATTAGTTGTGAATTTCAAAGAATCCCCCATCACCATAAATATTCAGTAATTATTTTATTTTATTTCATATCAGTAAAATTATGTTTGTTTCAATTGGATAAAACAAGATCAGCTGGTATTAATGAATCTGCAGTAATTTCACATGAGGGCATTATCACGTCGTGGTAATGCACTCTCCAGTGACAAGCAACATAAAACTGTTTATTTTTAAATTATAAAAAAAAATATGTGTACATTTGTACAACCTAAATGAAGAAAAAAAGTCACATAAAGTTTAGAAAACTAACTGCGTATTGCCTGCGTATATTCCAAACCATGATATATCACGAGGCCTAAATTCAAATCATACAGCAAGCAACTACAAATAAAATAATACAGTCAGAAACACATGGTTTCTTAATTCTTCAATGAAATAAATATAATAGTTGCTTACATAGCCGGCATTGTCATGATACTTGACAGCACTTGGGACAGTGGTAATGCCTTCAACATTGATAATGCCCTCGCCTTTGGCTCGGGCATTATCCATGTTTTAGGGAATACCACTCTTCCTAGTGCAGTCAAGATATCATGACAAGGCCCCCTATAAAAGCAACTATTGTTAAATAATCTCAAGATTTCATGCATTAAAGTTCGACTTTAAAACCATTAAACATAAATAAAAAAATGCAATTTATGTTATAAGGACCATACATTGACGATTCCTGCCAACTTTGGCTGCAGTTGGTCCAATGGTTTCAGAGAAGACAAGCTATTATAATGGATAAAGGCCATTAATAATGTGATTAATGGAAAGTGTACAATGTTTACAACTTGGGCCGTGTTGGGGGGGGGGGGGGGGGGTAATAACCTGAGTTTTTGCTCGATATTAATCTACATTAAATCAGATCAAGGAGGTTTGTATCTGCAATAGACAAAACAAATATGGTATAAAGAGTTTAATACATAAAAAGGCACTATATGGCATGATATCATATTAAAATTGAATGTTATATTTGAAGACAATCTAATTAAAATGAAATCTTTCACTTGTTGCCCCCCCCCCCCCCCTTTTGTTATTGTAACCTTGCTGTACAGGAGATCCCGTAAAAGCTTTAATTTTAATTAAATTGTATTTTAAGACTAAATAAAAGAAACGGGAATCACAGAGGCACTTGATATGACTGCAGTGTGTCAAAAAATGAAATTTACATGACTTGTGTGGATCATGGTTTGTCCTAAATTCATGTGGATGTTACCTATCAATAACCAACAGACAGGAAAATAATTGTTCAATTAAAGTTAGAGAATAAACCCTAATACCTATCCAAATCGAGTAAAAATAAAAATTGGTTACTAAGGGAACACAACTGTGCACAGCAAGACAAGTATAAGGAAATAATTGCTGCATAAAATGAATGCAAAAATTTTACATTTGTATAAAATCTACAAAACCTTAATACGAACTGACAGTAAACTTTGAGTTCCAGTATATATATACATGTACTAGTACCAGAACATTCTGATGGCTTACCATACAGTTATTTCCAACAACTGACATGTTAATAGTCAACAAACCAGCATATTAAAAGCTTTTATTGACTAAAATATTTTACAATAAAATGTACTTTATTGCACTAAACAAACATAAAAGGTTCAACATACATTGCAATCAAAGATCTAATTTTCCTGTTAGGTCTGTTAGAATTACATGTGTATTTACAAAACAAAACAGAAAATTATCAGGATTATGTTAATTCCACCTATCCAGAGTGTGAGGCAGGAAAAGGTGGGCAAATCTTGTCACAAGTCTACCTTGGGAGGCAGGAAAAGGTGGGCAAACCTTGTCACAAGTCTACCTTGGGAGGCAGGAAAAGGTGGGCAAACTTGTCAGCGTATACCATGCCCATGCTTGAGTCATCCACTGAAGATTGATTTATTCCCAAAACAGTACCATGCGATGATGTGGATGAGCTATTTCTTTTCATTTTTTTCTCCAAAAAGAGAATACCACATTTGTTCGTTTTTGTTTACAACTAAATTAAGAGCTCAAAGTAATGGACATTGGGCTTCCTACCGGGAATGTGATTGAAAACAAAGACATTGGTGGGCTTCCACTGAAAATTGGAAACATGGCCATTGGTGGGCTTTTATCTGGGAATGGAAGTAAGTTGGGCTTCCCTGTTGGAATGGGAGGTAAATGCAATATCCACCTGAGTTGTAGTATGTATCGAATTCTATTTACACAAGCCATCCTTATAAAGCAGGATTTGACAGCTGTAACCGAGGACAACAATGACCTCTGACTCCAAGACTGTCTATAAAACATTCCTGCTTCTTTTTATTAAATGAGTTATCTATAAAGTGGTAATTTTTTCTTTTACATGTTAGAGGTACAACAAGCCAAATAATCTGGAGGACCGGGGCAGAATAGATAAAAATATAATTTGTTTTTTCTACCCACCTATGCAAGCAGTTTTTGTAATTTTTTCTTTAGCAGAAGGCTACTAAGAGATTCCTTTAATAAACCATTTTTACACAATCAAAAAATCAACACACAAAATTTTATAAAAATACATATATTACATTTTCACCCTGATTAATAAACTCTATATACTAATACGAGATTAAACTTTTCTAATACTGTACATGTCATGACTTAGTAGGTTGAAAAAGAGGTAGATAGATCTGCACAGGAAGAAAAATTACAGTATAAAAAATAATAACCCTGAGATCTAGCATAGGTTAAATGTGGAACTACTATCTAATATGTGCAATAACACAAGGGCTAGAAGGGGGAACGGATATATTGTTTAAATAGTGTTTGACACCACTTCATCAAGTTTTCAGCTATATCATTACATCCAGTTTTTAATGGGGAAGGAACCCAGAGAATCCAGGGATAACTCGACCTTCTGTAGGAAAACCATCAATCCTTGTCAATTAAGGATGGGGTCAAGTGAACCTGCCCGCAGTGAGACTCGAACCCACAACATTAGTTTTGAAAGACCACGTGATCAATAGTGAACAACTACCTTAACCACAGAGGCCCCGAAAAGGATATATACAGCATAAACAACACAAAAATCACGTCCACATACAATAATATCGGGTTATATTTAATGCCCATGCAATAACAAATTATAAGTAATTTTTTATTTAAATACAAAAATTATGACTGCAATTAACTCATTTAATTATATACAGTACAGAAGAATTCTCTTTAGATGGAACAAATTGCAATGAATGCCGATTCCCAAATTGCCGACAATCAAGAGTAAAACTATTGGTAATAAATGAATAAGTTTTGAAGATTTTTGTATTGTTTCGTTTATATGTAATTATTTAATTAATAAAATAAACAATAGATAGACGGTAAGACCTATTATTTGTTTCAGTAATTTGACATCAAGCACTAAATTTATAATAAAGCAACTATTAAATTTTACACAAAAGCACTAAACCATTATACAATTATACATAGTCAATAACGTTCATTAGAGAAGGTTGTGTTTTCAGTTACACAAAATATCAAATTTATTTTAAAATATCTGTCAAAATTATCAATTTAATTTAAATGAAATCAACACTTTCCTCTATAGTTTCCATTCCTCAAAAAAATTATTTTAGCATAAATTTGTTTTATTCGGCAATTTGGGAATCGGCAAAATGGACTCAGCAAATTGGGAGTCGGCAATTTGGGATTCAGCAATCTGGCATGGAATCGAAAATTGAGTCAAAATTCTATAAAACAAGCACAGCAGACTTTGTTCATGGAGAACAGAAGTCCTTAGAGCAGATTTTCTTACTGTTTTTCTGAGAAGAATCTTCAATAGATACTAAATATGGTAGACTATACTTTACTTCCAGCATTTTGGTTGACGAAGGGTGGGAGGATCAATGGGCAATTCCAGAACTAAATGAACGAGGGTGTTGGAAAGCAATTTTATTTAACCAAAACACACCCCCCCTATTTTTCCATAAAATCTAATTGATTACTTCCTACATTTGTTCCTTCTAACATATCCACTTTCCATAAAATTTAAACAAAAAAGCCTTCTGACAACATGATACATTTTAATCCTAAATTAGCAATGTAAAATTAAATGTCACAAGTACAATTGTTATAGAAGAGTCACTTCTCTTACAAGAAATAAAAAATAATTCTAAAAAATTGTTCTGATATACTAAAATTAATTGTCAACATGTTTCAATTCTGTCCCACTGACACGTTTTATGAAAAGTAATTGCATAGATCCACATCTTCACAAATTTAGTCCACAATATTTACTACCTGAAAAAAAAACCAGAATCATGGCAGAATTTTGTAACATGTCGTTTTCTAATTTTAACTTTTGTAGGTTTGTGTCTATTTCCTTGACAGGGTGTCGATTCCAATCTTAATTGCCAAAGATTGCCCGTTTTCTGACTGAAGGTGAGAAAATACCGTAATTAGGGTCATATTGTCCAGTCTTTTAATATTAGTTGGAAAGGAATGGTGCGGATTATATGAAAATAGCGGATATGTAACCTGTATTGCGTAAAATGCAAATGGCATCGTTATGTAACCTCAAGTGTTTGAAGATCGATGTTTTGATTGCAATCATTCAGGGATTAAAATAAAACGTGTAATCTTTTTGTTCTCTTTGTTTTCATTGATGAATGAAAGTTGACAAATTGTTTTGGTTTCGAAATGTGTGATTATCTGTTTAACAACAATCAAAATAGACGATATGAGAATGCACTATTTTTTATTTAATTTATTACAATAACTGGAAATGAATAAAGTATAAACATAAATCATATTTTAAAGGAGAATAAATTACATATAACAGTAAAAGATTGTTAAAAAGTGTGGCCAAGTCGGACTTGGATGTGTTCATATTGAGATGTTTTGTGAAAACTTGTACGTGTCGAGTGTATATGCATATAAGAATTTGTCCACAATTTTCTGGTCCCAGAAAGGGGTGTGGACAATACGTAAATGCAGACTATACACAGCTTTTTATGGAAAGTTAATATTATGACATAACCATGAATATAGTCCACACAGCAGATATATATGACTGCTTTTCTATGCAGATATTTAAAATGCACTATATTTCTGAAGGCTTTAGAATCACTAAATATTAAAATATACCAAATTTCAATCTCACATCTTAACCTGACAAAATAGATATAATATTTAACAAACTAAGGCTAATTTAATTGAAACTAACAAAAATTTATGGTAGTGAAACTTGCCCATAAAGATTTGAAGTGGCGAAACTTGCGCATTAATAAATGTGTGGTGCAGGGCGGACGTTGGAGGGCGACTCAGGCGAAGAAGTCGCCTTATCGTGGTCCCACTTCGCCCATATCACAAGCGAAGTGAAGTCGCCCTGTCATTTTGAACAATCGCTCTGTGTTGCCTTTCAATTTTATTACCGTTTTGGTAACAAATCTTCATATTTTTGTTACTGCGTCATGTATATCATGTTTACACGCCCCACAGTGTAAGCTGTTCCCGCCTAACTTTTATTTTGTACATAAAGCGTAGCTTGAAAACATGAACGGAAATCAGTTCAGAGCAATAGTAAATATGACAATTTCCTCAGCAAATATAAAATTGTTGCAAAAGATTGCAAATATGATGCTGCTAATGTTGAAATAAGTACATATGTATTGCAATGATTTGTACATAGTAAACATTATTATTTTTGCAGTTTCTTTCAAAAAAATTAAATTTAAATCTGTTTAAATACTTTTGATAGTGAATATTACATAAACTATATAATATTATATGTTTCATATTGATGTATTTTCTACTTATCCTCAGTAATTAATTCTGCTTAAATTAAACTCAAATAAAATTGCAAATGCCAACACATTAAAAAAATTATGCATTTAATGGGACATTAAATGATACCCCGCCACGTTGCATTGTTTTTAATATTCATGAACACATTTTACTGAATGACATATCAGCCTACAGTCCATGTCAGAAGACAATTTTTACTTTGACCCTGGACCTATAAAAATTATTTCAAAATGGCACAACTCAAAAACTACAAATGGGATTGTGCTGAAAATTCAACTGATCTTCATTTTATAGTACAATATCTGTGCCAAGTTAAAAAAAAATCTGTTGACCGCCTTTTCAAGTTATTATATGGAAACCGCCAATTGTTGACCAAAAATTCCTTAAAGTATTTAATAGCTGTGCAAAGTTTACATAAAATCTGTTGACGAGTTTTCAAGTTATCATCTGGAAACCACCAAGAGACGGACAGACAGACGAACACCCATATCCATACGAAGGGTACCACATAATACTTCGCCACTTTGTGTGGCGGGGTAAAAAAACAAACAAACAAAACTTTTACCTGTCAACCTCAAAAAAGAGAAGTGACTTCTCCCCATTATTTTTACCTAGCGTGAGCCGTGGTGGTGTGGTGAAACTTGTGCATTTAAAGCTATGGTTTGGCGAAACTGGTCTGTAATAAGATATTCTTACTTATAAACTATCCCTCCAACCTTCTAAGAAGTCAGGGAAACAAAAACATTTCCTATATTACCTCGGATAATGTTTTTACATTAAAAAATAACAATTACAATATTAATTTGAGCATTTTTTCCTAAAATCAAATTTAAGTAATAAAAGTGCCTGGGGTGGCTTTTCTTGAACAGCCGTGAAACTAATGCAGCTATATTTACTGTAGTACAGAAAGTCAGGGGTTTCTCCGGGTATTCCGGCTTCCTCCCCCAATAAAAACTGGACGACGTGATACAGCTGAAAAATTGCTGAAAGTGTCGTTAAACAATATTCAAACAATCTAACAAACTTACTGTAGTTCCTGTAATGCCTTCAACAATTTGTCTTTAGCTTGTATTTTCAGGACCTGCCATTCCAAACAGAGTTACATGTAGTATGCTTATTGTATTGTAATAAAATCAACAACAATGTTAAGGACTACTTTTTGCTACAGATTTTAATTTAAATTATAATTTTGTGCATTTTTATTGAACTTCATGGAACCAATATTTGTTAGATAAAAAATTTCCCTCTATTTCAAGACGCATTTATTTATTATTGTTATAAAATAAATTAAAATTGTTTTATTGGTTCTTTACAGTTATTGTTGATTATTCATAGATATTATACATTTTTCTACATTAGAAAGGTACAGCTGAACACTGTTTAAGTAGGTCTGTGAGTAATGCTCCTAAGAAGGGTCGCTATATTATGACTATTATAAGTCTTGTTGTCACTCTTCTAATCATTTTTATACATTGTGAACCTTTTTTCCATATATTTTCATTAATTACCATGAATGTTGCTTTTTACTAGGTTAACAGCTGGAAAATCGGTATGATTTCACCTGCTAGACCTTGAACGCCGAGGTAATGAAATTAAATGGCTGTGAAAACTCAACAGACCAATTTATGAATAATTAATCAAAATCCATTGTTTGTTAATTATTTTTACCACAAAACAAGTGTGGACACAGAAAAATGTCTCGTCTGCATTCTACATCAGTAATGAAAAAATTCGATCAAAGACAGAAATGACCAGATATCATTAAAAATGAACTAAGTTGGTTAACAGGAAGTAGGTGAGTAACAGACCTGAAATTGAATCCCACGTTATGGGAGGCCATGCTGATGCTGCATACATAATTTCAAGAGAATGTGATTAGTAGTTGCTGAGAAAACTGTTACGAAAAATTTTTCCCCACCTGCCCACCCAACATTCACCATACTTATTACTATAACAGGGATTTTCACTCCGTGAAATCCGGCAAAAAATTACTTCATGAGCATCATGTAAATAGCATTAAATTGTTAAAATATACTGTGGTTAAAGAGTTACTGACCTAATCCAAAAACTTAAACATAGACACTGTACTGTGAAATTAAGGTCAAGATAGACAGTCAGCAACTTAGGCCTAATATTCTCATCCTACCATTCATCGTTATAGAGGAACTGCACTAACCCAAAAACTTTTAATGCAGTCACTGGACAGTGAAATTGAGGTCAAGGTCAGGTGACAAGTGACTGACTGGCAAGTACTTGTTATAAGCTACATTTAGACGAAATTTGACAGACCTAGGGCTTAAGCTTACAAAATGTCAAGTGTTAATGCCGCCTCCTGATTCCAATACGCCTAGCTTCCAGCAACTATCATTTCAAACAAAACTGTATGTGATTTCCATATGTAGAAACATTTGCAACAAAAATTGTTCAAACAACCAGAATGGGCTTAAGCAGAGATATAGTTGCCTGCATATGGTTTCATGTTTTAGCTTTTATTTTATAATGTCTATTTATATTGTTTTAAATGAAGCTCAGGTTGTTTATGTAATTGACATGTTTAAACAAAATTATGTTTTTTAGGGGATGGCTCTGGTTCAGGGGTTACACCTCTGTCTTAACATGCTAGGGGCATCAGTCCTACATTTTATAAACTGACGCGAGTTTGAATCCAAAATGGAAACTAGATATCAGTGAGATGCTACCCATCTCTGTTGGCCCCACGGACCTTGAGGTCATGGTCAAAGGTCATCGACCATGGTATGTGACACATCACCTTGATATTTTCTACCCACATAAAAAATTATAGCTCGGACACGATTAGCTTCGGAAGGAGAGACAAACTGATTACTAAAGGGCATCTGCCACAAGGTGGCTGGGCCCTAATTACACTGACATTGTTTGGTTAACTCGTATGACATTATTACAAATCATTTGTGTATATATAATGTATTTTTAAAAATCCAATATTGAAATACAATCAAATGTGCTGATTTGAATATATAAATACAAAGGGAAAAAGGGGGGGGGGGGACTCACACAATTTTTTTACCTCCTCACTGTTGTACTTGTAACCTTCTGAACCCTTTTCCTCCAAAAGTTCAATTTGTTTCAGTTTTTTCTCTATCTTCTTTCTCTCTCTATTCTTAGCATCCACGGACAATTCCTGCAAATAAAAATATCAATCTTTCTAAATTTGGCAACAAACAAAACTTTTTTTATTGTCAAAACATAAAATAGGATATTTTTACTTTTATTGAACATTACAATGCTCTGTAAAATTCTTGTCCAGGGTTGTTTGAAAAATTGGTTACATGAAAAATAACTGCTCCACAAATTCAACTCATTGGGACTATTTCAGAAACAGTTGCACAAAAGGGGGTTGAGGTTTGGAGACAAATTATATAGACAATCCAAGGTGCATACAAATTTAACTGATTGTTCTATAATGTTTTCTAATATATATCATGTGGTTTTTTTATTATTAGTGCATTAACAAATTGGGGGGGGGGGGGAGGGGGTAAATTTTGCAATAGCTCCAAAACAATCAATTAATTTTCTGGTCAACCATCACTGAACAACATAGTAAATAAAATTATGTAAAAATGATGAAAAATTGTGGCTCAAAGCATTTCCTTGGACAATCCTTGTTAAATAAATAACCATGCCAAAATTTGAGCTTTTCAGTCTACACGAGTGATGGTAACAAAATATATTTAAAAAATAAGATGCAACAACATGTTACTTCATACAAACCACATCAACCTTAACGAAAAATAAATGTTTTTAGAAATCTTTTGCAAATCCCAAATAAAACAAGAGCTAACCAGCCAATAACCTAAACTGTCCGACACTGATTATTTCCTTTTATTATACCGTACTTTTTCTTTATTGGTAATTTGTACATATTCCTTATTGACGTTCATCGCTGATAAAATAAGTAACAACGTACTGGCGTTTATCACAGAATTTATTGGGTCAGTAGGTAAATTACCAATAGTAACAACGAACTGACATTCATCACAGAAAATATTGGGTCAGTAGGTAAATTACAGATAGTCAGTAACAACATACTGGCATTTATTGCCAAATTTATTGGGTCAGTAGGTAAATTACAGAAGTCAGTAACAACGTACTGGCATACATCACTTAATTAACGGGTCAATAGGTAAATTACAGATAAAATGAACATTGGACATTTTTTATGTTGATACAGACTTTATCACGGTTTAATGTACAAGGTGTATAAAATGTTCATACACACAAATAAATACATGTTCAGTGTACTTACTGCAGTTATGGACCCCTCTTTTTTGACAGGATCTGAAAAAGTATTTTTAAAAAGTTAAGAAAAACAAATTTACAAATAGGAAAGACAAGTGTGGACACAGAAAAATGTCTCGCCTGCATTCCGCATCAGTAACAAAAATAAATTTCGTCATAAGCATTACGTAAATAGCATTAAATATCAGCAGCGGCCTGTATACGAAATATTGTCACCATACCATACATAGTTACAGAGAAACTGCCGTAACCCCAAAACTTTAGTGTAGTCGCTGGACCGTGAAATTGAGGTCAAGGTCAGGTGACACCTACCAGACAGTCATGTACTAGTCATCAGCAACCTATATACCAAATACTGTCATCCTACCATGTGTGGTTATAGATGAACTGTCGTAACCCAAAAACTTTAATGTAGTCGCTGGACCGTGAAATTGAGGTCAAGGTCAGGTGGAACCTACCAGACAGTCATGTACTAGTCATCAGCAACCTATATACCAAATATTGTCATCCTACCATGCGTGGTAACAGAGTAACTGTCGTAACCCAAAAACTTTAACGTAGTCGCTGGACCATGAAATTCAGGTCAAGGTCAGGTGACACCTACCAGACAGTCATGTACTAGTCATCAGCAACCTATAAACCAAATATTGTCATCCTACCATGCGTAGTTACAGAGGAACTGTCGTAACCCAAAAACTTTAACGTAGTCGCTGGACCGTGAAATTGAGGTCAAGGTCAGGTGACACCTACCAGACAGTCATGCACTAGTCATCAGCAACCTATACACCAAATATTGTCATCCTACCATGCGTACTTACAGAGGAACTGTCGTAACCCAAAAACTTTAACGTAGTCGCTGGACCTTGAAATTGAGGTCAAGGTCAGGTGACAGGTGACTGCCTGGCAAGTACTCATCATAAGCTACCTCTGGACCAAATTTGATGGACCTAGGGCTTGGGCTTACAAATATATGAAGCAAGATGTCAAGTGTTTACGCCGCCGCCGCCGGATTCCCATACATATGTCTCGCCTCCAGCGACTTTCGTCCCAGGCGAGACAAAAAACAGAAACTGCATGTAAACTAGAGGCTCACAGGAGCCTGTATCGCTCACCTGAACCTGAAACCAAACAACCCTTTTTTATCCAGCTTTTCCTTGCTATAAGGAATTGCCCAACACTTCTGCAAAAATCATTAATTTTGACCTTTTAAGGGAAATAACTCCTATAAGGAGGAGCTTTTGATGCTTAGAGGGAGAAGGGAGGTTCACTTCAAATTTGCTGTACCTGTTATACTTTTTTAACTATCAGTCGAAAACTCTCTCGACTCCTTCCCCCCCCCCACCTTTTTTTCATTTTTTCTATTTTTAACCAACGTAGCTATGTAGGTAGTCAGGTGTCATGATTTGCAAAATTTTGGTAGAGGACGTCCTTAAGATGATGTGTGCAATGTTTCAAAGCAGTACTTTCATTGGTTAAAGAGGAGAAGATTTTTTACAATCAAGTAAAATTGATTAAAAAAATGTTCAAGGAGAATAATTCCTAAACGGTTCATCAGACAATCTTGACCCTAAAGTCATTTTTGTAGCCCTCATAGAGCAGAACAATTAAGCAATGCTAACTTTTTCTCTAGTTCTAATAATTTTTAAGATTTTGAGGCAAAAATGTCAAAAATAATCAATTTGGACAATTAAAGGGCAATAACTCCTATAAGGAGTCATCATACAACTTCAACCCAATAGAGTGTTTCGTAGAGCTTTTGATGCAGATGAAGGCATGTCTCTTCGGTTTTCCTGTATCTGTTACACTTTTTTAAATATAAGCCAAAAACTGTATTTTACCCCCCACCCTCCGTCCTATTTTTAGCCATGGTGGCCATGTTGGTTAATCTGCAGCCATGGTTGGTATAAACGTGGTTGAGGACATTTGACGGATGATGTGTACAAAGTTTCAAAGCAGTACTTTCAGTTGTTTCAGAGGAGAAGATTTTAAAAAATCAATTAAAACCGACTAAAAAAATTGAAGAATGTGTCCATGGGACACGGATGCCCCCGCTAAATGAAGTCCCAAACAGGAAGTAGTTGTCCGACAGGTCTGAAAGTCGCTTAGGACGTACAACTTGTGATACTGAACCACCCTGCCAAATTTCAAATTGTTCTCATGTACGGTTTCTGAGAAAAGCTTGACGGAAATTTTCATACTAGTGGTAACACATTTTCATATCGGCCCTGTTGCAAACAGGAAGTAGTTGTCCGACAGGTCTGAAAGTCACTTAGGACGTACAACTTGAGATACTGAACCACCCTGCCAAATTTCAAATTGTTCTCATGAACAGTTTCTGAGAAAAGCTTGACAGAAATTTGTCCGGACGTACAGACGGACAGACGGACGGACATAAGTAAAACTTAATGTCCCCCGACGTCGTCGCGGGGGCATAAAAACAGTTCAAGGGGAATAACTCTTAAGCGGTTAATCAGACAATCTTGACCCTTAAGTCATTTTTGTAGCCCTCATAGAGCAGAACAATTAAGCAATGCTAACTTTTTCTCTAGTTCTAATAATTTTCAAGATTTTGAGGCAAAAATGACAAAAATCATCAATTTTGACAATTAAAGGGCAATAACTCCTACAAGGAGTCATCATACAACTTTGACCCAATGGAGTGTTTTGTAGAGCTTTAGATGCTGAAGAAGGAAGGTCTGTTTGGTTTTCCTGTATCTGTTATACTTTTTGAACTATAAGCAAAAAACTGTATTTTGAGCCCCCTGTTCTATTTTTAGCCATGGCGGCCATGTTGGTTGGTCTGAGGCCATGATTTGGGCAAACTTGGTAGAGGACATTTTACTGATGATGTGTGCAAAGTTTCAAAGCAATCCCTTCAGTGGTTTTGGAGGAGAAGATTTTTGAAGAAAAGTTAATGACGACGAAGACGACGGACGCCAAGTGATGGCAAGGGTCAGGTGAGCTAAAAAGCAGATGTAGACCTGACAGAAAACACAGATACATCAGTCCTTTATGGAAACACAGTTCCCTCCATAATGCCATTCACTCACTAATTATAAAACTCAATCAAATGTAAGTAATAAGTTCTACCATTACTATATAGCCACAATTTTGTTTGTTCAAAAGGTTGCAGTGTTAGGTGGTTGAATTGTATTGATGTTTGGCAAGTTAAAATTTTTTGCATAATTTGGTCCTGTCTTGAAATCCTTATAACCAATATCAATTATCTGAAAATATTGTTGTTCTGAAATTGACCAATGAACATTTTTATAAACATGATCATTATCTGAAAATGTTGTTGTTCTGAAATTGACCAATGAACATCTTTATAAACAATATCAATTATCTGAAAATGTTGTTGTTCTGAATTGACCAATGAACATCTTTATAAACATTATCAATTATCTGAAAATATTGTTGTTCTGAAATTGACCAATGAACATCATTATAAACATTATCAATTATCTGAAAATGTTGTTCTGAAATTGACCAATGAACATCTTTATAAACAATATCAATATCGGAAAATGTTGTTGTTCTGAAATTGACCAATGAACATCTTTATAAACATCAATTATCTGAAAATGTTGTTGTTCTGAAATTGACCAATGAACATCTTTATAAACAATATCAATTATCTGAAAATGTTGTTGTTCTGAAATTGACCAATGAACATCTTTATAAACAATATCAATTATCTGAAAATGTTGTTGTTCTGAAATTGACCAATGAACATCTTTGTAAACAATATCAATTAACTGAAAATGTTGTTGTTCTGAAATTGACCAAGGAACACCTTTATAAACAATATCAATTATCTGAAAATGTTGTTGTTCTGAAATTGACCAATGAACATCTTTGTAAACAATATCAATTAACTGAAAATGTTGTTGTTCTGAAATTGACCAATGAACATCTTTATAAACAATATCAATTAACTGAAAATGTCGTTGTTCTGAAATTGACCAAGGAACACCTTTAAACATATCATGCGCCTCTGACACATTTATCTTGACTCATTTCTTACTTTACAAAATACTGCCTGATAAGCACTCAGGTATGCATGTATAACACTAAAAGTTCATCAGATTTATATATCTAACTATTAATGGTCATATTTAAATAACATTTACCATTATATTCTTCTGTCGTAGCATTTTTTACTATTGGAATGACAAATGTAGGAGCACTGTTTAAATCTGAAAACATTAATAATTCTTATTAGAATACAAGATTTCTCTCATCAAAAGACACAACCTCATCAAATACTATCCCTTAATCAGAGGCCACATTGGTATAGTGTTTAACTCCAATATCCCACTCACACTTTTTATAAGTCAACATATTCACAAATAGTGTTTAACACCATTTTCAGCAAATTTGTTTTTACAAATATCATGGCAGAGTTTTTATTGGGGGGGGGGGGGGGGGGGTGGAAACCGGAGAATAAGGAGAAAACTCCTGACCTTTGGTAGGAAAACTGGCAATCCTTTTCAATTAAGATTGGAGTCAAGTACACCCTGCACACTGTGATTCTCGAACCAATGACATCCATTTTGACAGATCACGTGATCAATAGTAGATTAACTACCTTGACCCTTGGCCACAAATCTGAATTGCAGGTTTCTGTCAGTACCATTTGGCAAATAAAACTATACAGTTCCGACTTTGAAAATGATCATAAACATGAACTCCAAATGTCAACCAACTTTTCAAAATATGTAAAAATTATTACCAAGTGTTTCATGTAACTTTAAATCGATATGAGATGATGGTATATTTTATAAGATGCTGTACATACAATTTTTTTGATGCCTCAATTTTCTGATATTTTTTTTTACTGTTTTACAATTTCCTTAAAGAAGGGTCAACAAAGGGGTTATCTCATAGATGCAATAGTCTTATGGGCAGAGGTATAAGGTGGCAGGGGGTGGCATTCCTCTCCCATGACCAATCAGAGGTATATGGTACCTACCTACTCCTCTCAGCATACCCCTCCCAATTCCCATGCTGAAGGTGGCAGAGGGTGGCATTCCTCTCCCATGACCAATAAGAGATATATGGTACCTACCTACTCCTCTCAGCATACCCCCCCAATTCCCATGCTGAAGGTGGCAGAGGGTGGCATTCCTCTCCCACAACCAATCAGAGATATATGGTACCTACCTACTCCTCTCAGCATACCCCCCCAATTCCCATGCTGAAGGTGGCAGAGGGTGGCATTCCTCTCCCACAACCAATCAGAGGTATATGGTACCTACATACTCCTCTCAGCATTCCCCTCCCAATTCCCATGCTGAAGGTGGCAGAGGGTGGCATTCCTCTCCCACAACCAATCAGAGGTATATAGTACCTACCTACTCCTCTCAGCATTCCCCTCCCAATTCCCATGCTGAAGGTGGCAGAGGGTGGCATTCCTCTCCCACAACCAATCAGAGGTATATGGTACCTACCTACTCCTCTCAGCATTCCCCTCCCAATTCCCATGCTGAAGGTGGCAGAGGGTGGCATTCCTCTCCCACAAACAATCAGAGGTATATGGTACCTACCTACTCCTCTCAGCATTCCCCTCCCAATTCCCATGCTGAAGGTGGCAGAGGGTGGCATTCCTCTCCCACAACCAATCAGAGGTATATTGTACCTACCTACTCCTCTCAGCATACCCCTCCCAATTCCCATGCTGAAGGTGGCAGAGGGTGGCATTCCTCTCCCACAACCAATCAGAGGTATATGGTACCTACCTACTCCTCTCAGAATTCCCCTCCCAATTCCCATGCTGAAGGTGGCAGAGGGTGGCATTCCTCTCCCACAACCAATCAGAGGTATATTGTACCTACCTACTCCTCTCAGCATTCCCCTCCCAATTCCCATACTGAAGGTGGCAGAGGGTGGCATTCCTCTCCCACAACCAATCAGAGGTATATGGTACCTACCTACTCCTCTCAGCATTCCCCTCCCAATTCCCATGCTGAAGGTGGCAGAGGGTGGCATTCCTCTCCCACAACCAATCAGAGGTATATGGTACCTACCTACTCCTCTCAGCATTCCCCTCCCAATTCCCATGCTGAAGGTGGCATTCCTCTCCCACAACCAATCAGAGGTATATTGTACCTACCTACTCCTCTCAGCATACCCCTCCAATTCCCATGCTGAAGGTGGCAGAGGGTGGCATTCGTCTCCCACAACCAATCAGAGGTATATTGTACCTACCTACTCCTCTCAGCATTCCCCTCCCAATTCCCATGCTGAAGGTGGCAGAGGGTGGCATTCCTCTCCCACAACCAATCAGAGGTATATTGTACCTACCTACTCCTCTCAGCATTCCCCTCCCAATTCCCATGCTGAAGGTGGCAGAGGGTGGCATTCCTCTCCCACAACCAATCAGAGGTATATGGTACCTACCTACTCCTCTCAGCATTCCCCTCCCAATTCCCATGCTGAAGGTGGCAGGGGTGGCATTCCTCTCCCACAACCAATCAGAGGTATATGGTACCTACCTACTCCTCTCAGCATTCCCCTCCCAATTCCCATGCTGAAGGTGGCAGAGGGTGGCATTCCTCTCCCACGACCAATTCCAGCTGCTTGTAAAGGAGCCGTTTCTGCCTTAGTTATCACATTTTCATAATCCCCATCAAAATCTATATCAGTAAACTGACCATTTATGCCTGCAGAAACATCATTAAAATATTTTCACATACAATATACAGCCAAAAATAAAACAAATCAATGAATGATGATGATGAAAAACCAGATTAAAAGTTAAATATTAAAAAAGGTCTGTAACTTATTTATACATGGCAATGATTGCTGTGAAGTAAAAACAAAATTTGACTAATAATGGTTGATGAGAAATTGTTGACATCATTATGAAGTGGCTATAAAGTTACATCCTACAATTGGTGCCCTTTTAACCCCAAGATCCCCTTTAAAGGGTTAAAATCATTTTATTCAAAACAGATTGTGCATACAATTTTCCATAAGTTCAATTTTTTCTGACTACTTGTTGTTTTTTTTAAATTAAAGAATTAATATAATTTTCTATCTATATGGAATTTTGCCATTTGAGACATTCGTCATCTAAAATCTGTTCAGAAAATTAACATATATTTCTTGAACATATAGTGGGGTAGGCTTGAAAGTTAAAAATGGCTGACAAACCTGGAGGAGGTCCAAGACTATTTCCTTCCTCTGAGTGGAGTGTACCATTTCTATGTGAAGGCTGTTCCACTCCATTCTTGTCTACTGTATGGATTGTACCATTACTCAGACCTCCATTTGTAGCAATGCTTGGTATATAGTTGTTCAGGACCGATGACCTACCGATGCCACGTCCAACTCCTGGTAGGCTTTCAGTCCTGCCCACACCACGTCCAACTCCTGGTAAGCTTTCAGCCCTACCAATGCCACGTCCAACTACTGGGAGACCATCTGTTCGGCCTATGGCACTAGAAAAGTTCTCAGGATTTCCCATGGCACGTCCAATTCCTTGTTGATTTTTTAATTCCAAACCCAAACCAGCACCTTAAATATATTACAAATAATTATAAATGCAAAATCTTCTGCTTTTTTCTTTCTTTTAAGCCAATCAGAAGCAAGAATAGCCTTAATGGTTGTTTTTTTTAGCAATCATGATGATATGAGGAATATCATTCCTGCAAGTTTGGCATAAATGTGCATAATGGTTTCATAATAAAATTTACATTTAAAAGGTTTATGGACGACAGACAGAGCGGCGGACTGAGAGACACAAAGCTTCAGCAAGGCGACAGCTTTACAATCTGTATGTAGGTTCCATTTTTTTGCTTTTGCTTTGAACTGGAGGAATTTCATCAAAATCATACAAAAATTATAATTAAAAGTTTGATCCTTTTAAAAGACAAAGGAACGCTGATGGCAAAGCCCTGAAAGCAAATGTCCTCATCAATTTAGAAACTAGAGGCTCCCAGGAGCCTGTATTGCTCACCTGAACCTGACAATTCTTCCTTTTTATCTAGATTTTCTTTCCTATAAGGAATTGTCCAACGCTTCCTCAAAAAGCGTAAATTTTGACGTTTAAAGTGGAACAACTCCTATAAAGAGTTGTCCAACACATATATGCACCAGTGATCATTTTTGTAGATCTTGAAGGGCTAACTGATTCTGAATGGAAAAGACTTTCTCAAGCTCTTACAGTTTTCTAGATATGAGGACAAATGACAAAAATCAACAATTTTGACAAATTAGGGGAAATAACTCTTCTAAATCATCATCACACATCTTGAACTCATTAGAGAATCTTGTAGAGTTTTGATGCTGAGAAAGAAGGCACACTTCTGATTTCCTGTATCTGTTATACTTTTTAAACTATAAGCCAAAAACTATCTTGACCCCCCCCCCTTTTACACCTGTACTATTTTAAGCAATAACCATGTTGGTGGTCAATTGTCATAATTTGCACAATGTTGGTAGAGGACTTCATAAAGATGATCTGTGCAAATTTTCAAAGCAGTCCTTTCATTGGTTTAAGAGAAGAAGATTTTTTTTAAAATCAATTTAAATTAAGAAATAATTCATGGCTGCCCAAATTTTATGGATTATTTAAATATTGGTAGGCATTATATTCATGAATATTTTACCATGAGCGTTAGCATAATTATTGAAAACTCAAATTTCAAAGAAACTTCAACAGAAACATTTCATTTTAATTCAAAGAAAAAACCTCAACAAACAACAACAAGAAACTAGTTGTAAAAAAGTGATGAAGAATTTAGTGAAGATTTAGTTATAACAATTTCTCTGTGTGTGAAACTTGGTAAAGCATTCAGACAGGCATAGGTGCTTTCCACAGTCATAGCATCCATATTTTGTTTGTTTAACGGAGTCTTGCAAGCCATTTCTGTGTCGAACGTAGCAAAGATGACATTTGGATTTCCCATTTAAAGATACAGGCATGTGTCTCTGCACAAGTCTCACTTCATTTGGAACTACGGGGGGTCTTACACGACGAATATTTGTGGAGTAGCCGGCAACAAGGCCTTTAGCAACAGACAATGAGAAGTCTAAGAAGGTGATGGATGGATGATGATTGTTACTAAATGTAAAAAGTCTGAACTTAGCCATCTCCAACAAAGCAAAAAATACTTTCTTTGACCACTTCAGAGTCTTATGATTATAACAATAATATTGGATGTATTGGTCGGCAATGTCAACACCATGCATGTTGCATGTGTAGTCTGCTACAGCCTAAGGGCAGTCAAATTGCTGCCTACTGAACTGACCATCAACATTAACTAAACGCTCAACCTGCGTAACTGATGAATTATGGATAGTAGAAAGGACATAAACCGGCTTCTTGTCCTTCCATGAAGTAGCAAGAAGACAACCATTTTGTCTGAACTGCATGTCACCACGATAAACAACACCATCTGGAGATTTGCACATTATATCACGGGGCAAATTCCTCCTATTAATACGCACAGTGCCACATGCAGCTGTTCCAAAGTTCTCCCACAGATCAATAAAGAGTTCTGGACTTGTGAAAAAGTTGTCTGTGTAGATGTGGTAGCCTCTACCAACTAAATTTGAACCCTCAATACACCTTCGTACCACATTTGCTGCTAAATGTGTTTGAGGAGATGCATTTTTGCCTGGATATATGTCAATGTAATAAATGTATCCACTTTCTGACTCTGCGACCATCCAAACCTTTACACCCCATTTAGTGGGTTTTTGAGGCATGTACTGTCTGAACTGAACGCGCCCCTTAAAAGGAATCATTGATTCATCAATGGTAATATTCCTTCTTGGATGATATTCATGTTGAAAGCTGTTGTTGAAATGTTTTACTAATGGCTTTACCTTATACAATGGGTCAAAGTTTGGTTGACCAGGAAGTGGTTCAAGTGTAGAATTTGAAAAATGTGAATATCTTAAAATTTGAGTAAATCTATCACGTGCCATTGTTTTTGAAAATATTGGTGTGTTTAGAAAGTGGTCTGTTGACCAGTACATGTTGGTAGAAGGTTTCCTATCAATTCCCATTTGGAAGCAAAGACCCAGAAAAGCACTCATTTCTGGAAGAGTAGGCCTTGTCCATACCATTTTATTTTTGTCAGGGTGTTCACGGATTTGCAGGCTTGCATATATGCATCTGTTTCTTCAATAAGAGATTCAATAAAAGTCTCACTGATAAAGAGTTTAATAAAATCAACTGGTTGTTTGTCATTTGTCATTGTTCTTGTGGCACCTGTTATGCCAATCGGTTCAAATAAATTGGGCAGACCTCTCTCATTATAACTAAAATTCCTATGCCAACCATTATGGATATTATCACCAGCATCACCAGAAGGACCAGGCAAATCATTGTCAAAATCTGAAGCATTAATTTCGTCGTCATTTCCAATGCCTAAATTCAACAATTGTTGCTGATATCTTGCCTCCGCTTGCAAAATTTCTGATTCAGAAAAGCCCTCAAATTCGTCAGACTCATCAGACGACATTTTACAATTGACTTTATTGTACTTAAATTCGTTACGTAGATGTACATTTATAGAGGATACGAGACATGTTTATTTATTTATTTATATAACAATATTTAGCACGAAATTGTGGGTTCTGGCATTTAACAAAGATTAGATATTAATTTGTATTTGAATGCTTTATTTTCGTGTATATCGATCCATTCAATAAAAGTTAATAACTCAAGAATATGTATTTATTATCCCGTAATGTAAATTGCATTTCCGCCATATTGTTTACTATTATCCATAGCGATGGGAATATCCGGTTCTATTTATAATTTTAATAATATTTATCTTCAGTTCCGTTGAGATAAAACCAGATAGTTAATAGAAATTTTTAGAAAGTTTTAAAACGAAAAATCAAGTGAAAGCGAATGCTTGGTACACTTAGTTCTTTCGATGGTAACGCACTGGCAATAAGTTCAATAACAACAACGGGCACCTGTTTCTCCAGTAAATACAAATTTTTAAAACTTTAAACACTACCAATGACAAAAATTTGTACAACGCTTACGAAATTTGGAATTTAGCTGTCGGAAAATTTGCTGCATAAAATGGAAACGTTGCGAAAATGCTCAAAATTTGCACTACATTACACGTTGTCGACCTACGCCATTTTACTCGGCATGATAAATAAACATCCACATGATTGTTCATCGTTTATTCGTGTTGTTTGCTCAAATTTGACTCTCAAACCATGAAAAACAAAAAAATTGTAAATACTATTTGCTCAACTTAATATAAAAAAATGTATTGCAATTGTTGAATGTTGCAAAAGAAAATGTTTGAAGTTTAATGCGCCGAAAATCAACACTCGGGTATCCTTAAGGATACTTTCGGTAGGAACGCCGTGGTGCCTAAAGGATACATCCGGTATATATACGAGGGTGCCTAAAGGATACATAAGGTGTGAATGGGTTAACATTAACAATAAAATTTAACAATCAAAACAAAGAATGACAAAATTGAATGCTGAACATTACATTAGTCACCGTGTGGCGTGTCTGTGATTTTTGCTGTGTTTGAGTGACAAATGAAAACTGCCTACCGCATTTGGTCGATCTTATGCTCCTGTTTTAGATCCACAATGGTGCAAATTTAAATCAACAGTTATTTTCCACATTAATCAACATTTTGAAATTCTGTTGCGATTTCATTTTGATACGGTAAATTCGTTTGCGGTGGGGGCGGGAAAAGTCTCGCGGTTTGCATTGAACGTCATTGTAAACAACGCAACGTCCCTTGAAAACACAACATACCAAAAGTCAAGAAAGACTTGTAACATGTAAACTATAAAGGCATAGAATAGAAAATGGACGTGTTATCGTGAAAACATGTTTTCTATCGGATTTTCTTACAAAGGTACAATATAAAAAAATTTTTTAAAGCAAAACCATAAACACACGGGGGTTTTTGAAATGGCTGGAACAGCCAGATTTTGTTGAATATTTAAATAGGGGTTTGTTTCCAAAGCGTTTGAAGGACGTCATATTAGAATTGATTTTAAAAAGTTCATGGGAAATAACTCCTAAATGGTTCATCCGACAATCTTGACCTTGAAGTCATTTTTGTAGCTCTCATAGAGCTAAACAATTAAGCAAAACTAACATTTTCTCTGGTTCTAATAATTTTCAACATTTTTAGGAAAAAATGAGAAAAAACGTCAATTTTGACGATTAAGGGGCAATAACTCCTACAAGGGGTCGTCTTACAACTTCAACTCAATGAAGAGTTTTGTAGAGCATTTGATGCTGAAGAAGAAAATGTCTTTCGGTTTTCTAGTATCTGTTATACTTTTTGACCTATAAGCCAAAAACTACTTTTAACCCCGTTCTATTTTAAACCAAGTAATTTTTGTAGTTCTCATAGAGCTGAAGAATTTAGCACTGCTAACCTTTTCTCTAGTTCTAATAATTTTCAAGATTTTGAGGATAAAATGGCCAAAATCATCAATTTGATGATTAAAGGGCAATAACTCCTACAATGAGTGGTCAAACAACTTTGACCCAATTGAGAGTTTAGTAGAGCTTTTGATGCTGAAGAAGGAATGTCTCTTCGGTTTTCCTGTATCTATTACACTTTTTGAACTGTAAGGCAAAAGTTCTATTTTTTGCCGAGGCATCCATGTTGGTTGGTCTGCCGCAATGATTTGTGCAGACTTGGTATTTTACTATAGGACATTTTACAGATGATATGTGCAAAGTTTCAAAGCAATCCCTTTAGTGGTTGTGGAGAAGATTTTTTTTAGAAAAGTTTACTTTCGAAAATCAACTTCGATGACTGACTACGACGGCTGCCAAGTGATTGCAATAACTCACAATACCCTTCAGGTCAGATGAGCTAAAAAAAACGCAATTGAACCAAATTTAAAAAAAAAATCAAAACAAATGTCAGCTTTTTTTCACAAATAGTTTGGGCCATGATCCCAATTATCGATGTCAACCTTTATTTTGTCCCAGTGTAAAATATTAACACAATCATTGGGGCATAAAAAGTTATAGCATAGTCATGATTAGTTTCAGACAAATTGATCACTTTTGGGCATCCGTCACAAGGTGGCGGAGCCAATAAACTCTTATGAACAGGGCTTACATGAAAAATCATGCAGAAATGTATTTACAAGAAAACTAAAATACAAGCTTTCCGCCTATGTATCACCTATTGCTTGACTGATGGACATATCTGTCATCATTAAACACATACCTCGTCCAATGCCCGCCATTGCCAAGGAATATGATAAAACCTGGGATGGCTGCTGAATCGGTTGTGCCTGCATATACTTGGTTGGCATAACACGGGGTTTGCGAAGTTGTCCCTCTTCTTCCTCCTCCTTTGATTCCTGAACAGGAAATCTGAAAAAAAATTTTTTTACTGTTTTATTGTTTCCATGACTACATCCCACTGGGAAAAAATAATTTCTCACAAATGGATGAAAAAGTGAATACAATATCTTAGATATGATAGAATTGTAGTGTACCAATTTTAAGTCAAAGTAAAATTTGTGTTTAGCAGCTAAAAAATGGACTGGTTCTTAATCCTGTTTGAAATGTACATTTTATTTGACTTCGAAAATTAAATTTGATGATAAAAATACCATCAAAATAAGATCCAAGAGTAGCATGTTCTCATGCAGGATCCAAAAGTTTTCACTGTCCATTTTGGTCATCTTTCACTCTAGAGAAATTACCCAATTCCTGAGATATTTGTTTGTTTGTTTGATGGTGTTTAATGCCAATTTCAGCAATTTTTCAGCTATATCATGGCATCCAGTTTTTATTGGGGAAGGAAGCCGGAGTACCAGGAGAAAACCTCTGACCTGCGGAAGGAACACTGGCAATCCTTGTCAACTAAGATTGGAGTTGAGTACACCCTGCCTGCAGTGAGAATCGAACCCGCAATCAATTCCTGAGATGTGGATATTTGATGTCATTTTGTTATGGATTCTTGTGATAAAAGAATACATGTAGGAAGAGATTCTCATGCTGAAAATATCTTTACTAAAAGATCTGTTGTCTATGCAACAAAGTAATGACAAACAACGCAATTTTGATAAACATCCACGAACCATTTTCATGAACCAGATGTAGGAAGTTGTTACCTATTTGCCGCAGAATTCAGTATCATATTCTGTGATGGATCATACCTTTTACAAGTTCTTATTTCTATTTTGAAAATTATTATTTTTGTTCATTTCATTAGAATTTAATTCGAATCGGTTTTACGTCTTTCACATAGTCACAAGCATAATATACAATTCTGACTGCATGTTTTTTTTTGTCATATTTTCTAATAAATAAAACATGGAAACAATTTATAATATTCATTATCTATTGTTTTAAAATGTTGTTGCAATTGTATGTTCTACAAAATGGATGAAAAAGATCTGTACATGTTATTAGATTTTCACAAAGCTTATTATGTAATACTAACCACTGGTATGAAAAGCAAATGCTAAATCGATAAACAGATAAACACATGTCAAAGTGACAGGAAATAGCCTAAGGTTTGATTTTTTAACAGAAATATTTCTATATAGAGGAACTAAGGTACTAAATGAAACAAAATAATTTGTATATTATTGACCATGTAAAATAAGACATTTTTAGATGACCCTGACATTAACTTTATTTACTGCTAGACTAGCAGGCTTGGTAACTGTAGAATTTATTAGACCTGACCTCAAGTTAACTTCACCTCACACAAAAAGGGGAATCATACTAGTAATCCAGACCTGGAACTTGCATAAGTGTGAGTTATGGAGATAATGACTGTATATAAACAAGCAATGTTTTTTAAAAACATTTATTCCCTGTGTCAAACTTCTGGTGATTCTGCACATGTTACATATCTTCCACTTTCAGTATTAGTTTTGAACAAAATTTAATTTAACCTTCCATTGACAAATTGTGTTCTTCAGACAGTTTAATTCTGCAACATAAATTTTGTTAAACATTTGCTTCGTTGAATATCATATAAACTAAGGGGAAAGACACGATCTTACAAACTGCAATCAATCTGGAGTAATGACTGTTAGATTTCGTTTTTTGTCAAAAATGAGCTGTTTCATTACAGTACTGATAAAGGTTTCAAATGTTACATATGAAAATTGTTTCTATTTCATTCCTATATTGATTTTGTGGAAATGTGCGAATCCACCAGACATACCATTGTTTACAAAAAACAAGATCACAATGAAAAGAATCAAAATAAAATACTTCGCCAATGAACCTGCAACACCTGATATAAATTCCTTTGTCAATAGGGATTCCTGTAACTTGTTTTGTTGCAATATTTACATGTCTGTTGTATATGTAAACTAGAGGCTCCCAGGAGCCTGTATCGCTCATCTGGAACCCAAATGACTTCAACTATAATTAAATTTTTGCAATTTACAGTTTTAGTCTAGTTGTTCAAGCTTGCAAAAACAAAACATTTCTTCAAAAATTTTGGTTAAGTACAATAACTCCTATAAGGTGCCATCAGACAGTTTCTGAAAATTAAATGATTTGTAGGCCTTGTCCTTAGGGTAATTAAGTAATTTACAGTTTGACGCTAGGTGAGTTATAGACTTATTTATAACATTTTGTGTGAATTAAACTACAATTTAGACCTCTGTTTATGTTTGTATAAGCTGTTTAATTCTACTAACATTAAGAATAATAGGTTCTTCCATACGTTTTTGGGAAAGACTGGTTGATCTGTCACGAGTGATAGAAATTTATGTCTTTTCGCGAGTGGAGCGCAAAAGAACGAGCTAAAAGTAATAAAAATTTCTGTCACGAGTGAAAGATCACACGGGCTTTCCCAAAAGCGCATGAAAGTACCTATTTCTTCCGTAAACCAACAACTTTCACATCGCTTTATCCTATAGACTCTCCATAGTTTTAGACTCTATTGTCTCTGACATCCAATCAGAACGCCGGAAGCAAGAACGTCAAACAAGAACGTTGTTATGCTTCCATAACAACGTTCATGTTTCTGGCGTTTTGATTGGATGACACAGCAAGTACAGATGTGTGCGCGTGAGCTCATCTGTGCTGAGTCATCTGTATCAGAAATCGGCCATTCACGGAAGAATTATGATCTTATGATACGACATAGTCAAAGAAGCTGAAATTTTTATATTGTAAATGCAATGTAACTGTGATTGGAACACAATTCTTTTTTTTTTCGAAAAAAAAATTTTAATTTCAGATTAAGATAAGTAAGCAGTGAAATTTAAATTTGCTAGAATCAAGGTAATTATATTTCGTGGAGTATTAAAATTTCTGTTTCTCTTTCCCCACCGAATCCATAAAAATTCTATATTTAGTATAAAGAATTGTCATTTATTGGATGCTTTGGTAAAAAGAGATGTTTGTATGAATTTTTCACTTACTGTCTTTCTTCAGGTGGAAGGCTAAACTGCTTTTTCCAACTTTTCTTTTCAGAACGGGTCATCCTGCAAAAAAGTGCTTAATTCAGTAGCAAGTGTTTTTCTCAGACAGGCAGAACTATCAACAGCTAGCATGTGTTTAAAATTTACATTTTATTAATTTTTGGGACACAGAAGATATTAAAGAAAACCTAAATAATTTATTATGTTTGCTTGAATTTTGTTTTTCAGCTATATAATGGGTGTCCATTTTATATTTCAGTTTAAAATTGACCTTTTATTAATTTTTAGGACACAAAATATTTTTAAGAAAACAGAAATAACTTATTTCGTTTGCCTTATTTGTGTAATGGTGTCCATTTTATATTTCAAAAGTTCTCTGAAAACCCATTGACTTTCAGCTGAGTAAAGCACACCCTGCCTGGAGTGAGGCTCAAACACAGAAAAACAATCAAATTAGACCGGAGGACCTACCCCACACCAGTAATGATATAATTATATACCGGAGGACCTACCCCACACCAGTAATGATATAATTATATACCGGAGGACCTACCCCACACCAGTAATGATATAATTATATACCGGAGGACCTGCCCCACACCAGTAATGATATAATTATATACCGGAGGACCTACCCCACACCAGTAATGATATAATTATATACCGGAGGACCTACCCCACACCAGTAATGATATAATTATATACCGGAGGACCTACCCCACACCAGTAATAATATAATTATATACCGGAGGACCTACCCCACACCAGTAATGATATAATTATATACCGGAGGACCTACCCCACACCAGTAATGATATAATTATATACCGGAGGACCTACCCCACACCAGTAATGATATAATTATATACCGGAGGACCTACCCCACACCAGTAATGATATAATTATATACCGGAGGACCTACCCCACACCAGTAATGATATAATTATATACCGGAGGACCTACCCCACACCAGTAATGATATAATTACATGTATATACCGGAGGACCTACCCCACACCAGTAATGATATAATTATATACCGGAGGACCTACCCCACACCAGTAATGATATAATTATATACCGGAGGACCTACCCCACACCAGTAATGATATGATTATATACCGGAGGACCTGCCCCACACCAGTAATGATATAATTATATACTGGAGGACCTGCCCCACACCAGTAATGATATAATTATATACCGGAGGACCTACCCCACACCAGTAATGATATAATTATATACCGGAGGACCTACCCCACACCAGTAATGATATAATTATATACCGGAGGACCTACCCCACACCAGTAATGATATAATTATATACCGGAGGACCTACCCCACACCAGTAATGATATATTTATATACCGGAGGACCTACCCCACACCAGTAATGATATAATTATATACCGGAGGACCTACCCCACACCAGTAATGATATAATTATATACCGGAGGACCTACCCCACACCAGTAATGATATAATTATATACCGGAGGACCTACCCCACACCAGTAATGATATAATTACATGTATATACCGGAGGACCTACCCCACACCAGTAATGATATAATTATATACCGGAGGACCTACCCCACACCAGTAATGATATAATTATATACCGGAGGACCTACCCCACACCAGTAATGATATATTTATATACCGGAGGACCTACCCCACACCAGTAATGATATAATTACATGTATATACCGGAGGACCTACCCCACACCAGTAATGATATAATTATATACCGGAGGACCTACCCCACACCAGTAATAATATAATTATATACCGGAGGACCTACCCCACACCAGTAATGATATAATTATATACTGGAGGACCTACCCTGTCAGATCTTTGTACTCCATCCTGGCAAAGTAAGCTGGGTCAACACCTATCCTAGGGTTTTCTGGAATCTCTGCAAATATTAACAAAGAATGCTACTGACGAGTATTACTTACTTCAAGATACAGTAGTCCCCCACTTGAAAGACCACCCTATTTGCAACAGAAAAGTGGTCTTACAAATGGGATGGTCTCTCAAATGGAATTAGTTATGATTAGATTGTAATTATGTGTATTATTGTTATAATTACCAACTTGTTTTCTTTTTTCAGGTTTCAAGATGACTTTTAAATTACATTTCTGTGAAAAAAGAAATGATTTGCATGTTTGTTTTTACATTTAATGTTTATTTTTATTATAAATAAAAAAAATTATTAAATAGTTTTTTTTACATGATTAAAAACATCATTCAGTTAAAAGGCAAAGTTGACATACTAGTATAGAGACAAACAATCAATAAAGCCGGTAGATCTATAAATTACAATGTACATGATACATTATGCCTCCGTGTAATTTAGGTTGTATATATCCATGCACAAGTAAGTTCTGTCAATGGCCACACGGAAATGTAGATGCTCAAGGCATTGTGTCAATCTGATTAATCAACTGAGCCACCGATTGCTGGCAGTAAAGTCATTGTAATTTAATTCCATGGAAAGTGCAATGGCCTTCTCCTGTATCAGGTTTTTACTTATGGAATATTTTTAGCTGTGGCAGAAAAAACCACTTGTAAACTTTTTCATTTAAGTCTGAATATAACTTTTGGCAAGCTTTCCGAAAACTTCGATATGCCTCCATTATTCCACTTTCCCCACAAGATCATATACTCTCCTTATTTTTTTATTATATTTTGAATTTGTGTCTTTCCAACATGGCACTCGACGGCAAACTTCCTCTCGCTATTACAATTTTCATTAAGTGATCACTTTTAACTTCATTTTCCAAATTAAGAACTTTCATTTTTTTACTGACACAATGATTTTTTCCGATTACACAATTACCAAGGTAAATCACAAGAATTGCAGAGTCACTGAAAATTAGAGATTACAATTTTTAACTTCGGGGTCACTAATTATGCATAATTAATCATGTAAACAAATTGACATTGTGGTCATTCATGAGGAGGGAAAGGACCGGGTTTTTTAGCAATGAGGCAACCCCTGGTCAGGTTAAAGGGGTGGTCTTCTAAAAAAGTGGTCACTCAAACGAGGGGTCACATGAGAGGGGGACTACTGTATATAGAAAAACTGTGAGCATACTATGACACAGAGGTGATGGCTTTTGATGACCTATACAGGTAGATTAAACACCTGGACCATACTACATTGTGTACCTACTTTTATCCCAATTATCTGAAGTCCTCTGGGACATACCAAAATGTGTACCTATACAGATAGATTAAACACATGGGCCATACCATAATGTGTACCTACCTCCATCCCAATTCTATGGCCCTCTGGGCTATACCACATTTTGCACCTACCTTCATCCCAATTCTCTGAAATCTTCTGGGCCATACCACATTGTGTACCTACCTTCATTCCAATTCTCTGAAGTCGTCTGGGCAATGCCAAAATGTGTACCTACCTTTATCCGATTCTTTTCAGTCCTCTGGGCCATACCAGAATGTGTACCTACCTGTAGTCCTCTGGGACATACCAAAATGTGTACTTACCTTCATCCCAATTCTCTGAGGTCCTTGATATAGAATTTTCATCATATTTTGGGAGGTCAGTGCAACCCTTAAAATTCTTGCCTTCTTCTTGGTTCTTGGATTGTTCTGTAAAGAATATTCTATACAAATAAAACCATCTTTAATCAGAAATTAAAGATTTTAATCAAATAGAAGGTAACACAAATCACTTTATTTTTTTTGTTACATATTTAGTGGGTGCCATAATCCTGGCACGACAACTGTACGAGTGCTAAGGCCTATGCATGTCAATCTGAGGTCTCAAAATTTTAGTAAAAGCTACAATCTCTCAATATAGTTGATATATAATACTCTCTGCATATTCTTATGTCCGACTGAAAGTCTGGCACAATATGTGAAAAGTGCCAATCAAACAGCATTTGTGTCTGGCAAAAATGTGTTTGGTCAGACAATTTTCTTTATATGCCTGACCAGAGTTCTCCACCTGACCATGAAGCATGTCAGCTTTGTTTTGCTGAGGTGCTATCTGATCTACTTTCACAGGCTGACATGTCAAGAAAGATAAAACATAATTGGAGTTATAAATCAATCTCCATGCAGAGGATTCTGGTTATCCTACGTCAAACACAATCACCTCTCCCAAACAATGGTTGACGCCATGAGAGTCATATCTCTCATAACTGTTAAGCTTCACTACAAACGCAGTAATTTTATAATGTAAAACTGTATCAAAGGTGTATAAATAGATTATATTAAAATAAAAAAGGTCTTGTTAATTTTTTTACAAACATCACTCCTTGTTTACAAATGTAACGTGCAGACGCCAAATGTAGTCCTGCAGTAAATGGGGGATGACTTGTGGCAGAGGTTATATCTGGCAACCAGTTATGTTCTCTGTGACGGAGAGTGGTAATAAATATAACATTTTGAATTCTACACTTACCAAATAAAACGATTTTAGTATTATGTAGCAAAGACATTCTAAAAAAAAAATTACTTATTTTAAAAAAAATAGTAGAAATTTGTGGGTAAGTCAGGAAATTTATATGGATGGCCTTTGGACTATTTTAGGGGAGAAAACACTTAGTGTCACTTACCATAACTAAGAATAGGTTCAAGCATCGCTTTATCCGGACAATTGGCAATATGGTATCTCAGCTCTGGTTTAGGCATTTCATGTCGGGCATTGAAAGGACAAGTGGCAAACTCTCTACCAGTAAAATTCTAAAATATAAAAATTTGCATTCTAGTGTTGAACAATTTGTCAAAATTTCACAATATTTTTTTATATTAAATTTAATTTTAAGCTACTCTTTCCTCCTGTGTTTGTTGACTTTATCAAAGGCTTTCCATGCTTTGTGACAATATTCAACATTTTGACCTGTGGCTGTTACATACAACTTAGATGGTTTTAACCTTAGACCAGAGGCTCTTAAGAGCCTGTAACACACATCTGATTTTATAGGCAATGAAGATGGCATTTCCATGATGTTAAACTAAGTCCTGAAATTTTCAATAAACTATAAAGAGGACCATCCAAACAATATTGCTAATAAATTTTGTTTTCATTGGTAAACCTGTTTCAAAGATTTTTTTTTTAACTTTCCCATTGGGTTAATCCATGTCCTGCTGTGGTGGCCATTTTGATTTTCCTATTGGTATAAAAAAAACCCATAAACTTCAAAGAAAACCATCCAAACAATATTGCTAGTAAGTTTTATTTCTATAGGTTTCAGATCTAGAGAAGAAGCCTTTTTAAACTTCTTCTGATTGGGTACTATGTTAAACTAAGTCCTGCGGTGGCAGGCATTTTGATTTTCCAATTGGCATAAAAAACATAAACTGTATAGAAGACTATCTAAAAAAAATTGCTTGTAAGTTTTGTTTACATTGGTTAACCAGTTTAAGAGAAGATGCTATTTAACCAGTTTAAGAGAAGATGCTATTTAAAACTGTTTTCCATGGGGTCCTATATTCAATCAAATCCTGTGGTTGTGGCTATTTTTTTCTGATTGGCATAAAAAACATAAACTTAATAGAGGACCATTCAAACAATATTGATAGTAAGTTTTGTTTCCATTGGTTAACCAGTTTAAGAGAAGAAGATTTTAAAACTTTCCCATAGGGACATGTGTTAAAATAAGTCCTGCTGTGGTGGCCATTTTGAATTTCCGATTGGAATAGAAAACACATACTTTATAGAGGACCATACAAACAATACTGCTAGTCAGTTTTGTTTCGATTGGTTAACTGGTTTCAGAGAAGAAGAATTTTAAAACTTTTTTCCCATAGGGTCCTATGTTAAACTAAGTACTGCGGTAGTGGCCATATTAGTTTTCCAATCAAAATAAAAAACACAAACTTTTTAAAGGTCCATCCAATGAACATTACGGCCATGTTTGGTTTCAATTGGCCAAGTGGTTTAAAAGAAGTAGATTAAAATGTAAAAAGTGTACAGACGCTGAAGCTGACGGATGCAGTTTTCCTACCCAAGGGTTGTCTCTGTGTACTCCAGCTTGGCAGCTTCCTCCCCCAAATAAAAACTGGACACTATGATATAGCTGAAAAATTGCTGAAAGTGGCATTAAACATCATTAAAAAAAATGCATTTCTGTAGAAATTTGCCTCTTTTGGAAGACCACCCCTTTAACCTGACCATCGACTGCCCTATTGCTATAAAAACCTGTCCTTTCCCTACTCATGAATGACCACATTTTAAATTTGTTTACATGATTTATTTTGCGTAATTAGTAACTCTGAAGTTCAAAATTTTAATCTCTAATTTTCAGTGACTCTCTGCAATTCCTGTGATTTACCTTGGTAATTGTGTGATAGAAAAAATATATAATGGAGTCAGTAAAAAAACGAAAAGTTCTTACTTTGAAAAATAAAGTTAAAGTGATCAAACTTAATGAAAAGGGCGACAGTGTGAGGAAGTTGGCTGGCCAGTTGGACTTTGCAAAGACAAAAATTCAAAATATATTAAAAAATAACGAGAGTATGTTATCTTGTTGGGAAAGTGGAGCAATCGAGGCAGATCAACATTTGTTTTAAAGTTTACAAGTGTTTTTAGCCAGAGCTAAATATATTCTCGCAAGTGGAAAACTGATACGGGAGAAGGCCATTGCACTTTCCATGGAATTAAATTATGATGAGTTAACTGCCAGGAATGGATGGCTCAGTTAATTAATTAGATTGACGCTTAATAAAAATGCCTTGAGCATCTACATTTCCGTGTGGCCATAGACAGAACTTACTGATGCATGGATATTAACAACCTTAATTACAGGGAGGCAAAATGTATCATGTACATTGCAATTTATGGATCTACCGGCTTTATTGATTTTTTTGTCTCTATATGTCAACTTTGCCTTTTAACTGAATGATGTTTTTAATCATGTAAATATAACTATTAAATAACTAGAGGCCCCAGGAACCTGTAATCGCTCACCTGGAGCCCAAATGACTTCAACTATATAATTTTTTTAATTTACAGTTTCAGTCTAGTTCTAGCTTTTAAGTTACTGTGAAAAAACTAAACATTTCTTCAAAAATTTTGGTTAAGTACAACAACTCCTATAAGGTGACATCAGACAATTTCTGAAAATTAAATGATTTGTAGGCCTTGCCCTTTAGGGTAATTTAGACATTTATAACACAAATACTGATAATTTGTCCAAATTCGTAATTAAAGGGCAATAACACCTATAAACATGATAAAGAGTCATTTTGCAATTTTGTACAAAGCAATGATTTGTAAGTCTTGCCTTGGTGATCTTTTGTACAATTTACATTTTCAATCTAGCTGCTATAGTTTTCAAGTTACACTACAAAAACGGAAAATTTCATAAAATATTATCATTTAAGGGCAATAACTCCTATAAGGAGTCATCTGACAATTTCAGACCAATTAAGTGAACTGTAGGGCTTGTATTGCTGATCATTTTTGCTAATTTCAATTTTACTCTAGTTGTTATGATTTTTAAGTTACAGGACAAAAACAGAAAATTTGATAAAAAATTGCCATTTAAGGGCAATAACTCCTATAAGTCATCTGAAAATTTCAGAACAATACAGTGAATTGTAGGGTTTGTATAGCTGCTCATTTTTGCTATATACAGTTTTACTCTAGCTATTATAGTTTTTAAGAAACAGGACAAAAATGAAAAATTTCCTAACAAATTGTCATTTAAGGGCAATAACTCATATAAGGAGTCATCTGACAATTCCAGACCAATAAAGTGAGTTGTAAGACTTAAATTGATGATCATTTTTGCCATTCACCGTTTCTCCCTAGCTCTTTTAGTTTTCAAGTTATATTGTAAATACCAAAAATTTTGTCAAAATTCATCATTAAAGGGCCATAACTCCTACAGGAAGCCAATACACAACTTCACACTAATAGCAACTATTGTAGACCTTAATATGCTGATCAATTTGAAGTAACTGTTTTCAATATAGCTATTATAATTTTTAAGATAATGATCAAAATCGTGTGTTGACACCCATGTTCTATTTTTAGTAACAGTGGCCATCTTTGTCCGTTGATCAACATCCTGGGTACAAATTTGAAACTAGGAACCCTAAGGATGATTGTGGCCTAGTTTGACAAAAATTGGCCCAGTGGTTTCAGAGAAGATTTTTTTAAAAGTTTAAGACAGACGACGGACGCCTAGTAATGGCAAAAGCTCATATGGACCATCGGACCAGGTGAGCTAATAAGCGATGATGAAAGAAAGTGAAGACAACCGAAATAGAACAGAGACAGAAAATTAGTATTTTATTGTTATACTTGCATCTGAAGAGTGATGTTTACATAAATAAATAACAAAATGAAACACTAGAAACAAAGCTGTTTTTCAGGCTTTTACAAATTTTTGAAGTCAGACAAAAAATTGTAGGTTTGACAGAAATCTTGATTTGCCAATGACTGACAAACCAAAAAATGTGTTCGTGGTCTTTGTTTATCATACATTACTAGTACATAGTTTTTCCTCAAACCTAAATTTGTGTGTAGATTTTTCATAAATGAACAGCTGCACCAGGAGTGCATTACACACCGTCTTAAGATAAGTACAAGGGCTACACAATTCATGAATGCCTAATTTTTTCTTCACCGATAAGACAAAATCTTATCAACATTGCCTCAAAATCTTCAGAAAATTGATGAAAGTGTACTTGTGTTTTAAAGTCTGAAACTGAAAAAATCACCTCTTTTTCACAATCAGTCTACAACTCGGAAATGAAAAATAAGAATTTTACCAAAAAGGAAAATCCATTCTATCAATAAACAATTACCGGGTATCCAAATAAAATTTCCAGAAAACTGGAGAAAACATTTTTGAGTTGGAGTCTGAAAACTGAAAAACCCCCATCCACTTTTTCACAAACTAAGTCCCATTACCCCAAAGCGAAAAATAAAAAAGAACTTTATATTGTATCTTGTTTAATATTTGATCTGCAATTGTAAAAATAGTATTAAAAAAAAGAATTTAAACAATTGTGTACATTTTGTTTATTTCCTTATTGACTTGTAAAATGTGTTTATTACGGTCATATTTATTATTTTTTTTGTTTTGAATGGTGTTTTAACGCCACTTTCAGCAATTTTTCAGCAATATCATGGCGTCCAGTTTTTATTGGGGGAGGAAGCCGGAGTACCCGGAGAGAACCCCCGACCTGCGGTAGGAAAACTGGCAATCCTTGTCAATTAAGATTGGAGTCGAGTACACCCTGCCTGCAGTGAGAATCGAACCCGCAATCTCAGTGTTGACAGACCACGTGATCAATAGTAGACGAACTACCATAACCACTCGGCCACCGCGGCCCCTTATTTATTATTTGGATCAGTGCCAAATGACCCACTATCATGGACACAACAACATACTAGTAAACCTATAAGTACATGCAAGTCAAACAGGTAATCGATGTGAAACAATCCAAAACGACCAATAGTGCACTAAAATGCATTGAATGTAGAAAGTTTGGTCTCTCAGCAGCATTGTGTTGAGGTAGCCTATTCCTTTACCAAACCCTCTTACACTGGATTGACGGCCATCGACAGTCAAGACTTACAGGAACTGCTTACTCTTCCGCAGCACCTAACCTTTAAAGTTGGTGTCACTAGCTTTTGTTAGTGTGTTGCATTATTCCATGTTTGTTATTGTATGCCTAATGGTTTTGTGGTGTTTTTGGGCTAAGAAATTCGACTGCTCCTTTTGTATCTCTTCATTTCTATCGAAAAACTTACCTAAGATACTACAAAAAGAACATTGATATTAAATATGTAAACACTACATGTACTTGTTTACTAAAACAAATAAAATGTCCGACTACCTTTCGACATTTCATCAAATGGTACTGCATTCTCTTTGCAGCTACCATGTGTACTTTATCATAAGGACATGGTATTAACTCTTCTGGGTCTGGGATCTTGTAGTAAGACATCTGTAAAAGACAAATCAATAAATTTTATATAATTTAGACTGTTGAGCATGCAAAAGTATGCACAATATTGTACTACTGCCACCTACATGTATCACAGTACAAAGCATTAATGTACACATGTACATTGCTCAAGTCTTCACAAATGTACATTACTCAAGTCTTCACACATGTACATTGCTCAAGTCTTCACACATGAACATTGCTCAAGTCTTCATTAATGTAGTAGTACACTCCTCAAGTCTTCACACGTGTACATTGCTCAATTCTTTACACATATACATTTGCATAAGTCTTTACACATGTACATTGCTCAAGTCTTCACACAAGTACACTTCTCAAGTCTTTACACATGTAGATTGCCCAAGTCTTCACACATTTACATTGCTCAAGTCTTTACACATGTACATTACTCAAGTCTTCACACATGAACATTGCTCAAGTCTTCACACAAATACATTGCTCAAGTCTTCACACAAGTACACTTCTCAAGTCTTCACACATGTACATTGCTAAAGTCTTTACACATGTTCATTGCTAAAGTCTTTACACATGTACATTGCTAAAGTCTTTACACATTTACATTGCTCTCAAGTCTTCACTTGAGTGCACTCCTCAAGTCTTCACACATGTACATTACTAAAGTCTTAACACATGTACATTACTAAAGTCTAAACACATGTACATTACTAAAGTCTTTACACATGTACATTGCTCAAGTCTGCAGTTGAGAACACTCCTCAAGTCTTTACACATGTACATCGCTAAAGTCTTTACACATGTACATTGATTACTCAAGTCTTCACTTGAGTACACCCCTCAAGTCTTTACACATGTACATTGCTCAAGTCTTCACTTGAGTACACTCCTCAAGTCTTCACACATGTACATTGCTAAAGTCTTTACACATGTACATTGCTAAAGTCTAAACACATGTACATTACTAAAGTCTTTACACATGTACATTGCTAATGTCTTTACACATGTACATTGCTCTCAAGTCTTCACTTGAGCACACTCCTCAAGACTTCACACATGTACATCGCTAAAGTCTTTACACATGTACATTGATTACTCAAGTCTTTACACATGTTCATTGCTCAAGTCTTCACTGGAGTACACGCCTCAAGTCTTTACACATGTACATTGCTCAAGTCTTCACTTGAGTACACTCCTCAAGTCTTCACACATGTACATTGCCAAAGTCTTTACACATGTACATTGCTAAAGTCTTAACACATGTACATTACTAAAGTCTAAACACATGTACATTACTAAAAGCTTTACACATGTACATTGCCGAAGTCGTTACATGTACATTGCTCAAGTCTTTACACATGTACACTGCTCAAGTCTTTACACATGTACATTACTATAGTCTTAACACATCTACATTGCTCAAGTCGATACATGTACATTACTAAAGTCTTTACATATGTATATTGCTCAAGTCTTTACACATGTACATTGCTCAAGTCTTTACACATGTACATTGCTCAAGTCTTTACACATGTACATTACTATAGTCTTAACACATCTACATTGCTCAAGTCTTTACACATGTACACTGCTCAAGTCTTTACACATGTACATTACTATAGTCTTAACACATCTACATTGCTCAAGTCGATACATGTACATTACTAAAGTCTTTACATATGTATATTGCTCAAGTCTTTACACATGTACATTGCTCAAGTCTTTACACATGTACATTACTGAAGTTTTTACATTTATATTGCTGAAGTCTTTACAAATGTACATTGCTCAAGTCTTTACACATGTACATTGCTCAAGTCTTTACACATGTACATTGCTCAAGTCTTTACACATGTACACTGCTCAAGTCTTTACATGTACATTGCTCAAGTCTTTACACATGTACATTACTCAAGTTTTTACACATGTACATTGCTCCAGTTTTCACTCAAGTACACTCCTCAAGTCTTTACACATCATCCTCACAAGTCAGGGTTTCTGTGTCCACATGTGTCCACGAAACCCTGACAAACTTAGCTAGTAAATTCCCGGGCTAGAAGTCACTATTTTGATTGGCTACATCATACCATGAAGTAGCCAATCAAAAGCTTGATTTCATTCGCGGCTTGGTTAGGGGATATCCAGATGTCGATTGTAAATAAACCAAATGGATTTGTTGCATAGACCATGTGAAAGTCAGTGTATTTTGTACAGTATTGTTAATAGTTTGTTAATACCGCGTTATTTATTAGTTGCGATACGTTTTTGTCCCACTCAAGAATGAGTAAGAATGACTACTGCCAAACACTTGCTTCTTTCAAGCAATTTCATTTGTTGATATTTTGAAAGTTTGACGTCATATGAAAATCTTCTAGCCTGGGAATTTCCTGGCTAAGTTTGTCAGGGATTTGTGGACACATGTGGACACAGAAACCCTGACATGTGAGGATATTTACACATGTACATTACTAAAGTCTAGAAACCTGTGGTTTTTATTTGCTAACTCTTGTGGTGGATAATACTGGATTAATGAACTATCAAAGGGATGGCTACAAAGATGGCCTCTTGCACATTGAAGGAAAACCCGTGATGTCCTGTCAAGATTTTTTCATTTTACAATCTAATTAAAATTATATCTTCACTTGGCTCTCCTTTTTGCTATTGTCGCAGTGAAAGTGACAATAGCAAAAATGGTTGAGCCAAGTGAAGATATCATTTTAATTAGATTGTTCACTCTACGGATACTAAATTTCAAACTTTATGTTTTTGTAAACTTCGTGATCTCAACTTAAGCAGAAAGTAAACATTTGTTGACAGACATGTTTCTTTTAACTAGAGGCTCCCAGGAGCCTGTATCACTCACCTGAACCTGAAACCAAACAACATTTTTTTTATCCCGCTTTTCTTTCCTATAAGGAATTGCTCAATACTTCTGCAAAAGTAAATAATTTGACCTTTTAAGGGAAATAACTCCTATAAGTAGGAGCTTTTGATGCCTAGAGGGAGAAGGGAGGTTCACTTCAAATTTGCTATACCTGTTATACTTTTTTAACTATCAGCCGAAAAATTTCTTGACCCCCCCCTTTTTTATATTTTAAGCCTACGTAGCTATGTAGGTAGTCAGCTGTCATGATTTGCATAATTTTGGTAGAGGACATCCTAAAGATGATATGTGCTATGTTTCAAAGCAGTCATTTCATTGGGGTAAAGAGGAGAAGATTTTTTAAAATCAATTAAAATTAATTGAAAAAATGTTCAAGGAAAATAATTCCTAAACGGTTCATCAGACAATCTTGACCCTAAAGTCATTTTGGTAGCCCTTAAGCAATTAAGCAATGCTCACTTTTTCTCTAGTTCTAATAATTTTCAAGACTTTGAGGCAAATATGTCAAAAATAATCAATGTTGACAATTAAAGGGCATTCTAATATGATGTCCTGCTTTTGCCATGTAAACAAAGCCGTATTAAAATTCCAATAAATTTAGTTCTCACATGTGCGCTAATTCTGCAAGGTTGCAGTCGTTTAAATTTTATTTTAAAAACTCAATTTTTTAAACCATAATCATCGTTACTGTTAATAAAGTTGTTATTTTAAGTTTGAATTCTGCGCTAAGCATGATTCAACATCCAGCCATTGAATTTATGTTTCCACCACTCTACATTATGACACACCGGAGGTACGTGGAACAGCCATTTACTAGCGTACATTTATGTGCCGCTTCAATGTACAGAGTTTGTCATAATCTAAATAATTCATGGATACCACACTTTATTGTGGTTTTAAGATGTAGACTTTCAGTCAATCCGAATTTGCTCTTAAACAGATTTTTTAAGAACAACTTTATAAGCATGTAATTAGAAATAAAGACTGATAGGTCAGGGCTCGCATTGGAGGGCGACTCGGGCAAAGAAGTCGCCTTATTGTGGTCCCACTTCACTGTCGATCATTTTTAAAAGCAAAGTTTATTTTATTACATTTATAATATTTTCGTACCTATAGAAAACATCATTTCCTCCATAAACTGGCTGTTCCGTCAGTGTAACACACAATATATTGCAACGGATAATTATAGCTCGTGTCCCTATTTATAAGATTTATATGTCATATGCAATAGATTTCCGTTGGGAGTTACAGTTTTGTAATTGGAACAGCCATTTAAAACACACCCTTCTCAGCGCGTGTTGCTCATAGATAAATCATTTTTTTTACCACAGCCTTTAAAGCATGTCATATTAGAATAATCCATTTGAAAGGCATAAAACGTTTGAAGTAAGTTAAATACATGCAGTTTTTATGGGAATTACATATTTACAGATAAGGATGTATTTTTTTATTTTCCTTCACCATACATATGGTGATCTGCAACAAAAATTAACTCTCCAGTTTTACCTACGATTTGCATTTGGTGATATGGCGATCTTTTAGCATTAACACTGGCAATGATAAGATACTATTGCAAATCATTTTTTACTAATACACAAATGTTAAGGTTTTCTCTAAGCAAGGTACACGTGATATAAATAAAAACCCAACTGTCAAACCATGCAGTCAGCAGAAAGTAATCAGGGTCATACTAGTAGATAAATAATATCAAATAAGTGAATAACATCTTTTTGTAATGTACCAAAACCCGTAATGAAAATAAACAGGGCTCACACGTCTGGGTCAAAATTATAGGGAGAAGTCACTTCTCTTTTGTGGGACTGACAGGGAGAAGTGAGGATAGAACAGGGAGAAGTGGGTGGACAACAGGGAGAAGTTGCATTATATGTCGCGAAAGCATCCTATTTTGTTTGTTTTTTTAATGTGTTAATTTGGCATTTGAATTTTTTATTGTTACATGTTTTTTAGCAGTTCAATTTATTGAGGATAAAGTAAAGATTTGATTAACTATTATCACACATTTTCATAAATACATGTATTAAACATAACAATATCAACTGTCACAAAACTGTTTTCATTAAAAAAATGTTTCTTTCTCATTGGTCTACAAATTAATGGAATTATAATGAAGTACTATTAGAACTAGAAAGTAGAAAATTACATCATTGTGACAAGTCTGTTAAAAGTATTTAAACATATTTAAGTTAAATTTGTTTAAAGTAAATTCCAAAATACAAGTTTTTACTACGTTTTTATCATTGCAATCTCCTGCATTAAATTCATATCCGCTCCGGAAACTTTCAAGTATTTTTGCTATGAAGTGGTTTCCGGTCGTATTTTAAACCTATGCTTTATATACCAAATAAAGTTAAAAGGGCACCAGTTGACTTTGTGGCGCATAAGGTGTCTGGATAAATCGGCCCATAACAAAATCAGCCTATCCAAAATCGGCCCAATATAATATAAAATGTAAAATATATTTTTTTTAAATATTTAATGATTTTACTTTAAAGAATTTCTTAATAGTAATTACTGAAATAAATAAAATGTAAAATATATTTTTTTAAAAATATTTAATGATTTTACTGTTACAGAATTACTTAATATTAATTGTGATCATTTAATTATATTGTTTCGTTAAACCTATTAATAGTCTTGTTGTTTTTTTTAATCAGCAATACTTTTTTGTATTTGTTTAATCATTTAAGATCAAAAGATTGATCTTTTTGTTTTTACACACATACAAAGCACACACAAGCTATATAACATGGTTGATACAAACATGAATTGGCAAAACATTACAGAAAAATACAGAGCTTAGCTTTCGTGACCAAATGTACAGAGAAATTGAGAAATTGTTAAAAAACTGAACATTGTCTTTGATTTTTCTGCACTCCAATGTGACATGTATAACCTGTGGCAGCACAGAATCTGCAATACAGGCATCACCCAGACAGAGTATAGAGAGATGGTCCGGAATGGTACCCTAGCATTTACGTGTAGTAAATGCAAAGAAACGTAATAGGAAACTGCACCCTTCTATATTCTAGTGCCTGCTCTTCAACGTGAAGCCAACCTAGTGGAGCTTACAATTAGATTGGTGTCGGAGGAGCAAATTTCTACAAAACCAGCGACATAGGTACTAGTACAAGGAATTGGAAGGTCGTCTTCATGAGGTATGGGGCCGCTACGAAGATGACGAGATCTGTTTACTTAAAAATAATGATTCAGTTATTATTATTATTAAACTTATTGTTTTTTGTTGTAGATATTCATGTAATAAAAACTAAGAAAACATATTTATTAGTGTTTTATTTAAAAAAACTTACATTGTTAGAACATAAAAACACAAACAAAGAAATAAAGTCAACAATACAATTAAATATATACATTTTCCATAATTGTTTACTTAAAATAATATATTGTGGGCAGATTTTGACATGGGTCGATTTGTTATGTGCCGATTTTGCATGGACCGATTTTGTTATGGGCCGAAATGTCAGGCATTCGCGCGTAAACATAATAAACATGACGCTGTACATCCTCACAAGTCAGGGTTTCTGTGTCCACATGTGTCCACGAAACCCTGACAAACTTAGCTAGGAAATTCCCGGGCTAGAAGATTTTCGTATGACGTCAATCCTTCAAAATATCAACTAATGAAATTGCTTGAAAGAAGCAAGTGTTTGGCAGTAGTCATTCTTACTCATTCTTGAGTGGGAAGAAAACGTAACGCAACTAATAAATAACGCGGTAATAACAAACTATTAACACTACTGTACAAAATACACTGACTTTCACATGGTCTATGGAACACATCCGTTTGGTTTATTTACAATCGACATCGGGATATCCCCTAACCAAGCCGCGAATGAAAGCGAGCTTTTGATTGGCTACATCAAGGTATGATGTAGCCAATCAAAATAGTGACTATGAGCCCGGGAATTTCCTAGCTATGTTTGTCAGGGGTTTCGTGGACACATGTGGACACAAAAACCCTGACTTGTAAGGATGGACGCTGTATCAAAAAACGAAGATTTCTTAACAAAATGGTTATAAAATTTGAAAGGTGACATCAGGCGATTCTAAAAAATGAAAGGGCAACTTCACTTCGCTATTTAAGATGATCGAGGGCGAAGTGGGACCACGATAAGGTGACTTCTTCACCCGAGTCACCCTCCAACGCGAGCCCTGATAAAAGATTATAAGTTTCACTTAAAAAACACAATTTGTTGTAGTGTAGGAAAAATTTATTATCACGGAACAAAATAAACACGTTTGATCAAGTTCCCTTGTCATCCAATCGTCAGAAATGGGAGACAAAAATTGTGTTGCAGGAGTCGCAAGTTTTTACATAGGGAAAATCTGTAGCTCTATGGTCCAGCAAATAAAAATATCTCAAAGGACCTAAAAGAGCTATGGTTTTGCAGCAAGTATGTCATTAGTGCTTATTACTTATTTATGTTATGTAGGTTGGATAAAAGCTTTTAAGAGCTTATATGTTCTTTGTTTATTATTGTACAGACTTTATGTAAACCTTTTCATTTTTGTATTGTATAATCAACCAATGTAATTACCTTAAGAGTTTCTGAGTAAGTCTAGGATAATAATAATGTTAATCTCTACTATTTTCAATATATTTTCTAAATTCAAAAACTCAGTTTGAAAATTAGAACAGCCTTCTTTATCTTCTTTTTATTTGTAGATCAAAATTTGATTCCGGTCCTGATTTTGTATGACGCCATTTTATATATTTAGAATAGATGCTTTGTCCAATCAAAATGCATGATTATAATTAAAGTGGAATAACCATGGAATACCGGTGTCAAGTAAAATTAACACTAATTTTGTGGTGCCTTTCGATTAAGTTAAGTAAATTAAGAAGATACAAAGGTCAACTGATTGTCAGGCGCAAAACAAACAATCATCGGACTACGTCTCATGAAATTTATCTGCCAGTCTTTTGTTCAGACACAATTAAATGGACTGCCGGTCCAATGGCAATTTTACTGGCAGGTTCTGGCGGACTGGCATATTTCACGAAGACTGCATTACCCACATATGGAAAAATTATCAAAGACAAAAAGAAATTAGATCAATACTAGTCACAGAGAAGTTCTCACCAAAGAAAAGAAAGTGCTTCAGTTCAAGAAAAAGTTTCGCGGTTGCAAAAATCACAGGCGCTTGGGTACAAATTGTGAAATCTCGGCTTTTTTCATTAATGCTGGTATATTTTTATGTAGAACCCTTATTTGCCTCATAAAATAACAATATGCGCATGTCTGACCCATTTTTTCAACGTTTTTACCATTTCTGATATTTCCCCTCTACACTAAAAACCTGGTTTTTTAGTGTAGAGGGGAAATATCAGAAATGGTAAAAACGTTGAAAAAATGGGTCAGACATGCGCATATTGTTATTTTATGAGGCAAATAAGGGTTCTACATAAAAATATACCAGCATTAATGAAAAAAGCCGAGATTTCACAATTTGTACCCAAGCGCCTGTGGCAAAAATATGGATCTTTTAAAGGAATCAGTCATAATCTTAAAGAACAAATGTCTGCGAGTACGTAGAACACCTACAATCATGTTTTCAGTGCAAATTCTCAGAGTGAACTCAACAACAAATGTAGGGGGTAGGAATTGTGTACTTTTGCGTTGGACTCCTTCGCTCACTTCGTTCGCGACAATACTTTTTTTTCTTTTTCTGGCCATATTTCGACCCAAACGATATGGGGTCAAATTCCTGTGATTTGACCATCACAAACATTACTTTTTTTCTTAGTCCATTTTAAACTCTGTACACCATTTTATTATATACATTCATAACAATTTCAAATTATACTTTCTAAATAATGAAGTACACCGATTTTTACATCATTATATGTAACCCCCAAATTTCCCGCGATATATTGTTTACTACCACATCGTTACATGTGTTATGTCTAAATTTTGAGCTGCAAAAGCGTTGCTCTTTCATCTTTTATTTTGTGAATTAGTGTTTTCCATTTAATGCGTCAAATGTAAGGTTTCAAATAAAACTAACTTACTTTATACACTAGTAGAGTGAAGTTCGGGAAAATAAGGGAAAAACCCAAATGCTGGCCAGACGTCAGATTGTTTTCTCTAAATACCATACGGCGGAAAAGACCGAGATGTTCCGTTGTCTGAAATATTTTGAGAATCGGATCAAGCATAGTGCCATTGCAACAAAATATACATCAAACACGTATTAAAATTCGCGTTTTTCTGACAATGGCTTATATCGAAACAAAATTGAGAATGGTAGATATGAAGGTTCCACCTAAACTACGTAATTTAATTATTGCAATGGGAATAAATTTGACGATAGCTTTTTTAACATTGTTGTCATAAACAGTATAAAGGTCCTCCTGTATTAACAAATTTTAATGTTACAGGTGTAGATAGCCTTAGCCGGATTTGATATAACGTTTTGGAATTTTTGGCGATATTATAAGCTCTACTACATCTTAATCATTTGGATTTTTTTACATATTGTTTGGGTTTGAGCGCCACTGATGAGTCTTGATTAGACGAAAAGCGCGTCGGGCGAAGAAAATTTTTTTTGTTAACCTTGGTATCTTTGACGACATTTTATTTACAACCACTGGGTCGATGCCTCTGCTGGTGGACTGTTAATCCCTGAGGGTATCACCAGCCCAGTAGTCACACTTCGGTGCTGACAGGAAAATCATTGATTCTAACAGTGATTAAGTCATTTTCTAAATTTACTGACTAGAAATTTCAGAAAATATTTTAATTCTAAGGTTTTTTCTATTTCAAGGTGTAGATAGCCTTAGCCGGATTTTATATAACGTTTTGGAATTTGTGGTGATATATGCTCAACTACATCTTAATCATTTGGATTTTTTACATATTGTTTGGGATTGAACGCCACTGATTAGTCTTGATTAGACGAAACGCGCGTCTGGCGAAGAAAATTTTTTTGTTAACCTTGGTATCTTTGACGACATTTTATTTACAACCACTGGGTCGATGCCTCTGCTGGTGGACTGTTAGTCCCCGAGGGTATCACCAGCCCAGTAGTCACACTTCGGTGCTGACAGGAAAATCATTTATTCTAACAGTGATTAAGTCATTTTCTAAATTTACTGACTAGAAATTTCAGAAAATATTTTAATTCTAAGGTTTTTTCTATTTCAAGGTGTAGATAGCCTTAGCCGGATTTTATATAACGTTTTGGAATTTTTGGTGATATAAGCTCTACTACATCTTAATCATTTGGATTTTTTACATATTGTTTGGGTTTGAGCGCCACTGATGAGTCTTGATTAGACGAAACGCGCGTCTGGCGAAGAAAATTTTTTTGTTAACCTTGGTATCTTTGACGACATTTTATTTACAACCACTGGGTCGATGCCTCTGCTGGTGGACTGTTAGTCCCCGAGGGTATCACCAGCCCACACTACGAAACCGAAAAGGTCTGAAAAGGTTAGCTTTTGTACTGACTAATGCTGAATTTTACTCAACCGGTTTGACTTGGTCTTAATTTTACTCAACTTTACTAGACCTAAGTCTCAACATTACTCAAAAGTTCAGAATTTATACTCGACCTGTCTGAAAAGTCTGAACAAGTCTCGACCTGATCTCGACTCAGTCTAAATTAGTCTTGACCTGTCTGAAAGGTCTTAACCAGTCTCAACGTTATCTCTCGACCCAGTCTGAATCAGTATCGACCTGTCTGAAAAGTCTGAACAAGTCTTAACTGGATCTCGACCAAGTCTGACTCAGTCTTGACCAATCTGAAAGGGGCCTCGGTGGCCGAGTGGTCAAGGTAGTTCGTCTACTATTGATCACGTGGTCTGTCAACACTGAGATTGCGGGTTCGATTCTCACTGCAGGCAGGGTGTACTCGACTCCAATCTTAATTGACAAGGATTGCCAGTTTTCCTACCGCAGGTCGGGGGTTTTCTCCGGGAACTCCGGCTTCCTCTCCCAATAAAAACTGGACGCCATGATATAGCTGAAAAATTGTTGAAAGTGGCGTTAAACACCATCAAACAAACAAACAAACCATGATCTGAAAAGACTGAATCAGTCTCGACCTGATCTGGACTAGTCTGAAATAGTCTCGACCAATCTGGAAAGACTGAATTAGCCTGGACCTGGTCTCGACTAGTTTTGTTTTCATGGGAAATAGTCTCGACCTGTTTAAACAGCTGACTAATTCTTGACTAATCTGAATGGATTTAATTAGTCTCAATTAGTCTCAATATTTTCTTATTTAGTCTCAACCAACCTTACAATACAGAATAAGTCTTAACCCAGTCTGTAATGTTACAAATTACATCTAGAAAAATTTTGTTTTTAGTTTTTTGTAATCATAAAATATGCATTCAGTAAATGACAAAAAAGTAATACCAATTTATTTCACAAAAACACAATATTAAATACATAACGTAATAGCAATATATAACTGGAAACATATGCTGATTGAAATTGGGTTTATTGCTTCTTTTACGATAGGTCGACAATGATTCAGTCTTTTCAGATTGGTAAAGACTGAGTCAGACTGGGTCGAAATCCAGTTAAGACTTGTTCAGACTTTTCAGACAGGTCGAGACCGATTCAGACTGGGTCGATGTAACGTTGAGACTTGTTCAGACTTTTCAGACAGGTCAAGACTAATTTAGACTGGGTCAGGATCAGGTCGAGACTTGTTCAGACTTTTCATACAGGTCGAGACTTGGTCGAGTATAAATTAAGAACTTTTGAGTAATGTCGAGACTTAGGTCGAGTAAAGTTGAGTAACATTAAGACCAAGTCAGACCGGTTGAGTAAAATTCAGTACATGTCAGTACAAAAAACTAACCTTTTCAGACTTGTCCTGTTTTGTAGTGCCAGTAGTCACACTTCGGTGCTGACAGGAAAATCATTGATTCTAACAGTGATTAAGTCATTTCCTAAATTTACTGACTAGAAATTTCAGAAAATATTTTAATTCTAAGGTTTTTTCTATTTCAAGGTGTAGATAGCTTTAGCCGGATTTGATATAACGTTTTGGAATTTTTGGTGATATAAGCTCTACTACATCTTAATCATTTTTTTTTTACATATTGTTTGGGTTTGAGCGCCACTGATGAGTCTTGATTAGACGAAACGCCCGTCTGGCGAAGAAAAAATTTTTGTTAACCTTGGTATCTTTGACGACATTTTATTTGTACAACGAAAATTCAGACATTGAATGTCAAATAAAAAATTGATCTTTCTTTTTGAAATCCCCATAGTCACGTGGTTCTGTGGTTTTTTTTTGGTTTTTTTTAAGTTTATTTTTTGTTTTTGTTTGTTTGTTTGTTTGTTTGTTTTTTTTGTTTTTTTTTGGTTTTTTTTTTGGTTTTTTTTTGGCAGTTATCGTGTCTTTCCTTTGAGCATCGTCTGAATATCAAAGAAAAATATATCGAAAAATTACTAGTCACAGTCTAAACTATATAAGCAAATTGTCGGAAAGTAGGGGGGGATGAAAATGAAACACACGAACATTTTTATAACATCTTGAGATTCGGGTTGTCGGGTCGTTTCGCGCCGACTACCTGTTCGATTCGCGCGGGTCGTTCCGCACCTATAAAGTGAGTCGTTTCGCTCTGGGTCTTTTAGCTCCTCTAAATAAAAACAATGTGCATCTTTAAACAAAAAGCGTATTTTGTGCGTTGGAGCTGATGAACTTTAATTACAAAGCGTATTTTCGCAAAATTATGTTCGAACTTTGTGTATACAAATTATAACAATTATCATTTCATTTGTTAATTACTTCATCAAAATAATTCAATTCATTTGTTAATCACTTTCAAATACCAATTATAATTTTTAAATGTGATAATTAAAAGAAATTAATTATGTTATGATTAAATGAAATTTCAATCAAATTAAGAAACACCTTTGAGCTAGAGCTTTACAGCTTGTGCAGTCGTGTCATCTATAATAATTTAGATGCATGATATATCAAAGATGGAAAGAGCAAAAACATGCACTTCAACAAAAAAGCAAATTATTAAAGAAACCATAACACATGCACACGTAATAAGAAAATCATCTATCATTATATATCCATAAAAGAAAGGGCGAAACGACCCGGGGCGAACGAGAATCGGGGCGAAACGACTCAGTGCGAACAGGATTTGAGGCGAAATGACTCGGATTCTTGTGAAATATGCCGACTCATACCCGTGTCGCAAAATCCGCTGTTTTGTCTTTTGAGAGCTCTCCAGATCACGCCCCACGCTCCCAGCAAATTTAAGTCTAAAAAGCGTTCGGCGGCAGACGATTCTCGGCCTAATAAACTGTTAATTATATTTATTCTAATGTAACTGGATGATTTTTGTATTTACATTTGCTTTTTAGTGTGTTAGTTTTAAGGACTTCAAATACGATCCTTGGTATGTCTAATATCATTCTGTGTGTGTGATCCTCTTAATTAGTGTTAGGTAACACATAAGGCTTCTACCAGGGTACGCCAACCAGCTCTGTCCTTTGCCTTTCTTTCAAGTTCTCCCTAGCTGTATCCCAACTCTTTCTTCTCTGCTTCTAGTGTCCTCGTCCAAGTACCTTTTGGCCTTCCTGGTGTCCTTTTACCAGCTGGTGTCCACCTCAGAGCTCTTTTTACATGCCTGGTGTTGTCCGTCCTTAAAATGTGCCCTATAAATCTCTACCTTCTCTTCTTAATCTTATCATTGATGTTTCTTATTCCTGTTCTTTCAGTGAGTTCAATGTTTGATACTCTGTCTGTCCGTTGGATGTTTATTATGTTTATTATCTTTCTAAGCAGACTGCCATCTACTCCTCTCAGTTTTCTTTCAATTTCCTTGTTCTCCAGGGACAGTCTATACTAATAGTTAGTATAGACTGTCCCTGATGTCTCTGCTCCATATAGTATAGTAATAGGTTCTTTTTTACGTTCTGGGGAAAAATCGGTTGATCTTTTACGAGTGATAGAAAATTTATGTCTTTTCGCGGGTGGAGCTCAACAGAACGAAAGACTCTCCATTGCTTAGACTCCATTTTCTACCGTAAATGACCGATTTCTGGTACAGATGACACAGTAAGATGAGCTCACTGCCCACACATCTGTACTTGCTGCGTCATCCAATCAAAACGCCAGAAATAGAACGTTGTTATGGAAGCATAACAACGTTCTTGTATGACGTTCTTGTTTCCGGCGTTCTGATTGGACGTCAAAGACAATGGAGTCTAAAACAATGGAGAGCCTATAGGTTATAGCGATGTGAAAATTGTTGGTTTACGGAAGAAGTAGGTACTTTCATACGTTTTTGTTAAAGTCAGTGTGATCTTTCACTCGTGATAGAAATTTTTATGTCTTTTGGATCGTTTCGCTGCGCTCCACTCGCGAAAAGACATAAATTTCTCATATGCAACTATTACTGTCATAATTAGGTTCGATAACTCTGTTTCTCAACGAACGACTGTTTTGTATCATTTAACACCAAAATTTTATCATATATCAAACTGCTACTATTATTAATAAAATTATTGTATGTTTTTTAATATATTATTAATATTTGACAATATTTTCCATTTTTTAAATTTTCTTTTTTTTTTATCTTTATCATTTATGGAGTTCCTCGTTTATTGTTATTTCCCTGTGGCATCATTATTTTTTTATACTCCAAAACTACTATAATAGTTCATAATTTATTAAAATTATAAATGAATTATGGTTACCTAATAAACATTTGTGACATATGTGTTATTTAGAACACCTTTAATGTATTGAAATTTAACCCATGCTGTGTCTTCCTGATAAAGCTTGTACTGCCATAAACATGTATTCTCTGTACAGCGGATGTTTATTGAACAGCTTATTCCTTAAAACTTGAATTTTGACTACCTTTATGACTGAGAAAAATGCGTCCAAATTGGAGATATTTAAAAATTATCTTTTACATAAATACTTTATAAATGTTTATCACAAAGTTCATAATTACCACATTTTCAATTCAAGAAAATGCAATTGCAGTTCGTTTTTTCTAATGACAGTATTTTGTAAGTCAAATACTCTTTAAAGTTTTTTTTTGTTTAATTATTAAAATATTTACATCTAAGTTAAACATGTTAAAATTTCTGAAATATAATAAGACCATTAAGGTGCCATACAACCCTGTCCCTTGTCTGAACCACGTGGTCTGAACTCGCCATGTTAAAAATTGTCAAAATGAGCGAATTTCAAATGAAATGGGAAGTACGAAGATCGGAAATTAAAGTGTTAAAAATGTGAAAATTAAATACATTAACGTGTCTACTTTTTGTATATATGTGCAAAACATATTTTATACCAACTGTATTTATGCAATTTACGTCAGAAGTGGTGCATATTTGACTATTTCCCATTGAAACAATGTAACCAGAAGGCTGAAAATAAGGCTTTTTTCAAACAAAATGGGAAGTATTTTGCAAGTAAATTAAACTGATAAAATTTATATCATTCGAAAGACAAGAGACTGTAGAACTGGGAACAATGTGCAAAACATATATATTTTATTTATTTAACACGATATCGGCGTTTTTTAAATCGTCACATTGATTTTCTATTGAATGGGAATCCAATATAGCTGACAAAAATACGTCACAGAAATCACGTGATGTCGCTAATAGTTGTATATGATCATTCGTGAAAGATCAACCGGTCTTTCCCAAAAACGTATGAAAGAACCTATTAAACTTACATTGCTTTTATATAGTCTGATCTTTGTTCTGTATGAAATTCTCCTAGACTTCCAGATGTTAGCAAGTTTGTTGAAAGCGGATGTGGCTTTTCCTATTCTTATATTCATTTCTTTCACCACTGCAATGTACTGCTGTGAGTATATTAATATAACTTGCATTTTTGTTAGTTTTTAAACCAAAAAGATTTAATCTCTTTAATTAAATAAAACTTCAAATCTTAAAAAAAAAATTCTTCCTATTTTATATCAGGGACATTATATACTAATATACCAGTATATAATGTCCCTGTTTATGCAATATTTGTAAATTAACAATTTCGAATTTCCAAACTTTCGCGCGCGAGATTTGCCGAGAAAGAGGCGTGGTTGGGGTGTAAGAGATATTTCTGTGATGTAATAGTATATAAGATATGCCTTGTTTATTTGTTAATTGCTCATTTATTACCGGATACTGAACTTTGATGAAAGGTAAAAAGGAAATACCAATATTAGACCGACATACATGTATAATGCATATAAAAAGCCGAAAAAATGGGGTTTGCCTTTTTACCAAAATAAACCCAAACTTACTCGATCTATACCCATGCAAACACACATCAAGATACTATTTTTGCAGTTCTATCATGTTTTAAAATTATATATACTATAATTCTGATGGAAAATGTTATAAAAGTTAAGTTAACATTTCAAGATTCCCGTATTTAAATCGATTTTATTATGCCCCTTTTGATAATTCAAAAACATGTTTGACAGTATTATTATTTCTTGACATTTTATATACTATAATTTTGCCTGAAAATGCTATAAAAGGGTTTATATTTTCATGCAGGACACCATTCGCCATTTGTTGTGAAAATTTCAAAATAGATATAACGTCCGGAATATAGCTGAAATATTGCTTGCTGGACGTTAAACAACAATCAATCAATGAATCAATATAATTAACCATTTGGCAAATTTAAAGAAAATTCATTGACAAATTATTTTCAGTGAGTGTCCTTCATCTCCTTATAATTAAAGCAAATAAAAATATATTTTCAAATAAAGCCACAATAATGTTGTTCCTTTTTTATAGTCGTCCATAAAAAAGGAACTACATTATTCATGTTATTGTAGCTATTTGAAATAATGCAAACATGCATTTATTTATATAAAATGTTTATTTAGTAATAATTTAGCTAAACTTGTTAATGAACAAAATCGCCTGTCACAAGCGTATAATATACTATTGTTCAATTGTTATTGACTCAAGACATCAAAGGACAACACTCCGTGGTAACACAATTCCTATCCTTCCAAGTCAGGGGTTATGACCATCAGTGGAGCGAACGCGAACTCATAACCCCTGACCTGGAAGAATGACAATTCCTTCGATCTCTAATTATTTTGGTTGTAATCTTGTTGTAAAATTGCAATGTCTACTATATATTCGTTATTTAACACAAAATGTGCGTTTTCCTTGTTGTTGTTATTTACCACAAAAATGTCATTTTAATGAGTGTTTGGGTAATTCATTTTTCACGCTCATCATAAACGGCTGTATAAGATCGCCTTTACCACACGAAATTGTCATGTTAACTTCGCTTAAATTTTCCAACAAAAATACAATATCTAAAACGTTTAAGCATGATAAAAAAGTGTTAAGACGGACTCCCAAATATACCCAAACTATACCCAAACACACATTCAAATAACATTTTTTTAATAGTTTTCTCATGTTCAAACGTTTTAGATATTGTATTGAACAGTTAAAGATAACTAAAAAATAATTATAGCAATTAACATGTTTATTGTCATTGATGGCTTCCTGCAGCGCTTGAGAATCGTATTTTTATGGCGCGTGCCAATAAAATATTCGATATCTCGCTTATTTAAAAAAAATGATTTCTGACCTAACATATCAATATCTTTCATGTGAAATTTAAAAAACGTAAATCTCCATGATTTGATGGGCTAGGTGCATAATTGGTTAAGCAGTATTTACCGATATTTGGGTAAGTATGGGTTAAAATGTAAACTTAGATTTTTGTACGAAAATAATATTTGAAACAGGTATGTTGATAAAAAGGCCCAAATCATTTAAAACATGCAATAGGAAATAGGGCGAAAGAATTTATAATAAAAGAAAGTTGCAAAAATATGGATTTTATTTAATTATAGATTTAAACATTTTGATGAAAAACCTAAAAAAAATGTCAATAGTGTCGGTTAGTAAACCCAACAGATTTTGATTTTCGAGATATACCAACAGATATAAAATTAAAACAAATAAACAAACTAGAGGCTCTTAAGAGCCAGTATCGCTCACCTGACAGAACAAAAAACTTGTTAACAGACACAATCTGATTAAAATCAGCTGTTATGTTCGCTCCGTATACTACTTTACTACGGCACTGGCGTAGTAACGTAGTATACGGAGCGAACATAACAGCTGATTTTAATCAGATTGTTGACAAATTCTCCTCACACTGAAAAATATGTAACCGACAACATGATCAATACAAACCGACAACATGATCAATACAAACCGTCAACATGGTCAGTACAAACCGTAAATATGGTCAATACAAACCGTCAACATGGTGATACAAACCGTCAACATGGTCGATACAAACTTTCAACATGGTCAATACAAACCGTCAACATGGTCGATACAAACCATCAACATGGTCAATACAAACCGTCAACATGGTCGATTATGGCACGCCGTTCTCGTCAAAAGTATGGTTAAAAATATCATCACAAATTACACACTCAAAATTTTAAACTACACACTCAAAATTAAAAATATGCACTCAAAATTTTAAATTACACACTCAAAATTAAAAATATGCACTCAAAATTTTAAATTTCGCACTTAAAATTAAAATATGCACTCAAAATTTTACGAAAACACACTCAAAAGATAAATTGAAATTACACACTCAAAATTTGAATTCATGCACTCAAAACTGAAAATTACGCACTCAAATTTGTGCGCATTGCTTTTGCGCAAAAGTCATAAATATTCATAAAGATATAAATAAATAAAATTTCATCTGGGTGGTTTATGAGTTTAAAGCGAACCGAAATGCTGAAATCCAAATGTCAATCCACGACACAGGAGATTTGCTCGAGTTTTTTCAATCCTTGTTGCACGTGTATGAAAATACAATGCAACTTTTATACCCCTTAACACGAGACAACAACGCTTTAGAAAATATTGTTCGAAAGCTTTCAAGCTGTATGGAAGTGTTGTATGTAATGGCTACAAGAGTTCCTGTTGAAATTCAATTATATCAGAAACTAGAACGAATTTATACTCTTTCATTCAATCTGCATGATATAGCTGTAAATCACCTAATTTGATAAACCCGTTGAAAAAACTATTTGTTTTACCATAAAACATAATTCAATAATTATAGGATAATTAATTGGGCGGAGTGAATATCCAAAATATGATCACGAGTGTCGCATAACGCATCTGATTAAACGAGTGCGCGGAACTTGTTCCGCGCACGAGTTTAATCTGATGCTTTATGCGGCACGAGTGATCATATTTTGGATATTCACGATGCCCAATTGATTATCCTATTTATTATATAGATCAAAATTGTTTTCGTAAAATTTTCATGCTTTATCCTAAATTTTATGAACGGCGGGTGAATATCTGTATAGTACAAAACCATTGTGACGTTTTGGCGGGAAAAAACCCGAGAGTGAAAATAAACGATAATTTTCACATGTGATTTACCGTGATTTCTGTCACTCGGAAAATTCGATATTTCATCTCTATCTATATAATAATGGAATAAATCATACTCTATAGTTAATACGAGTATGAGATACAAGGCCGAGGGTATGAGGTAAGAAAATAAATACATATTGTTTCGTCTGTTTCGTTCGTTGCTTTACAGGGACCCGTTTACCTGGTCCCCTGGTGCAATATTTTTCATTTACGCAAGCTTCACTATCAAATATAACCCCAGGTCACCACCAATTTACTACCCAGTTTGATTGGTTGTTTAAAACGCCATGTTTTAGCTAACTTTTCGCGCGTTTTGTTCCGTAGGAAATTACTGTCCTACCTGTTTCTTGTTTTCCGGCTTTCGAGTTAAACTGACAAATCTCTGTGAGTTATTTCCACATTCGATACATAAATCTATAAAAGCATTCTTTTGATAAACTGTATTTTTATTTGATTTTGTTTACCCGGACGCCGGACGTTACGTCATAATGCTTTGTATCGGAGTTACGTCAGTTACTTTAATAATGACGTAAATTTTGAGGCATTCCGAATGTTGTAAACCGGTCAAAATTTTGACCGGATTCATTGCTGGTGACCTGACTGTATATTCGAACCGGAAGTCCGCTTACGGTATTGAGAATATTTAGTCAGGATCCCAGACTAAGGGACCCGTTTCAAGCTTAATGAATATTTATAAGTCCTGCGTAAAAAAGGTGCGCACAATTTTGAGTGTATATGTTTTCTGTTTGAGTGCGTAATTTTCAGTTTCGAGTGCATGAATAAAAATTTTGAGTGTGTAATTTCTATTTATCTTTTGAGTGTGTTTTCGTACAATTTTGAGTGCATATTTTAATTTTGAGTGCGAAATTTAAAATTTTGAGTGCATTTTTTAAAATTTTTGAGTGTGTAATTTAAAATTTTGAGTGTGTAATTAAAATTTTAAGTGTGTAATTTGTGATATTTTGAATCATACTTTTGACGAGAACGGCGTGCCATAGTCGATACAAACCGTCAACATGGTCAATACAAACCTTAAATATGGTCGGTACAAACCGTCAACATGGTAGATACAAACCGTCAACATGGTGATACAAACCGTCAACATGGTCAATACAAACCGTCAACCTTGTCGGTACAAACCGTCAACATGGTCAATATAAACCGCCAACATGGTCAATACAAACCGTTAACATGGTCAATATAAACCGCCAACATGGTCAATACAAACCGTCAACATGGTCAATATAAACCGCCAACATGGTCAATACAAACCGTTAACATGGTCAATATAAACCGCCAACATGGTCGATACAAACCGTCAAAATGGTCAATATAAACCGTCAACATGACAATATTAAAACCAACATACATTTAAGCAGGTTCAGTCTTGTAAAAAAATAACTTAAGTATCAACATTGTGTGTAAAAATATTAGCCATATTCGAATAACAGACTTTGATGCTATTTCATATTTTACAATTCAGGGACAGTCTATACTAGTATAGACTGTCACTGTACAATTATTCTTTTGTAGAGGTCGATATAAGTTTTAATAGACTGAAAAATTTAATATTGACCAACGCTGATTATCCACAGGCATTTGGGGTCAGGATAATTTTTTTAATGGAATAAAATGCCAATAAATGAGTTTACAATGTGTATTCACTCGTTAGATAGCTAGTCTGACATGTCTCATTGTGAAATATTGACCCCAGAAAAATAATAAATTTCTCTTTATTATATAACATAGAATAAAGAGTCTGTATTTGTTCTTCGGAGGTTTAAATGTTTCATGTAGATATCTTCGCAGATTATTCTTAAAAATGAATATTGACGATTCGAAATCCCAAACTCTCGCAAAAGAGATGCGCCGAGAACGAGGCGTAAAGGGGGGGGGGGGGGTAAGAGATATTGCTGTGATGTAATTGTATATTAAATGTGCCTTGTTTATTCGTTAATTGCTTATTTATTACATGACACTTTACATAGATGAAAGTTAAAAATTAAAGACCAATAAAAGACCGACATAATAATCCGCGAAAATGTAAATTTAAATAATGATTTTTATACGAAAATTAGATTTTAAAAACAGGTATGTTATCCAAAAAAAAGACGTCTAAATCAGTAAAAATCCGTGGTAAAAATGCAGGGGGAGGGGCAAACAAAAGGAAAATAAATATCTTTATTATAAGATAAAGCCACAATATATATTGATTTTTATTTATTTTAAGATTTAAAAATTTTGATTTAAAACTATTTAAAAAAATCAAGTTATATTTGGATACTTATAGAATGAAATTAAACATACCTAGGATCGTGTATGAAGTCCTTAAAACTAACATTAATGAAAAAAGCTAAGCGAAATTTTGAAAAATGTTATAATAATACAATAAAAAATAATTCAGTTTTAATTCAGCAACAGTTTATATTGTTTAAAAAAAACCCAAAATTTTATAATTTCATAAATTGTTTTGCAAATATACGGGGTCTTCGTCTAAAAAATTTTTTTTTGTTGGTTTTATCAGAGACATATAATTACATGTAATTATATGTCTCTGGTTTTATTTTAAAAAAATTATGAAAATATTTCTTTCTTAACAATGTTTATGCATATGAAGGCTATTTTTCCGCGTTTTGTTTGTTTGTTTGTTTGTTTGTTTTTTTTTTTAATACGGGTAATTGGAATTCTTTTGAAACAATTTTCATTACGGTAAAAATAATTCAATGGAAATTGTAATCTTTGTTTACAAATGTATTAATTGCATATAAACGTCTGAAATATATTTAAGTGAAAAGACCAGTTCCAAAGCCATAATAAATGGCTTAATGGTCAAGCAGAGCAGTCGCTATCATGATATTGTGCGTTCAGTATCCCGAGTAAGGTGTGCTCGACCCCAACTCATTGGTGACAGACTGTCCATATCGTGGGTTCTCAACCGTATTCTAGTTCCATCTGTAAACAAAATTAGGCGCGATAATATAGCTCTATCCCATTCAAACCAACAACAAAATAAAGACGTAATGGAATGCGTCACTGGCGTTAATTACGGAACTCTACATTACGGTTCCGGAAATGGTGCTACAATTTAGAAACCATACTCCAAGGGGAATAATCCTGAATTATTGATTAGGATGTTGATGAGGAGATAATGATGATGAGCATTAATAATTAGTTATTTACACGTTAATTACGGTGTAAATATCTAAAAAACGCAACCAGATGCTGTAATTTTTGTGTATTGGGTAAGATGTTAGGTTATTAATTGTTTCAATGGAACACTTTGTTATATTTTGACAAAGAAAAATGTTTGCCATTTTGTTAATTTGTGGGGAAACCAAATACTACGGTGACCTAGTTTTAACACGTTTCAAGTTTAAATGGTAACATTTGCCTTTATTTGTTTATTGTTCTGTTACCTTCGAAACATCATATGCAAACTGATTTATAAACACTACATTTAGTAAACAACCACTATATAGTAATAAATTGGAGCTCGCGGTAATAATAATCATGATAATGAATATATACTACTAGTACAGTGTAAAATCCATGGCATGGGTCGTTTGTTCAATTAAACTGAAAATGACCATTTCATTTTGATAATTTTGTTATGAATCTTCAGTAATGGTATTTTGAAGTTTAACAAATATAGTCAAGTCAAGTAATATTTATTTAAAATCAGTGCAACATGTAGCAAAATAACATAAGCTCTATAGAGCTTTTAAAACCGACATAGATACATAGATCACATACTAAAAATGATACAAAGCTAAAGCACATAAGACATATAAAAGCATAGAAAGACACATAAAATGCATAGCAAATCAGCACAAATAAAAAGCATACTAGTAGCAAGACATAAAAACAGCATAGCAATACATATAAAAGAGCAAAGCAAGACATATAAAAAAACATAGCAAAACATATTAAAAGCATAGCAAGACATTAAAATCACATCAGGCATAAAAAATAGCAATCAAAGCACTAATTTCTATATGAAACATACATTCAAATAAATAAAATTGAAGCATATTAAGGTTAAGCTTTTCTACAACAAAGCAGATCTAAATATCACTCCATTTAACTCTTTCAAATAGTACTAGTAGTGTAACCCCGGGTTCTCTGGCCTAATACATAGACAAGATCCAGGATTCGTATTGTTTTTATATTAATATGACAAATTTCCCCTAAAACATGTAACAAAACATATCAAAGCACGTGAAATAACAAAATCACATTCACATAAAACCCAAATACAAACGAATGAAAATTGCTATTGTTCAATTTGGCAAGTGATCAGTATGACTATGATAAAAAAAAATATACATTACACATGAATATGCAACTTCTGTTTCTATGAAACTGCTTCTCATTAATATACATGTACATCATGAGGCTTACATTATAAAGCACACTCATATTATAGAGACCCAATAACAATAACAACAGGTGAAATAAACATACTACAGTAAACACAATGTATACAACTATAAGTGAACACTGCTTACCCTGTATGTGGTACAAAGGGCCACTGAAGCGTTCTAACAAAGTGTTGACTGCTACTGGTGTGTCTGTATAAAATAAAATACCTTCATAAGTCCATTTGTAGGACTAGGCCAATCTTAATATATATATACCAAATTACCAAGGTGACAAATTCATTACGCCAGACGCGCGTTTCGTCTACTTAAGACTCATCAGTGGCGTTTAAATCTAAATGCTTAAAGTATTTTTTCATTTGGTGATGGAATAATATAAGTCCACTGGGATCGTGTAAAAACACAATACAGGTAGTTCAAAATATTATATAAAAGTCTTAAGAGTCTACCAACCAGCAAACTTATTAAGTATCGGATCGACAAACATGACGATACAGCATAAACAAAAAATAATATACAAGTCTAGAAGATTATGCAACGATACAAATGACGGTGTTTCTTGTCAAAAATTTAGACAAAGACTGACCAACGAATGGCCTTAGTCATTGAATGTCAATATAAATAAATGACGTAAACAAGTCATAACATATTGATCTGAAACTTTCTCATTTCCAACTTAACCCAAAAAAGTTGCCTCCCCAAGTCCGCCAGCCGCTTTGCTCAAATGTTCCAACAAGATGTAATCAAAATTACCAAGGTGACAAATTCATTACGCCAGACGCACGTTTCGTCTACTTAAGACTCATCAGTGGCGTTTAAATCTAAATGCTTAAAGTATTTTTTCATTTGGTGATGGAATAATATAAGTCCACTGGGATCGTGTAAAAACACAATACAGGTAGTTCAAAATATTATATAAAAGTCTTAAGAGTCTACCAACCAGCAAACTTATTAAGTATCGGATTGACAAACATGACGATACAGCATAAACAAAAAATAATATACAAGTCTAGAAGATTATGCAACGATACAAATGACGGTGTTTCTTGTCAAAAATTTAGACAAAGACTGACCAACGAATGGCCTTAGTCATTGAATGTCAATATAAATAAATGACGTAAACAAGTCATAACATATTGATCTGAAACTTTCTCATTTCCAACTTAACCCAAAAAAGTTGCCTCCCCAAGTCCGCCAGCCGTGGACGTGTCGTGCTGTTACTTGGCTTTGCTCAAATGTTCCAACAAGATGTAATCAAAATTACCAAGGTGACAAATTCATTACGCCAGACACGCGTTTCGTCTACTTAAGACTCATCAGTGGCGTTTAAATCTAAATGCTTAAAGTATTTTTTCATTTGGTGATGGAATAATATAAGTCCACTGGGATCGTGTAAAAACACAATACAGGTAGTTCAAAATATTATATAAAAGTCTAAAGAGTCTACCAACCAGCAAACTTATTAAGTATCGGATCGACAAACATGACGATACAGCATAAACAAAAAATAATATACAAGTCTAGAAGATTATGCAACGATACAAATGACGGTGTTTCTTGTCAAAAATTTAGACAAAGACTGACCAACGAATGGCCTTAGTCATTGAATGTCAATATAAATAAATGACGTAAACAAGTCATAACATATTGATCTGAAACTTTCTCATTTCCAACTTAACCCAAAAAAGTTGCCTCCCCAAGTCCGCCAGCCGTGGACGTGTCGTGCTGTTACTTGGCTTTGCTCAAATGTTCCAACAATATATATATATATATATATTCGTTTAAAAATATGTACAACAACATCTAGATACATAATTAAAGCGAAAACAAAGTTTTACACTTTAAAAAATTGCACAAATATTTCGCCTGACCAACAGGCTTCGTCAGTGTTTTTACAACGAATGACAATAACAGGTAAAAAGTTTTTGCCGTCATACGTATGTGATGTATACTATATCTAGTAATTAACGAAAAAATGTTTTTTGTTTGTGCTATTATAGGTATGTACAGGGGTATAAATATGTAGCACTATTTATACGGTTACAATCAATTTATATACAAAAAAGCAGTTTTAAAATAAATAAAACGACACGTAATTCTACATGAATATTCGGAGACCATGGTTGTATCTGGTCTAAGGTCCTATAATTTTTCATTAATTCCCTTCGGAAATGATGTTCCCAATGTTTTTATAGAAAAACATTCTTTCTCTTTTCTCTGTTTGTCTGTCCACCTTGGGTTATGGTCTATTAGGGTCACCCTGAGTTTATTAAAAATTTCAGCTATTGCAGTGTCGTGCGTACGTAGGTGCCTATTAAGGGGTAAGTTGGGTTTGCATCTTGTGTCGCTTCTGTGCTTTTTAGTCGAATATATATATATATATATAATTCGTCTAAAGAAATAGTCAACAATTGTTCGTACGGGATGTTGGATCGTTACGGTAGATAACGATGCTGTACAGACTAAAATAATAATATATTCGTTTAAAAATATGTACAACAACATCTAGATACATAATTAAAGCAAAAACAAAGTTTTACACTTTAAAAAATTGCACAAATATTTCGCCTGACCAACAGGCTTCGTCAGTGTTTTTACATTCGTGTAAAAACACTGACGAAGCCTGTTGGTCAGGCGAAATATTTGTGCAATTTTTTAAAGTGTAAAACTTTGTTTTCGCTTTAATTATGTATCTAGATGTTGTTGTACATATTTTTAAATGAATATATATATATATATATATATATATATATATATATATATATACAATAAAATAAAACTTAACTCCAGAGCAATATTATTATGCTTAAATAGAACAATTTATTTATATGTTTCGAGCCCTAATCTATAAAAACTAGTTACTTAGGTTTTAACCGAAAAGTTAATAAAAAGTTAATTTATTTCTAAGTTTATTTCTAAAATCATCGGAACTTTGTTTAGATCGTTAAATAGTTTAAACACTCAAATTGCAAAGAATGCTAACCCCCAAAATATTAAGAGAATGACTTCATAATGTTAATTCGTTAGAAATGGAAAATGAACCAACCTGAATATTCAAATCCAGATTCACAAACAAAATAGTCTCAATTTGCATCAGATACCATACAACAATTTGAACAGCAACTTATGTCATCACCTCTACTTTTTTTAGAATAACCAGTCTGCCCAGTTCAACCCAGAAAACATTTATATAAGGACCTCTGACCAAAGAAACTAACCAATTGGAGACATAAACTTTTCGTAAATACAGAATTTTCCCTCCTAAAGTGACAATTACCAATAGAGGCTCTTCACGGGTTTATTTAAGTACAAAAAAATAGAACAAACAATTTACTGTAAAATATTTTATTAAGGTCTGTAATGAGTTTAGAATAAAACACCTATAAATATATATTCAATTTCATACTTTATTAACACATTTATAATAAAACAATGACTCTGCCACAGTAGCATAGCTGAAAATGGACCAATGCCAAAATTTACTTTCACCAGGTACATTATATACCAAAGGGACATGACACTTCTGTTTAGATCTCAATGATAGTAAGATATTGTTGGGCCATGGCTGAAATTTACAGTATTTGTTTCGAACTGTTTCCACTTTTACTTCTATCACATCATCATACTTTGTGTTAGTCTGAGAATCTTCTGTTGTCCAATGCTTTTTGTGTGTGTGTGGGTGAGATGTCAGAGAGAGCTCTCCATGAGCAAAACAAGAAAACAGGGGATTTTGTGACACAGGTATGAGTCAGCATTTTTCAATGTGTCCAGATGTTATAAAAATTTACGTCCAATTAAACTATACTAGTAGATAATTTGCTTGTTTCCTTTCTCTATAAATATACTCATCATACTAGTACCTTCAATCAAGCTGATTTAAGCACTGGATTTAAGTAATGTTGTGTCAAGTGACTTTTTGTTCACAATGAAAGTGAAATGTCCAAATGTATCAATGGAAATGAGCTTAAAAATGGACTTAAATCAGCTTGATTGAAAGTACGATGATTATATTCACAGAGGAAAATATCTAAAGAAGCAAATTATATACAGTTTAACTGGACTCGGACCTGTGTCGCAAAATTCGCATATGGAGAGCTCTCTGACTCCCACACAAAAAAAGGCATTGGACAGTAGAGGATTCTCAGACTACCTTGTGTAATTGATTCCAACCAATGCAGCCTTGGTTTTTTTTTCAAAATTTACAGAAAGGTAATCTTTTGTAGTGAACTACTTAAAACTACATGTTTTTTGCATATATTTAGGAGGATTTGACGTTCCAATCCTAATGTCTCAAACATGATTTAATTTTAACAATATACGAAACTAATGATAGTCTCCTATGATTAAATACCTATTTAATAATTTGTTATTCTGTATGTTTCATTAACTGTAATAATTATTGTAATTTTTGATTATGCAGCTCTTAAGTTATGGGCACCCTGATTTACAAGTAAAGTTATTTTATACATAAATTACTGACCAAAGTGCTAGATTTCTGCATTAGTCATGTTAGTGGCCTAGATCCATATTTCACCTAGGAGGACAGTGTCAGTATATATATACATGTATAATGTCCCTGAAAAATGTGCATTGTTCTGCTGTTTTACATTGATTGGTTGACCTGGGGAGTTTTTTACGTCCTACACCGACAACTTAATGCCCTTGGTCGGACGGAACATTGATTGGTTTAAACATTTGTTCAGCATTTGTGATATTTGAAAAAAAAGTGAAAAACAAACTCATAGAACTTTGTTAGATAATCATGAAATAATGGCTATTATACATTACATGTATGTAGGTATCAGATTTACTAGTATACATGTATGTAGGTATCAGATTTACTAGTATACATGTATGTAGGTATCAGATTTACTAGTATACATGTATGTAGGTATCAGATTTACTAGTATACATGTATGTAGGTATCAGATTTACTAGTATACATGTATGTAGGTATCAGATTTACTAGTATACATGTATGTATGTATCAGATTTACTAGTATACATGTATGTAGGTATCAGATTTACTAGTATACATGTATGTATGTATCAGATTTACTAGTATACATGTATGTAGGTATCAGATTTACTAGTATACATGTATGTATGTATCAGATTTACTAGTATACATGTATGTAGGTATCAGATTTACTAGTATACATGTACATGTATGTAGGTATCAGATTTACTAGTATACATGTATGTAGGTATCAGATTTACTAGTATACATGTATGTAGGTATCAGATTTACTAGTATACATGTATGTAGGTATCATATTTACTAGTATACATGTATGTATGTATCAGATTTACTAGTATACATGTATGTAGGTATCAGATTTACTAGTATACATGTATGTAGGTATCAGATTTAATAGTATACATGTATGTAGGTATCAGATTTACTAGTATACATGTATGTAGGTATCAGATTTACTAGTATACATGTATGTAGGTATCAGATTTATGCCCCTCTATCTATTAGCCATTAGTTACTTCAATGCATCAAAGAAATTTCATGGAAATAAATGTACAGTGTTGAAATATGTAAAGACACATATATAAACACAAAATATTTAATGAATTCAGCAAGCAGATCATGAATAAACTATTATTGAAGCACTTACTTTAGTACTTGTTTCACAATCATACACAGGGACTTCGGTGGCCGAGTGGTTATGGGAGTTAGTCTGCTATTTATCACATGGTCTGTCAACACTTAGGTTGCAGGTTTGAGTCTCACTGCAGCAGGGTGCACTCGACTCATATCTTAAGTGTCAAGGATTTCCATTTTTCCTAGAGTTTTCTTCGCATACTCAGGCTTCCATCCTAGTTAAAATTGGACGCCAGGATATAGCTAAAAAATTGAGTTTAACGCTATTCAAACAAATAAACACATTCAAACACACATAATACAACTATACGAAGTACATATATATATATAGTGTATAATGCATACTGCATGTTGAAGTACACTGTTGTGCAGTTTGGCTTCAAAAAATATCTTTTCATAGAAATTACCAAAAGGCACCAAGAAAGAAAAGGTGAGAAAACTTAACCATTCTTAGTATCATAAAACATGAACAACCGGTAACTGAAACAATAACTTACTTGTCTTAAGTTATAGACAAGCAAAGGTTTGCAATTGTACTGAGAGATGACATTGGTAGTTTGGTACGTGTTGACAGGTATAGGTTGACAATGTTAGAGGTTGACAGCGGTATGGGTTGACAGTCGTGCAACTTATATTTACGTGTAAACTAGGCTATAGATTACAGTACCATTTCAACTAAATTTAATTAAACCATAAAGAATAAAATGTATGTTATGCAAAATGTGTTTATCTGATCGTGTTGTTAAACATTTTCCGTATTCATGATTGAATGTAGCATGATAAATGCTTTTCTTCTTTCAGGGTTGTTACCATGGAGATAGAACATCTGATTTTGTTAGCAGTTCATTGCATTATTTCCTGTTTAGGCTTCCAGAAGTCAGGTAACAAACTTAATTAGTTGCACAGTAAAAATCATTATTTTGTTTTCAAAACATTTTAATTTAAAACATGTACAAACAAAAGGAAGGTAACATGCAGCATTTTTTTTCCTAAATGATGGGGATGACCAATCACACAGCTGATATTGACAAAATATCCTTTGTAGAATGATCTGACCAGACTTTTGTTTCTGTTGACGTTGGTATGCATTGTATCACTGTACTTATGTACTTGTACTAGTACTCACGCATACTAGTATAAATAAAGTGTGGGAATCCACAACACCACCCACTAATGTGTCTTCTGCTGCTTACAGTGTACATATTTACATATTTTATTGATGTATTTACATAGTTTAAGTTTTGAATGTTAGCAATTTACTGTGACAACATTTAGTTTTTTGGCCACCACAGCCGGACTTAGTTTAACATAGGACCCTATGGGAAAAAGTTTTAAATGGCTTCTTCTCTAAAATCGGTTAACCAACAGAAACAAAACTTACCGGCAATGTTGTTTGGATGGTCCTCTATAAAGTTTATGTTTTTTTATACCAAGAAGAAAATCAAAATGGCTGCCACCGCAAGTCTCTATGGGAAAATTTAAAAAAATTCTTCTTCTCTGAAACTAGTTAATCAATAGAAACAAAACTTACTAGCAATATTGTTTGAATGGTCCTCTTTAAAATTTACTGAAAATTACAGGACCTAGTTTAACTTCAGGGAAATGCCATCTTCATTACCTTTAAAATCAGGTGAGCGATACAGGCTCTTAAGAGCCTATGGTTTTATTTACTGTATATATATATATATGTACATGTTGTTGGATTTTTTAAAACCAACCATCAATCTAATTAAAATATGATCTTTTGTTAGGGCCCGTGACTTAATAACAGATGTCCTATAGTGATCAATCTATCTGTCTGTCCATGCGTCCATCTGTCTGAAAATAGTCCTGTCAGAGCTATAACTTTTTAGCTCACCAAAGGGTCATGTGAGCTATTGTTATCACTTTGCGTCCATCGGCGTTGTCCCTGTCTGTAAACTTTTTACATTTTAATCATCTTCTCTAAAACCACTCGGCCAATTGAAAACTCAATTGGCCATAATGTTCATTGGATGGACCTTTACAAAGTTTGTTTTTTATTTGGATTGGAAAACCAATATGGCCGCCACCGCAAGACTTAGTTTAACATAGGACCCTATGGGAAAAAGTTTAAAAGGACTTCTTCCCTGAAACCGTTTACCCAATCAAAACAAAACTTACTAGCAATATTGTTTTTATGGTCCTTTATAAAATTTTTGTTTTCTATGCAAACTGGAAGTTGAAAATGGCCGCCACCGCAGGACTTGGTTTAACATTGGACCCTATTGGAAAGTTAAAAGAGGTGTCCTCTCTGAAACCGGTTTACCAATGTAAACAAACTTACTAGAAATATTGTTTGGATGGTCCTCTATAAAGTTTGTGTTTTTTATGACAATTGGAAATTCAAAATGGCCACCAACGCAGGACTTAGTTTAACATAGGACCCTATGGGAAAAAAGTTTAAAAGGCTTCTTCTCTGAAACTGGTTAACCAATGGAAACAAAACTTACTAGTAATATTGTTTGGATGGTCCTCCATAAAGTTAATGTTTTTTATCCCAATCGGAAATTTAAAATGGCGACACCGCAGGACTTGGTTTAACAATGGACCCTATGGGAAAAAAGTTAAAAAAAGGCTTCTTCTCTGAAACCGGTTAACCAATGGAAACTAAACTTACTACATGTAGCAATATTGTCGGATGGTCCTCTTTGAAGTTTATGTTCTTTATGCCAATAGGAAAATCTAAATGGCCATCTAAACATTACAAAGACAGTGGAAAAAGTTTTTAGATGTTTCTTCTTTGAAACTGATTAACCCATGGAAACAAAACTTTCTGACAATATTGTATGGATGGTCTTCTTTAAAGTTTATGTTTTTTATTGCCAATTGGAAATTCAAAATGGCCACCACCGCAGGACTTAGTTTAATATAGGACCATATGTGCAAATTAAAAAAAACCTTCTTCTCTATAAAACCCGTTAACCAATGGAAACAAAACTTTCTAGCAATATTGTTTGGATGGTCCTCTTTAAAGATTATTGAAAATTACAGAAATGCCACCTTCATTGCCTATAAATCAGGTGAGCCATACAGGCTCTTAAGAGCCTCTGGTTTATGGTGAAACCTTTTATTTCAGTGCTGATAAATGAACCATGCAATACTAACCAGCAGTGTGTAACATTTATTTCTGTGCTGATAAATGTACCATGCAATAATAACCAGCAGTGTGTAACCTTTGATTTCAGTGCTGATAAATGTACCCTGCAATAATAACCAGCAGTGTGTAACATTTATTTCTGTGCTGATAAATGAACCATGCAATACTAACCAGCAGTGTGTAACTTTTTATTTCAATGCAGATAAATGAACCATGCAATACTAACCAGCGCTGTGTCACCTTTTATTTCAGTGCTGATAAATGAACCCTGCAAAAATAACCAGCAGTGTGTCATCTTTTATTTCAGTGCTGATAAATGAACCCTGCAAAAATAACCAGCACTGTTTAACCTTTTATTTCAGTGCAGATAAATGAACCATGCAATACTAATTAGCAGTGTCTAACCTTTTATTTCAGTGCTGATAAATAAACCATGCAATAATAACCAGCAGTGTGTAACCTTTGATTTCAGTGCTGATAAATGAACCCTGCAATAATAACCAGCAGTGTGTCATCTTTTATTTCAGTGCTGATAAATGTACCCTGCAATAATAACCAGTAGTGTGTAATCTTTTATTTCAGTGCTGATAAATAAACCATGCAATAATAACCAGCAGTGTGTAACCTTTTATTTCAGTGCTGATAAATGTACCCTGCAATAATAACCAGCAGTGTGTAACCTTTTATTTCAGTGCTGATAAATGAACCCTGTAATAATAACCAGCAGTGTGTAAACTTTTATTTCAATGCAGATAAATGTACCATGCAATAATAACCAGCAGTGTGTAACCTTTGATTTCAGTGCAGATAAATGAACCATGCAATACTAACCAGCAGTGTGTAACCTTTGATTTCAGTGCAGATAAATGAACCATGCAATACTAACCAGCAGTGTGTAACCTTTGATTTCAGTGCTGATAAATGTACCCTGCAATAATAACCAGCAGTGTGTAACCTTTTATTTCAGCGCTGATAAATGTACCCTGCAATAATAACCAGCAGTGTGTAACCTTTTATTTCAGTGCTGATAAATGTACCCTGCAATAATAACCAGCAGTGTGTAACCTTTTGTTTCAGTGCTGATAAATGAACCCTGCAATAATAACCAGCAGTGTGTAACCTTTTATTTCAGTGCTGATAAATGAACCCTGTAATAATAACCAGCAGTGTGTAAACTTTTATTTCAATGCAGATAAATGTACCATGCAATAATAACCAGCAGTGTGTAACCTTTTGTTTCAGTGCTGATAAATGAACCCTGCAATAATAACCAGCAGTATAACCTAGGACTAGATGATTATTTGTACATCAATGTAGACGGTGACAAATTCATTACTGGTTCCTGTGGAATCAGTCTCCTGGCACAGGATGATAAGTTTGAGTGCTCCAATATTTGCTTTTCAATAACAAACTATGGAATACAGACATGTGACCTTCGACTTGCCTTTTATGACTCAGATGTGTGGACATTTGGCAGTAATCCATCATTTGTAAGTCATTACATTTGTATATTGATTTATCTGATAGTTTGTTTGGACCTTGGTGGATAAGTGGTATACGTAGCTAACATAGTTGTTGGGGCCTTGGTGGATGAGTGGTATACGTAGCTAACATAGTTGTGGTATATGTAGCTAACATAGTTGTTGGGGCCTTGGTGGATGAGTGGTATACGTCTAGTTTTTTGGGCCTTGGTGGATGAGTGGTATACGTAGCTAACATAGTTGTGGTATATGTAGCTAACATAGTTGTTGGGGCCTTGGTGGATGAGTGGTATACGTAGCTAACATAGTTGTTGGGGCCTTGGTGGATGAGTGGTATATGTAGCTAACATAGTTGTTGGGGCCTTGGTGGATGAGTGGTATACGTAGCTAACATAGTTGTTTGGGGCCTTGGTGGATGAGTGGTATATGTAGCTAACATAGTTGTTGGAGCCTTGGTGGATAAGTGGTATATGTAGCTAACATAGTTGTTGGGGCCTTGGTGGATAAGTGGTATATGTTGCTAACATAGTTTGTTTGGGTCTTGGTGGATGAGTGGTATATGTAGCTGACATAGTTTGTTTGGTTCTTGGTGGATGAGTGGTATATGTAGCTAACAAAGTTTGTTTGGTTCTTGGTGGATGAGTATTATATGTAGCTAACATGGTTTGTTGGAGCCTTGGTGGATGAGTGGTATATGTAGCTAACATAGTTTGTTTGGGTCTTGGTGGATGAGTGGTATATGTAGCTAACATAGTTTGTTTGGGTCTTGGTGGATGAGTATTATATGTAGCTAACATGGTTTGTTGGAGCCTTGGTGGATGAGTGGTATATGTAGCTGACATAGTTTGTTTGGTTCTTGGTGGATGAGTGGTATTTGTAGCTAACATAGTTTGTTTGGTTCTTGGTGGATGAGTGGTATATGTAGCTAACATACATGTTGGAGCCTTGGTAGATAAGTGGTATACATAGCTTACATAGTTGTTGGGAGCCTTGGTGGATCAGTGGTATGTGTAGCTAACATAGTTGTTGGGGCCTTGGTGGATGAGTGGTATGTGTAGCTAACATAGTTGTTGGGGCCTTGGTGGATGAGTGGTATATGTTGCTAACATAGTTTGTTGGGGCCTTGGTGGATGAGTGGTATATGTAGCTAACATAGTTTGTAGGGGCCTTGGTGGATGAGTGGTATGTGTAGCTAACATAGTTTGTTGGGGCCTTGGTGGATGAGTGGTATATGTAGCTAACATAGTTTGTTTGGGTCTTGGTGGATGAGTGGTATATGTAGCTAACATAGTTTGTTTGGGCCTTGGTGGATGATTGGTATATGTAGCTAACATAGTTTGTTTGGGTCTTGGTGGATGAGTGGTATATGTAGCTAACATAGTTTGTTTGGGTCTTGGTGGATGAGTTGTATATGTAGCTAACATAGTTTGTTGGAGTCTTGGTGGATGAGTGGTATATGTAGCTAACATAGTTTGTTTGGTTCTTGGTGGATGAGTATTATATGTAGCTAACATGGTTTGTTGGAGCCTTGGTGGATGAGTGGTATATGTAGCTAACATAGTTTGTTTGGGTCTTGGTGGATGAGTGGTATATGTAGCTAACATAGTTTGTTTGGGTCTTGGTGGATGAGTATTATATGTAGCTAACATGGTTTGTTGGAGCCTTGGTGGATGAGTGGTATATGTAGCTGACATAGTTTGTTTGGGTCTTGGTGGATGAGTGGTATTTGTAGCTAACATAGTTTGTTGGAGCCTTTGTGGATGAGTGGTATATGTAGCTAACATGATTTGTTTGGGTTTTGGTGGATGAGTGGTATCGATGTATGTAGCTTACAGTGGTATATTTAGCTAACCATGTGCTATTATTTTAGGCCGAATTTTACTGCTGTTATAATTCGAAGTTAATTTTGTGATTTGTCTGATTAACTCCTGGCCATAAAAAAAGTTTCTTTCCAAGTTTGCCACCCCAGTTCTCTCCGCCCTGCCTCTGCACTCCTACGCCTACACAAAATATGCTTGGCTCAATCTGTTATTGACATGGATTGCCAGTTTTCCTGAAGGGTATGTCTTTTTTGCAGCCATCATTAATGACCCCTTCTGGTTCTTTGTTGGTTAATAGTGCTCCTGATGGGTAAATGTTTTCTGCAACCATCATCATTGACTCCTTCTGGTTCTCTGTTGGGTAATAGTGCTCCTGATGGGTAAATGTTTCTGCATCCAATCCAAACCCTGATTTCTGGTTCTTTGTTGGTTAATAGTGCTCCTGATGGGTAAATGTTTTCTGCAACCATCATCGTTGACTCCTTCTGGTTCTCTGTTGGGTAATAGTGCTCCTGATGGGTAAATGTTTCTGCATCCAATCCAAACCCTGATTTCTGGTTCGCTGTTAGTTAATAGTGCTCCTGATGGGTAAATGTTTTCTGCAGCCATCATCATTGACTCCTTCTAGGTTCTCTGTTGGTTAATACAGTTAGTGCTTCTTTCTGCAGCCATCATCATTGACCCCTTCTGGTTCTCTGTTAGTTAATAGTGCTCCTGATGGGTAAATGTTTCTGCATCCATCATCATTGACTCCTTCTGGTTCTCTGTTGGGTAATAGTGCTCCTGATGGGTAAATGTTTCTGCATCCAATCCAAACCCTGATTTCTGGTTCTCTGTTGGTTAATAGTGCTCCTGATAGGTAAACCTTTCTGCATCCAATCCAAACCCTGATTTCTGGTTCTCTGTTGGTTAATAGTGCTCCTGATAGGTAAACCTTTCTGCATCCAATCCAAACCCTGACTTCTGGTTCTCTGTTGGTTAATAGTGCTCCTGATGGGTAAATGTTTTCTGCAGCCATCATCATTGACTCCTTCTGGTTCTCTGTTGGGTAATAGTGCTCCTGATGGGTAAATGTTTTCTGCATCCAATCCAAACCCTGATTTCTGGTTCTCTGTTGGTTAATAGTGCTCCTGATGGGTAAATGTTTTCTGCAACCATCATCATTGACTCCTGGTTCTCTGTTGGTTAATAGTGCTCCTGATGGGTAAACCTTTTCTGCATCCAATCCAAACCCTGACTTCTGGTTCTCTGTTGGTTAATAGTGCTCCTGATGGGTAAATGTTTCTGCATCCAATCCAAACCCTGACTTCTGGTTCTCTGTTGGTTAATAGTGCTCCTGATGGGTAAATGTTTCTGCATCCAATCCAAACCCTGATTTCTGGTTCTCTGTTAGTTAATAGTGCTCCTGATGGGTAAACCTTTCTGCATCCAATCCAAACCCTGACTTCTGGTTCTCTGTTGGTTAATAGTGCTTCTGATGGGTAAATGTTTTCTGCAGCCATCATCATTGACTCCTTCTGGTTCTCTGTTGGTTAATACAGTTAGTGCTTCTTTCTGCAGCCATCATCATTGACCCCTTCTGGTTCTCTGTTAGTTAATAGTGCTCCTGATGGGTAAATGTTTCTGCATCCAATCCAAACCCTGACTTCTGGTTCTCTGTTGGTTAATAGTGCTCCTGATGGGTAAATGTTTTCTGCAACCATCATCATTGACTCCTTCTGGTTCTCTGTTGGTTAATAGTGCTCCTGATGGGCAAATGTTTTCTGCAGCCATCATCATTGACTCCTTCTGGTTCTCTGTTGGTTAATAGTGCTCCTGATGGGTAAATGTTTTCTGCAACCATCATCATTGACCCCTTCTGGTTCTCTGTTGGTTAATAGTGCTCCTGATGGGCAAATGTTTTCTGCAACCATCATCATTGACCCCTTCTGGTTCTCTGTTGGTTAATAGTGCTCCTGATGGGTAAACCTTTCTGCATCCAATCCAAACCCTGACTTCTGGTTCTCTGTTGGTTAATAGTGCTCCTGATGGGTAAATGTTTCTGCATCCAATCCAAACCCTGATTTCTGGTTCTCTGTTTGTTAATAGTGCTCCTGATGGGTAAATGTTTTCTGCAGCCATCATCATTGACTCCTTCTAGGTTCTCTGTTGGTTAATACAGTTAGTGCTTCTTTCTGCAGCCATCATCATTGACCCCTTCTGGTTCTCTGTTGGTTAATAGTGCTCCTGATAGGTAAACCTTTCTGCATCCAATCCAAACCCTGACTTCTGGTTCTCTGTTGGGTAATAGTGCTCCTGATGGGTAAATGTTTCTGCATCCAATCCAAACCCTGATTTCTGGTTCTCTGTTGGTTAATAGTGCTCCTGATGGGTAAACCTTTCTGCATCCAATCCAAACCCTGACTTCTGGTTCTCTGTTGGTTAATAGTGCTCCTGATGGGTAAATGTTTTCTGCAGCCATCATCATTGACTCCTTCTAGGTTCTCTGTTGGTTAATACAGTTAGTGCTTCTTTCTGCAGCCATCATCATTGACCCCTTCTGGTTCTCTGTTAGTTAATAGTGCTCCTGATGGGTAAATGTTTTCTGCAGCCATCATCATTGACTCCTTCTAGGTTCTCTGTTGGTTAATACAGTTAGTGCTTCTTTCTGCAGCCATCATCATTGACCCCTTCTGGTTCTCTGTTAGTTAATAGTGCTCCTGATGGGTAAATGTTTTCTGCAGCCATCATCATTGACTCCTTCTAGGTTCTCTGTTGGTTAATACAGTTAGTGCTTCTTTCTGCAGCCATCATCATTGACCCCTTCTAGTTTTCTGTTGGTTAATAGTGCTTCTGATGGGTAAATGTTTTCTGCAGCCATCATCATTGACTCCTTCTGGTTCTCTGTTGGTTAATACAGTTAGTGCTTCTTTCTGCAGCCATCATCATTGACCCCTTCTGGTTCTCTGTTGGTTAATAGTGCTCCTGATGGGTAAACCTTTCTGCATCCAATCCAAACCCTGATTTCTGGTTCTCTGTTGGTTAATAGTGCTCCTGATGGGTAAACCTTTCTGCATCCAATCCAAACCCTGACTTCTGGTTCTCTGTTGGTTAATAGTGCTCCTGATGGGTAAATGTTTTCTGCAGCCATCATCATTGACTCCTTCTGGTTCTCTGTTGGTTAATAGTGCTCCTGATGGGTAAATTTTTTCTGCAGCCATCATCATTGACCCCTTCTGGTTCTCTGTTGGTTAATAGTGCTCCTGATGGGTAAATGTTTTCTGCAGCCATCATCATTGACTCCTTCTGGTTCTCTGTTGGGTAATAGTGCTCCTGATGGGTAAATGTTTTCTGCATCCAATCCAAACCCTGATTTCTGGTTCTCTGTTGGTTAATAGTGCTCCTGATGGGTAAATGTTTCTGCATCCAATCCAAACCCTGATTTCTGGTTCTCTGTTGGTTAATAGTGCTCCTGATGGGTAAATGTTTTCTGCAGCCATCATCATTGACTCCTTCTGGTTCTCTGTTGGTTAATACAGTTAGTGCTTCTTTCTGCAGCCATCATCATTGACCCCTTCTGGTTCTCTGTTGGGTAATAGTGCTCCTGATGGGTAAATGTTTCTGCATCCAATCCAAACCCTGACTTCTGGTTCTCTGTTGGTTAATAGTGCTCCTGATGGGTAAATGTTTTCTGCAACCATCATCATTGACTCCTTCTGGTTCTCTGTTGGTTAATAGTGCTCCTGATGGGCAAATGTTTTCTGCAGCCATCATCATTGACTCCTTCTGGTTCTCTGTTGGTTAATAGTGCTCCTGATGGGTAAATGTTTTCTGCAACCATCATCATTGACCCCTTCTGGTTCTCTGTTGGTTAATAGTGCTCCTGATGGGCAAATGTTTTCTGCAACCATCATCATTGACCCCTTCTGGTTCTCTGTTGGTTAATAGTGCTCCTGATGGGTAAACCTTTCTGCATCCAATCCAAACCCTGACTTCTGGTTCTCTGTTGGTTAATAGTGCTCCTGATGGGTAAATGTTTCTGCATCCTATCCAAACCCTGACTTCTGGTTCTCTGTTGGTTAATAGTGCTCCTGATGGGTAAATGTTTCTGCATCCAATCCAAACCCTGATTTCTGGTTCTCTGTTGGTTAATAGTGCTCCTGATGGGTAAATGTTTTCTGCAGCCATCATCATTGACTCCTTCTAGGTTCTCTGTTGGTTAATACAGTTAGTGCTTCTTTCTGCAGCCATCATCATTGACCCCTTCTGGTTCTCTGTTGGTTAATAGTGCTCCTGATAGGTAAACCTTTCTGCATCCAATCCAAACCCTGACTTCTGGTTCTCTGTTGGGTAATAGTGCTCCTGATGGGTAAATGTTTCTGCATCCAATCCAAACCCTGATTTCTGGTTCTCTGTTGGTTAATAGTGCTCCTGATGGGTAAATGTTTTCTGCAGCCATCATCATTGACTCCTTCTAGGTTCTCTGTTGGTTAATACAGTTAGTGCTTCTTTCTGCAGCCATCATCATTGACCCCTTCTGGTTCTCTGTTGGTTAATAGTGCTCCTGATAGGTAAACCTTTCTGCATCCAATCCAAACCCTGACTTCTGGTTCTCTGTTGGGTAATAGTGCTCCTGATGGGTAAATGTTTCTGCATCCAATCCAAACCCTGATTTCTGGTTCTCTGTTGGTTAATAGTGCTCCTGATAGGTAAACCTTTCTGCATCCAATCCAAACCCTGACTTCTGGTTCTCTGTTGGTTAATAGTGCTCCTGATGGGTAAATGTTTTCTGCAGCCATCATCATTGACTCCTTCTAGGTTCTCTGTTGGTTAATACAGTTAGTGCTTCTTTCTGCAGCCATCATCATTGACCCCTTCTGGTTCTCTGTTAGTTAATAGTGCTCCTGATGGGTAAATGTTTTCTGCAGCCATCATCATTGACTCCTTCTAGGTTCTCTGTTGGTTAATACAGTTAGTGCTTCTTTCTGCAGCCATCATCATTGACCCCTTCTGGTTCTCTGTTAGTTAATAGTGCTCCTGATGGGTAAATGTTTTCTGCAGCCATCATCATTGACTCCTTCTAGGTTCTCTGTTGGTTAATACAGTTAGTGCTTCTTTCTGCAGCCATCATCATTGACCCCTTCTAGTTTTCTGTTGGTTAATAGTGCTTCTGATGGGTAAATGTTTTCTGCAGCCATCATCATTGACTCCTTCTGGTTCTCTGTTGGTTAATACAGTTAGTGCTTCTTTCTGCAGCCATCATCATTGACCCCTTCTGGTTCTCTGTTGGTTAATAGTGCTCCTGATGGGTAAACCTTTCTGCATCCAATCCAAACCCTGATTTCTGGTTCTCTGTTGGTTAATAGTGCTCCTGATGGGTAAACCTTTCTGCATCCAATCCAAACCCTGACTTCTGGTTCTCTGTTGGTTAATAGTGCTCCTGATGGGTAAATGTTTTCTGCAGCCATCATCATTGACTCCTTCTGGTTCTCTGTTGGTTAATAGTGCTCCTGATGGGTAAATTTTTTCTGCAGCCATCATCATTGACCCCTTCTGGTTCTCTGTTGGGTAATAGTGCTCCTGATGGGTAAATGTTTTCTGCAGCCATCATCATTGACTCCTTCTGGTTCTCTGTTGGGTAATAGTGCTCCTGATGGGTAAATGTTTCTGCATCCAATCCAAACCCTGATTTCTGGTTCTCTGTTGGTTAATAGTGCTCCTGATAGGTAAACCTTTCTGCATCCAATCCAAACCCTGATTTCTAGTTCTCTGTTGGTTAATAGTGCTCCTGATGGGTAAACCTTTTCTGCATCCAATCCAAACCCTGATTTCTGGTTCTCTGTTGGTTAATAGTGCTCCTGATGGGTAAATGTTTTCTGCAACCATCATCATTGACTCCTACTGGTTCTCTGTTGGTTAATAGTGCTCCTGATGGGTAAATGTTTCTGCATCCAATCCAAACCCTGATTTCTGGTTCTCTGTTGGTTAATAGTGCTCCTGATGGGTAAATGTTTTCTGCAACCATCATCATTGACTCCTACTGGTTCTCTGTTGGTTAATAGTGCTCCTGATGGGTAAATGTTTCTGCATCCAATCCAAACCCTGATTTCTGGTTCTCTGTTGGTTAATAGTGCTCCTGATGGGTAAATGTTTTCTGCAACCATCATCATTGACTCCTTCTGGTTCTCTGTTGGGTAATAGTGCTCCTGATGGGTAAATGTTTTCTGCAACCATCATCATTGACTCCTTCTGGTTCTCTGTTGGTTAATAGTGCTCCTGATGGGTAAATGTTTCTGCATCCAATCCAAACCCTGATTTCTGGTTCTCTGTTGGTTAATAGTGCTCCTGATGGGTAAATGTTTCTGCATCCAATCCAAACCCTGATTTCTGGTTCTCTGTTGGTTAATAGTGCTCCTGATGGGTAAACCTTTTCTGCATCCAATCCAAACCCTGATTTCTGGTTCTCTGTTGGTTAATAGTGCTCCTGATGGGTAAATGTTTTCTGCAACCATCATCATTGACTCCTACTGGTTCTCTGTTGGTTAATAGTGCTCCTGATGGGTAAATGTTTCTGCATCCAATCCAAACCCTGATTTCTGGTTCTCTGTTGGTTAATAGTGCTCCTGATGGGTAAATGTTTTCTGCAACCATCATCATTGACTCCTACTGGTTCTCTGTTGGTTAATAGTGCTCCTGATGGGTAAATGTTTCTGCATCCAATCCAAACCCTGATTTCTGGTTCTCTGTTGGTTAATGGTGCTCCTGATGGGTAAATGTTTTCTGCAACCATCATCATTGACTCCTTCTGGTTCTCTGTTGGGTAATAGTGCTCCTGATGGGTAAATGTTTTCTGCAACCATCATCATTGACTCCTTCTGGTTCTCTGTTGGTTAATAGTGCTCCTGATGGGTAAATGTTTCTGCATCCAATCCAAACCCTGATTTCTGGTTCTCTGTTGGTTAATAGTGCTCCTGATGGGTAAACCTTTCTGCATCCAATCCAAACCCTGACTTCTGGTTCTCTGTTGGTTAATAGTGCTCCTGATGGGTAAACCTTTCTGCATCCAATCCAAACCCTGACTTCTGGTTCTCTGTTGGTTAATAGTGCTCCTGATGGGTAAACCTTTCTGCATCCAATCCAAACCCTGACTTCTGGTTCTCTGTTGGTTAATAGTGCTCCTGATGGGTAAACCTTTCTGCATCCAATCCAAACCCTGACTTCTGGTTCTCTGTTGGTTAATAGTGCTCCTGATGGGTAAATGTTTTCTGCAGCCATCATCATTGACTCCTTCTGGTTCTCTGTTGGGTAATAGTGCTCCTGATGGGTAAATGTTTTCTGCATCCAATCCAAACCCTGATTTCTGGTTCTCTGTTGGTTAATAGTGCTCCTGATGGGTAAATGTTTTCTGCAGCCATCATCATTGACTCCTTCTGGTTCTCTGTTGGTTAATACAGTTAGTGCTTTTTTCTGCAGCCATCATCATTGACTCCTTCTGGTTCTTTGTTGGTTAATAGTGCTCCTGATGGGTAAATGTTTTCTGCAGCCATCATCATTGACTCCTTCTGGTTCTCTGTTGGGTAATAGTGCTCCTGATGGGTAAATGTTTCTGCATCCAATCCAAACCCTGATTTCTGGTTCTCTGTTGGTTAATAGTGCTCCTGATGGGTAAATGTTTTCTGCAACCATCATCATTGACTCCTACTGGTTCTCTGTTGGTTAATAGTGCTCCTGATGGGTAAATGTTTCTGCATCCAATCCAAACCCTGATTTCTGGTTCTCTGTTGGTTAATAGTGCTCCTGATGGGTAAACCTTTCTGCATCCAATCCAAACCCTGATTTCTGGTTCTCTGTTGGTTAATAGTGCTCCTGATGGGTAAACCTTTCTGCATCCAATCCAAACCCTGACTTCTGGTTCTCTGTTGGTTAATAGTGCTCCTGATGGGTAAATGTTTTCTGCAGCCATCATCATTGACTCCTTCTGGTTCTCTGTTGGGTAATAGTGCTCCTGATGGGTAAATGTTTTCTGCATCCAATCCAAACCCTGATTTCTGGTTCTCTGTTGGTTAATAGTGCTCCTGATGGGTAAATGTTTTCTGCAGCCATCATCATTGACTCCTTCTGGTTCTCTGTTGGTTAATACAGTTAGTGCTTCTTTCTGCAGCCATCATCATTGACTCCTTCTGGTTCTTTGTTGGTTAATAGTGCTCCTGATGGGTAAATGTTTTCTGCAGCCATCATCATTGACTCCTTCTGGTTCTCTGTTGGGTAATAGTGCTCCTGATGGGTAAACCTTTTCTGCATCCATCCAAACCCTGATTTAATCAGAGTAATGTGCAAACCTATTCAAAAGTTTAGTCACTTGTTAATTAATCTGGTCTAAATTATATATCTGTCTGGGCAACAGGTTTTCAATTAAGACAAGTTGCACTGTAGTTGATTAATTTTATTTTAGGAGGGAAAATGCAACAACCAACTACCTAGCAATAATTGGTGTTCTAAGGGACGATCAGCCAATATTCGGTTGGAGAATACTAAAGGAATATGGGCAGCCATGGTTGGAAGATATGACTTCCAAGTGGTTGTATCCTCTCGATGTTCTCTGACAGAGAAAGTAGCGAGTACCTTTACAGGTAACCTATATCCTGACTATTCCGACTACAGTTTTGTCATGCATCTCTGCTGTCATTTTCATTTACTTGTTAATTTTCCAGCAGAAAGTAGATGATTTTCACATTGTACTCAAGACTTTCTACATTAATAAAATACTTGATGCCAACAAAATGGTAGTCAGAGAATCCTCTGCTGTCCAACACTTTTTTTTAGCCTTTGACTGGAGTGTGGGATGTCAGAGAGCTCTCAATAGCTGAAAATTGCTAAATACTGTTAAACTTTATTCTAATGCAACAATAATTGTATTGTAACTATAAAAAAAATACTGAGTAAGACATACATGTACTAAAACAAAGTGGTTAATGTAGTTAGTCATCTTCTATTGACAGTCAACACTGAGGTTGTGTGTTCAAGTCTTGCTGTAGTCAGGGTGTGCTTGATTGTTATCTTAATTAAAAAGGATTGCCAGTTTTCCTATTGAAGATCTTTGATTTTCAATGGTTTTCAACTAGTCCTTTAGTTTCCTCCCCCAATAAAAGACTTGACACCATGATACTGCTTAAAATTAATGAAAGTGGCGTTAAACTTTTTTCTGATAAACATGTACATTTGCTCACATCAATCTATTATAAGTGTCCAACACTTACATCATATTCCAACAATGACTTAATGTTGCTAATTTTTTGCAGTTTCAGAAAAAGAAAAAGAAACAGATGTTATCGATAACAACACAATGATCTTAATTGGAGCCATCTTGGGCTGTGTCATTATCTGTATGGGGATGTTCATTATGTTCTTAGTCTGGTATATTAAACGGCAGGCGATTCTGTCTCAACAAAGTGCTACCAGTCTGCATCGTACTGTCTCACAAGGTATGTTAATAAACTAGTAGCATTTCCCCTTACTCTTTCTCTTACGCCTACCCCCAAATAAATTGGATAGAATATCTCCAAGCAGAAAAATCTTGTTGAGACTAATTAATCAACAAAATATTTTTAAATGGTTTTTGTTTTTCATAGTGGCATTTTTTCCTCTTTTTTTGTTTGTTTGTATTTTGGGCCTATGTGGTTGTTACAGAAGTTAGTCCTGTCAACACTGAGGTTAAAGTCTTACTGTGGGCAGGGTTTACTAAACCCCAACCTGAATTAACAAGGATTGCAAATTTTCCTGCAGAAGGTCAGGGTTTTCAACTGGTATTCCTGCATGCTACCTTCGAAAAACTGGAGGCCATAATACAGCTGAAAATTGCTGGAATATCTTACTCGCTCAAACAAACAATAATTGTTGACTATTATATAAAATGTATATGCCTGTACAATTAGAAACAGAATGTACATGTAGGTGTATATCAGCACGCAGTACATTTATGAAAAGCTATGTGCACCAAATAAAAACGGTGAAATTAACAGTACATAATGAAAGCTTTATACACCATGTGTACTCATAACAATAACAACGCATACATCTACAGTATACACTGTATCAGAAATATCCATGTAGTGTTATTACGTATAAAGTTACAAGAGTAAATAGAAGTATATGCCAATCCATACGGAAGTTTTGTTATATGGCACAATGCTTATAAGCTGATTCAGTCATACTAATGTTAATTGAATGGACCTCTACATGGTTGTCTGATTTTAATCAGTAGCTAATCACAAACTGTATTTAATGCTTAGTTGAGGGTCTTCTACAAAGATGCATTATTATACCACCACTTCAAAGAAGAGGGGGGTATATTGGTTTACCCCTGTCTGTCCTTCCATTCGCAACAGTTTTCTCAGCAACTGCTTATTACAACCACTTGAAATTTTATATGTGACCTTACCATGTAGTCCTATATTGCTGGAACAGATTTTAGCTCTGTCGCGTATCTACTTCCTGTTTACCGACTTGGTCAATTCAATTATGTGAATAGTGGGGGTATACTGAGTGAGCAGTAGCTCACAAATTACTAGTTTTATTTGACACATTACCCAGTTGAAATATGTACCATTAAACCATTGAAGGCAGACTTTGTTTCAAACTTCTCAATTAAACTTCAAAGTCCGTCCAATTGTAATTCCAAGTCCCTGAAAGGGAAAGTACATGCATTCTTCTCTACAAAAATGTGTTTTTTGTTCTTTGGTCTGATGGATACAGGCATTTTGGATTTTTTTAACTATTAAACTTCTTTTAACTGGATTGTACATATTCAGTACCTGGCTGTATGTATAAACATTATTGATTACAATATATTTTTAAACAACAATAAACACTGGTGTCAATAATAATGCCAGAAAGGGGGGGGGGGGGGGTTGGCCTCATTGGCCAAGTGGTTAAGGTAGTAGTTTGTCTACTATTTATCATATGGTCTGTCCACACTAAGGTTGTGGGTTCAAATCTAGCTGTGGGAAGGGTGTACTCCACTCCAATCTTTATTGACAAGGATTACCAGTTTACCTGCCGAAGGTCAGGGGTATCCTCTGGTTTGTCTTGATATACTGTAACCGAAAAATTGATGAAAGTGTCGTTAAACGTCATTTAAACAAACACTAATAAACTCTTTTTTGTAGGTTCAAATTGTTATTGGTCTCTAAGTTACTAAGTTTATTTCTCATTTACAGGAAGTGCTGTGTATCATGCTGTGCAGGAGTCATGTGACGGTCATGTGACATCAGAGCCAATACAAGTAACTGACAAACTGCTAGGAGATGATGATGAAAGTCATCGTGTATGGAATCAACCTACAGCACCACCTATTGAGGAAGACTGTGATAAGGAAAGACCACCCAGTTATCACGAAACATGTATTCCGCCCAGTTATGAAAATACCAGCCCTAATAGAGGACGGGAAATAATATAATCATGAAATAGTACACCGCAATTTAAACAACTTTATGACTACATATTATTTATTTTTGGTTAGATATAATGCTATCTAGAAACAAAATTTAAAGAAAAAATAACACCACTTAACAAGGTCGTTAGTGTTGAACGACAAGAATTCATTTTACTCTTGCGTATGCTTCACAAAACATAGGTCTTTTTTTTAAGGAGCGATAAGTTCATGGAATTTTTTGTAATTGTATTCCATATTAGGCTTGTGCATTTATTAAAATTGTGTACATATTTTTTGCTTCAAAACAGGTGTATTTGTGTATTCATGTGGTTTATGAAGAGGAAGTGTTTTATTGATGTTTTTATGATGTTATTAAGTTTTTTGCAATTACATTTAACAAGCAAATATTGAAAGGCCATCTTTGAATATTGGTCTTCTTTTACAGAGTGGCTACTATTATCTTCTTGTGTACTACATAATTCTAACAATAGGTTGTGATTTTTTGTGATTTTTTTTTTAAACTGCAAAAGGATGTGTATCCCAATATAACCTCACACCTTACCCACACACACGTATACCATAGAATATAAACCTTCACACCTTACCCACACACATGCATACCATAGAATTGTAGAACAAGGTGGTTATGTAAGAGCCAGGGGTCAGGAAACTCTCATACATTTATTTGCAGGACAGGACTGAAATTTACACTAAAATGAGCTCAAATCGGACATCTAATATTTTACATGGTAAAAATAATCCTTTTGTCTGTTTTAATACCTTTAATTTCTGTGTGATAGAAATATAAGTATTAAAAATCAACCCAAATGCTATTTCCTGTCACTGATGTGTTTATTGGCCACTGTCGGGTGATTACGTAATAAGATCAACTGGTGACAATCTAGTTGTAAGACAGATCTGTTTCATCCATTTCATAAAACATACTACTGCAACAACATTTTGAAGCAGCGAAAATCTTATTCAGAGTCTAAGGATATAAGTCAATTATGGGATTTCACAAACAAGGAAGTTAATCTAAATTGTGGCCAGATAAGTATTAAATAGAGACAGATCAAAGGGAAATAATTCACTTTTGCAAGACAAAAAATAGGCCAGTCATTGATCATTGTCAAGATTTATTTTATAATTGTAACTGAGTTGTATGTGTAATACATGTATAAATTAGTAACATAATTGGGTATAAAGGTAAGGTTGTTAATATTTTATTATTTCAAGTTTGGTGATATTTTTTTCTTTTTAATTGTAATTAATTGCCACTTCAAATTTTACAATGTATTTATATATGTTTAAATGTTTCTGCATAATAATTAAGTTTAACGTTTTTGTTATGAAATCTTCTTTTCCTACCATGACACCAAGAAGTGTGCATAATATTTTCACAAGGTTTTATGCCTTGTTAATTATTTGTAATCATCTTAAACCAATTTTTAATTTCACAGAATTAATTTTATGTGGTGTAAAAATACTTTGGACATCCAGGACAACAAATATGATCATGTGGTCAATTGTGGTCCAGATACTTTAAGTACATTGTTTCTATATAATGAATGTAATAAATGTGTAAAGTAAATGAAATTGATAATTAAACCTTGCTAGAAGTGGTTTTACACATTTTTAATTGCATAAATTTATAGTATGTAAATTATGATTTGAACATTTATTGAATTGGCTGTTTATGAATTATGAGTCAATTCCAGCTGGTAGAAAAATTTATGACTTACAATCTGAAAATAGTTTAAGCAATCAATTTTATATTAATTTGTTAATCATGATTAGTATAATCAATGTGTGTAAATAATGATTGTGATTTACTCGATTTTGTGTTCTTACAACTGTGTATACTGTAAACTAATTAATATTCTTGTAAGCAAACTTTTATTCAATGGACTGATTTGAGGTTTCAAATTTTTACAAAATTGACATGAATGAAAACAAATATATTTAATCTATCCCAATCATTCACCTTTTCCCTTTTTAGCTCACCTGACCCAAAGGGTCATGTGAGCTATTGTTATCACTTTGCGTCCGTCGGCGTCGTCGGCGGCGTCGTCGGCGTATGTAAACTTATTACATTTTAATCTTCTTCTCTGAAACCACTTGGCCAATTGAAACCAAACTTGGCCATAATGTTCATTGGATGGACCTTTACAAAGTTTGTGTTTTTTATTTTGATTGGTAAACCAATATGGCCGCCACCTCAAGACTTAGTTTAACATAGGACCCTATGGGAAAAAAGTTTAAAAGGGCTTCTTCTCTGAAACCGTTTAACCAATCAAAACAAAACTTACTAGCAATATTGTTTGGATGGTCCTCTATAAAGTTTGTGTTTTTGATGGGAATTGGAAATTCAAAATGGCCGCCACCGCAGGACTTAGTTTAACATAGAACTCTATGGGAAAAAGTTTTAAAAGGCTTCTTCTCTGAAACCGGTTAATCAATGGAAACAAAAACTTACTAGCAATATTGTTTAGATGGTCCTCTATAAAGTTTGTGTTTTTTATGGCAATTGGAAATTCAAAATGGCTGCCACCGCAGGACTTAATTTAACATTGGACCCTATGGGAAAAAGTTTGAAAGGCTTCTTTTCTGAAACCGGTCAACCAATGGAAACAAAACTTACTAGAAATATTGTTTGGATGGTCCTCTATAAAGTTAATGTTTTTTTATCCCAATCGGAAATTCAAAATGGCCGCCACTGCAGGACTTGGTTTAACATTCAACCCTATGAGAAAAAAGTTTAAAAGGGCTTCTTCTCTGAAACCGTTTAACCAATCAAAACAAAACTTACTAGCAATATTGTTTGGATGGTCCTCTATAAAGTTTATGTTTTTTATGGCAATTGGAAATTCAAAATGGCCGCTACCGCAGGACTTAGTTTAACATAGGACCCTATGGGAAAAAGTTTTAAAAGGCTTCTTCTCTGAAACCGGTTAATCAATGGAAACAAAAATTTACTAGCAATATTGTTTGGATGGTCCTCTATAAAGTTTATGTTTTTTATGGCAATTGGAAATTCAAAATGGCCGCTACCGCAGGACTTAGTTTAACATAGGACCCTATGGGAAAAAGTTTTTAAAGGCTTCTTCTCTGAAACCGGTTAATCAATTGAAACAAAAACTTACTAGCAATATTGTTTGGATGGTCCTTTATAAAGTTAATGTTTTTTATGGCAATTGGAAATTCAAAATGGCCACCACCGCCGCAGGACTTAGTTTAACATTGGACCCTATGGGCAAATAAAAAAAATCTTCTCTATACAACCGGTTAACCAATGAAACAAAGCTTTCTAGTAATATTGTTTGCATGGTCCTAATTAAAGTTTATTGAAAATTACAGGACTAACTTTAACATCAGGGAAATGCCATCTTCATTTCCTATAAAATCAGGTGAGCGATACAGGCTCTTAAGAGCCTCTGGTTGTGTATATAAACTTTCTTGATTGTAATCTTCACAAACCATGAAAATTTATATCACATAAAATTTTATCAGTTTAGGGTATTTAGTCTGTGCTTGTTACATCAATTAAATTTCTGTTTGTTTTGGATTTTTTACATTTTATGTATTACCTGTTGCAATAATTTAATCACAAGTGTTCACATTAAAATCTTCTGAATTCTGACACGTTTTTTGCTGGTTCTCAACAGATTAAAATTTATAATTTAATTAGGTAATGATGTTGTATTGCAGTTCTTCTATTTGTGGCTCCGGTTTTTTTTTATTAGCATGAAGGAAATTTAAATGTACAATCGATACACTTTAAGCCGTAATCCACAAACCCAAAACCAAACAATTCATTGGTGCATGCTTGTTGTACTTTTTTTATTTGACAATCTTATGTTTTAAGTACATTTGTGTATAACCCTGTTAACAATAATTTGTTTGTATGATTTATTAAATAAAGCAAACAATTAATTTGCATTATTATAAATGTTAGTTGTGTTCATAATGTTGTATGCAAATGAGTAATCTCCCATTAGAAAGATTATTTAGAGTTATTTCCCTTTCTTTACTAAGTTGTATCATGTGATTAAAATTTTATTTGTTTTTGTTTATCTTAATTAGTCAGTATTGTTTTAGTCTTTTAAATGCATACAGTTTACCCCATTAAATTAAGAAACTAATTGTATCCCATTAAAAACTTGTGTGAAATTCAGCTAGGGGAGATAACTATCCCATAGTGCATGAGTTATGTTGCATTTAAGTGAAATTAACTTATTGCTTGGTCTTGTTAGTTTTTTTTTTACAGTTAATTGAAAATGTGACTGTTGTTTATTTCATGATGGGCTAGTATCTGTTTTTGCAGCTTTATTTATAAGCCATACTTGTTCCTCATTGAATTTTCAGATCTTTATCTGTAACAACATTTTATTCTGGTAAAAAAATGAAATCTCTTTACACTTCATTGGAAGATAATGTATTTTATATATATTTAACAAAGTTATTATTAATATAATGAATTTTACAGTTTAAATAATATATATTACAAAGATAACAATCATTTAAATGAGGTGGATTTTCATTTATTGTGTGTAGTTTACCTACTTTGTTAACTGAAAGAGGAAAGAGACTGTGTCCATGATGTCATGAAGCATCTTATTTTTAAATAAATGTTTTTCATTTTATACAAAGACTTCCTGAATCTATTGAGATGTTTTTTTGTTAAAATTGTCAGTTAAACCTATATATTGGGGTTGCTAAATTTTACCTAATGGTTGTACAGATTTGTAAAAAATACTAATTGTGTTCAGTGTATAGTTGTTAAACAAAGTTTAGGAGTTATTTTCTCATGTAAGACGTAAATTTATTTGTCTAACTTTTGTCTGTTCTTCTAGTTGTATGTCCTTACCAAATCAATGGATCATTGTTTTGTCTCTGTTTACTTTCATGGAAAACTTAGACTTATAGTCACCATAGATTAGTAATAATGGGAATGAATATTATTATGGGTTGGGCAATGGGCAGACAATTCTATACAGTACAAATGGGCAGATAACTCTTTACAGGACAAATTTGGGGTTTATAAATAGGGTTGTAAATATGTTTATTAATTAGTGATACCAAATCTTGGAGATTTGATGTTATATGTTGTAATGTTTTTTTTATGTCAGGTCTCTGACTTTAATCTCTACCATTTTATATTTATTTGTTTGCAATATTATTATTTTGAAATAAAGATTTTAATGAGTAATGTTTTTATGTTACATTATTATTTATTGTATCCAAATTTCTTAAAATTAAAAGATTGTAATGGATAGAGATTACTGAGCTACAGCACAAACTGATAGGGAAAAGCACTGCTGTTATGGTCAAGTTTCATCCTTATAAACACAGCATCTGCTTGGAATGTCTCTGTAATGTTAATTTTGCATTACGGTTCATCAAATTCTGTTGCATGAATGATATATAGACGTTTTCTTTTCTGTATAATATCTGATATCTTTGCCTTTCTTCCTCCCCTAATAAGAACTGGATAACATGATATAGCTGAAAAATTGAAAGTGGCATTAAACTCCACAAAACTTCAGGTCACCCGTAACATGTTATCAAAGTTTCATATTGATTGGACATTACATCTCCGAGAAAATGTGCGGACAAGATTGTATGGAAAGAAAAAAGAAAGAAAGAGGAAGAAGAATAATCAGAAACAGAGCAAAAACAATACGTCTCCCAAACTTTCATTTGGAGCCATAATAAAAACATATAGGATAGACAGGTTTTAGACATGTTCAGCATGTATACAAAAAACAAGTTCAAGACAAAATACAATAAAAAAATTTAAAACAGGCCTAGTCGTTTACAGCAACTGTGATTCCGTCAGCTCATCCTCCTCGTACTGCTTCATTGCCTGATGTAGTCTACCCTGTAACTCCTTATATATTGTTATCGCAGTAGTTGTTGTTCACAAATCAGACTTTGAGTCAAAGTTAGAAGGTCAGCCTCCCATTGAAGTGCTGGAATATGTTGTTAGAAAGACGCTTTGATTTTGTCACTGTCTTTATTAATTCTGGTGTGCCATCCTAAAAAGATAAATGAAACAAAAATTAAAACTGTTGACAATGAAGTGTATTCAATTTGAAGGAGTTTTCTGTCTGGGATACTGTTGCTAAGTTCAGTTGGTGATTTTGCTGCACTAATAAAAGATAAGGACAAGTTCCCCATCTCTATGTAGTCTCTATGTCTGCGTCGACTCTGTTGGAACACTACAAACAATGCAAACGAATTATGTAGCTCCAAGTTTTACCATATCGCGGTATTGATTCTGTGGTATACCTGTAATTTGATTTAGTATGTTGAAGCATATGTAGTTGCGATCTCTTCACATCGTTCGTCAAGCTATAGGCAGGGTGTGCTAGACTCTAACCATAATTGATCAGGATTGCCAGTTTCAGGGTTAGCGATAGGTACTCAGCCCCACCCTTTAATACTTGGGCGCCACTGTAAAGCGGAAAATTGCAGAAAAGAGCATTAAACACTATTAAAAACTAACAATAAATCATACTATACAGTAATCATAAATGTATACTGAATCGTCTGCATCTTTTTTGTTTTAGTTTTCAATGAATCGTCTGTATATTTTTTGTTTTTGTTTTCAATGAATCGTCTGCATCTTTTTTGTTTTTGTTTTCAAAACTGAATGATACAACGACATAACCAAGATGTTCTAAAATTCTTCTTTGCATGCTAGTTGCGAATTTCATCAGAGAGCTGGCAAACAATAGTGATAGGTTAAAGTTCAGAGCAATGTCCCCATCAATTAATACAAAACAATAGGACACACAACAAACGCTCAACAAAACAACACAAGCAAAAACCAGCGACAAGAACCCAAGGAAATGAGAATCACGCTGATGCTCCAGAAAAGTTATCTAGTACTTATCTGTTGCAACGCACCTGTCGTGTCGCTGGCTGGTCAGTCAGGCTAGAGTAGGTAAAGTTCGATTAAGGATTATACATCACAAACTCTACGACAAACCTACATATACTGCCCTCAATGAAAAAAAATGGTCGCAGCATTCTCCTAGCTCTATAAGAATGTGTTTTGGTCCATTAGGTTCTTGGTGGGCTGTAGTTTTCTGGCTTTAACTCAGGTTCTTGGTGGGCTGTAGTTTTCTGGCTTTAACTCAGGTTCTTGGTGGGCTGTAGCTTTCTGGCTTTAACTCAGGTTCTTGGTGGGCTGTAGTTTTCTGGCTTTAACTCAGGGTCTTGGTGGGCTGTAGTTTTCTGGCTTTAACTCAGGTTCTTGGTCGGCTTTATTTTTTTGCTTTTAACTCAGGTTCTTGGTGGGGTGTAGTTTTCTGGCTTTAACTCAGGTTCTTGGTGGGTTGTAGTTTTCTGGCTTTAACTCATGTTTTTGGTGGGCTTTATTTTTCTGGCTTTAACTCAGGTTCTTGGTGGGCTGTAGTTTTCTGGCTTTAACTCAGGTTCTTGGTGGGCTTTATTTTTCTGGTTTTAACTCAGGTTCTTGGTGGGCTGTAGTTTTCTGGCTTTAACTCAGGTTCTTGGTGGGTTGTAGTTTTCTGGCTTAACTCAGGTTCTTGGTGGGCTTTATTTTTCTGGCTTTAACTCAGGTTCTTGGTGGGCTCTAGTTTTCTGGCTTTAACTCAGGTTTTTGGTGGGCTGTAGTTTTCTGGCTTAAACTCAGGTTCTTGGTGGGTTGTAGTTTTCTGGCTTTAACTCAGGTTCTTGGTGGGCTGTAGTTTTCTGGCTTTAACTCAGGTTCTTGGTGGGCTTTATTTTTCTGGCTTTAACTCAGGTTCTTGGTGGGCTGTAGTTTTCTGGCTTTAACTCAGGTTCTTGGTGGGTTGAAGTTTTCTGGCTTTAACTCAGGTTCTTGGTGGGCTTTATTTTTCTGGCTTTAACTCAGGTTCTTGGTGGGCTCTAGTTTTCTGGTTTTAACTCAGGTTCTTGGTGGGCTGTAGTTTTCTGGCTTAAACTCAGGTTCTTGGTGGGTTGTAGTTTTCTGGCTTTAACTCAGGTTCTTGGTGGGCTTTATTTTTCTGGCTTTAACTCAGGTTCTTGGTGGGCTGTAGTTTTCTGGCTTTAACTCAGGTTCTTGGTGGGCTTTATTTTTCTGGCTTTAACTCAGGTTCTTGGTGGGCTGTAGTTTTCTGGCTTTAACTCAGGTTCTTGGTGGGCTGTAGTTTTCTGGCTTTAACTCCGGTTCTTGGTGGGCTTTATTTTTCTGGCTTTAACTCAGGTTCTTGGTGGGCTGTAGTTTTTTGGCTTTAACTCATGTTCTTGGTGGGCTGTAGTTTTCTGGCTTTAACTCAGGTTCTTGGTGGGCTGTAGTTTTAAGCCTATTAAGCTTTTTCGAAAACAATCATGTTGAAAGTTAAATAAATAAAAAGTTCCGCTAAAAATCTCAAAAATACGTCGGCCACCACTCACTCGTTATGGATAAGGATTTATTGCTAATGCACATTCTGACAAAATGTGTGATTGGATTCAATCATAAGCATCTAGTTCTCAGCGCAAGAATCACTCTTTAACTTCATAGGGAGGCTAGGTTATTGATATTATACACATTTAGTTCTAACCCTGGTGAGATTCTAGTCGTTTGATTTGTGAGATTTACGAACAAATCCAAACGAAATAAAATTTCTGACTGTTTAAATTTGCAGTACACTAACAGACATTTTGACTTTAAACAAAAATTACATGAACACTGGTCGCTTATCCCAATTTTATGAAACAGGTCATATAAACTTATGTGATTCTCGATGAACAAAAAAAACGTACCCTCTGCTCGTGGTTATATGCACTTTAAAATGCAATTACTATATAGACCATCAACACAACTTAATAAAAATTTATAATACGTTGGTGAACTTAATACGAATTTACGTCCTCATCAACAATGTTTCTTGTATAACACCGATCATCTTTAACTTACACGTGACGCATGCGATCTCATACGTGCAACGGTCGCATAAAGGTGCTTTGCAGTTGTGCACTAAACGATTAACTGTCCCGGATAGCAGGGGCGGATGCAGCCTCAAATGAAAGGGGGGGTCCAAATTTGTCATGGTGGCCGAAGACCACCATGCCCACCTCGCAGAGGTCGTATTACGGCAGGGAGCTCTGAACGAAATGGTGTAAAATCCTGCATTCTGACGATTTCCTGACACCTAAAACATGATTTACGATTAGTTATAACTTCTAAGCCGTCGAAAAATAAACATTTATAAAACTGCCAACACAAAAGTAGGGGTCCAGACCCCATGCTTGTCAAAACGAAAGGGGGGGTCCGGACCCCCTGGACCCCCCTCTGGATCCGCCACTGGATAGAAGGCTTGTTGTGAGTGGTCCCTAGTTACGGCTGATTTCTAAGTAGCTAAATTGGTTTCAATATAATGTACAACTGACGTTGTTACGAAAACGACTGAATAAGGTCTTGTTGCTAACTTCGAAAACGTCGAAACATCAGGCAGTGAATGACGGGCTAGACAAATATTTGGGGACAGGCACACAAAATTCGGCCAGGGGATTCTGGAGACAAAACACTCGGGAAGCTTACGAGATCTTGTTTTTTTCTAATGGTATCTAAAAGGAGAGGAATTTTAACTTTGCCAACACGCCTCATTTTAAATGCATAAGTTTTTAGAAGGAAGATAAAAGCGGAGTCATTGGGATTTGTAAATTATTGGTAACATTTATGGTACATATATAAAACTTACATTTGTAGTATCGTGTCTGGACATTATGCGCTGCCTGGGTCGAAGTTTTGCCAGACTTATTAACAAGGTGCATATTGAGAAGAAATTCGCCAAGAAAAACAATGCTGACATCTATGTATAGACAGTAGTATAAAACAACATCTATTTGAGTGCAGGCTGTATAGTTCGGCCTTACGTAGCTACGCCCCTGACTGACGACTTTACATAGACCCCACCCCCTAAATCAAGCACAAACCACTGTCGAATATCAATACAAGTACTAAATTTGTTCAAACTTCTGATTCCGATTGACAGCTAGTCTCCAGTTGTGAACCTATGAAGATAAAGTTTACAAGTTGACTATAAAGAATGAATGTTACATAACAACAAAACTCAGAAAAATTGTCAAAACATGCAATTAGCACTTTACCATTAACAATAGGACATAATTGCTGAACTAATAAATGTCGCCGGCACACTTCATGAGAACTGATCATATTCAACAGATATGAAGTGACAATCATAAACATTTACGGATTAAAGTACTCGTACTCAATATATACTGTGTATGGAGAAGTAGACAAGTTGACTTAAAATGAAAATAATATACATGTAATCCTTAAAAGTTGTTGTCACACAGGCAAGTTATATAATTATACTATGGAAGCTGGCAAAAAATAATGAAGTAATATGAACAAATAGGACTAAATAAACACACACGGCAGAACTGTGCTGGGCTTGAGACGCGGGGTCATATCGTCTATGATATATATAGAGTATGCATTTGATTTAACAAAAGTTAATTTTCTGTACTCTAAGATTGTGGTCTTTTTTTCTGTGGACGGTCACAAAAGAAAGTAAACATAAATATATATATTTGCTTGTATTGGACTTTACGCCACATATGTTTTTATTTGGTAAATAACTGCAAATTTCTAAATGTCGACATGAAAACTAGCAGAACTATATTTGGCTGATGGTTCAAGATATGAATGTCAACAAATTCACAAGGTTGCACTCGATCTACTAAATATAAAACATTATTTCTTATGCCTGATTTTTTCTTAATTCTTCGTTTGTGTTCGTAACAGGATGACGAGGTATATCTAAGCGTTGTATTTGTTTGTTTGTTTACAGATATACTGGATATCTATAGGTTTTGGTATTAATTTTACCTTGACATTCTCTTTCAATGTCAACCACATTCAAGAAGGGGTTGCATGTCATATTACAATACTGACATTTGGAAAATAATACGAAGAAAATGGTATGGCGTAAATCAACGTAATCATTAATATGATCATTTATTTATACATTTCACAACTCATAGTTACGATCTGTGATCGGCATTACGATTTTTTAGACCAGACGTTATTGTTGACCATATTATTGTATTATTGTTGCTATAAGCTGATCATGTCATCCCGTCAGTCCGAAGTTTTATGGCCACTGATCACCCATCGCTAAGGATTTAACGTTGAGGGGAAATCCACCCGCAATTTTGCACAGCGGGTTATTTCTCTTACTAAATCTGACAATTTTCTGAATTTGATTTTTCCTTGACAAAACCGTAAGTACCGGCTTACTCTTCCGGAGTATCTTAGTGCACCCATCAGTCTTGTATATTGGATAAACCACTTTAAGTTTCAGTTCTGTTTTTGGTTTCATCTTGGAGTCGTGTGTCTGATCTCAATTCGGATTTTGTAACTGTCATATTTTAAATGTGAAAAAAATCTCGTATTTTTTGTTTATCAAAAATGGCGTGTGACACGATTATTATCGGTGGCGCAGAATCTTCATCGCTATATTGAGTCACGACATTTCGGTTATTAGTCACACTTAAATCCTTCTGGGCGCCCCACAGTACTCGTGACGTCATTAAACTGACAGCCATACTGCTTGAGCAGTTGTAGAGGTGAAAACGTATATTTCCCATTTTTGTGTACCGTCTCGCTGTAAGAGCGAGGTAAATACGTCGACTGCGATCAATGTGCAGAAATATATTGGTAAGTAATACTGACTGAGTGTCCTTCATATAAAATTGTGTCAAATTTGCCAGAAACGAATCCCAGATGTGATTTTTGTGTATTCTCATTCATTCGATAATGCGTGTTTCGTGTGTGATAAGCGATGGTCATGTTTCTATGTTTAGAAATTGCACAACTAACCGAAATCATGTTATGTTGTTGGAATTTCCAGCTGATAGAAATTGTTTTTAAAACAGGATGTTTACAACAATTCATTTATTTACGGAATTCTTGTCGATCTCGGACTCGAATGTCTAGACCGACTGTTGTCAAGCCAGGAAGCCACCATTTCATAACAGTTAATTTAAAGGTAAAAAAGTAACACATATGTTCGTCTTTCTACATCAGTGTTTTATGATCCAGTGTAAAAAGAATTTGAGTAATCATGAACAGAAAGTAAAATTTATAAAACTGACTAAAATGTCAAGTAGCAGAACAGAAACATGCATGTTGTCACAGTTTAATTTTGCTGGAAAAATAGGACGATTTTTATGTGTTGTACAACAAAAATACTATTGAGATAAAATGTTTAGTCATGAAAATTTGATTATTTGAATAAACAGTATGTCATTGTACAATTGCGAAAGTGTCCCCATTTGTAAATTATTCATTAAATACCCATGGTAAATGAAATAATTATGAGAATCTGATTTGATCATAATATATACTACAGTACAATCATATAAGAGGTAGTTTTGTCTGAAATTTGACTTTAAAAAGGTGGTAAATTAAACCAGAATAATGATTTAATTTATAAATTAATTTCCACCTTGTAAACAGGTCGATTGATTTACATGTATGATTAATATTTTTTACCCATAATTTTTTTAAATCATAAATTTCTTGATAAAATTATGGATTTGACTTTGTTATTTTGTAGTTAAAAACTTTGTGTACCAGACATGCTTGTCCTTAAAAGTAAATACTAAAAGTCACAATGTCTGTAATGATGTTTTTTGCAAAAGAAATAAAAACTGCTTAGGCCATATAAAATTAATTGTTGGTTTCCCCTAACATGACCAGATTTTGTATACCCGGCAGGCAGGCTTTTTTTTAAAGGTACATGTTTTGTATATTATTAAAGTTGAAATTGAGCATGCACCGCCTGATGATTAAATATACCTGTGCATGACTTCAAGTCACCAACTGACACCCCCCTTTCAACTTTAAACGTCTCTCCGGTAGTCTAACTTCTGCAAATTATATTGCAGGATGAATTTTTAGCTATATACCCTTCGTCATCGTGAAGATCAGTAAAAATTTCGTACATTTGCTTTGTATTTAAGAAAGTTTGCATCACCATTGTTTCTATGTTTGTATGGGAGTATTTCAATATGGATGGCCAGGAGGGTGGCGCTTGCCATCCCGGCAGCCATGCTGCTCTGGTTTAGTACAGGTCTGATAAACGCATTACACTAAAGCAATCTATCGCTATGAGTCAAATGATTTAAAATCGGATAACGGAATAACACGTAAAATTTCAGTTCGGTTGTTTAATTTTGTTTTCTTTGAAGTTAAAAAAACATCTGAACCAGCAGGTTTTGAGAGGCCCGGTCGTGTTAGGGTAAACCAACAATCTTTTATTTTGGCATTACAGGGTTTGGTTGAGCTTGTGCTCCTTATGTTTCCGAAAATGTGTAAACTGATTTTCCACAGTTAATCAGCATTCTCAAATTTAGGGATTTTTTTCATGTTGATAGGTCAATTTTCTACAGTAAATTTTGAGTTTAAGTTGGAACAAAAGTGTAAGCTAAGAGCAGGCCATTGTTGTCTGTTCTATACCTTTCAGGCAATGTCTTTGCGGTTGAGGCTTGAAAAGTCTCATGGTTTTCAGAATACCATTGCATTGAACATCATGAAAGCAGCGTAAGCAACCTAAGATCCTTTTAGAAACACAAATTACAATGTAAACTGTTGCAAAATGTAAACAACAGAGGCATAGTATGAAAAATGACTAAAATGCATTTATATGTAGTTATCCAATAACAAGTATTCAGTATTTCTTGGGTACGGTTAAATTTGGTGGAAATGTTGTAAAACAAAAAAACTTAGAATTGTTACATGACTGTCTTTTAGGTGTCACCTGACCTTGACAGAGACATTTTTCTGGTTTCATCCTTGTCTATATTAGAAATAATTAAGTTTAAATTATTTTTATGAGATACATGCTTGGGTATATACTATATTGGATAATTTTCTGAAAACGATGTTCGATTGGGAAAATAAAATCATGAGATGTGTATTGTCTACATCAACATTACTTGGACATTTACAAAAAATGTAGCACCAAGATTAGCAAGACAAGACGCCAAGACGCAAGTCTCTTAATGGGGAATTTGAAACACCAGCAGCATTTTTCAAGTAATCATTGCAGTTCAATCATGCTCAGAAGACTGACTGACTAAACTACTATTAATAAAGAATAGAAAGAAATAAAACAAGCCTTATTGTTCCTTTTTATTAAAAAAACATCCACTGGATCCTTCATTGAACAAAATAATTGTATGCAGCTCTTTGCTGGCCTCCTCTGTAATGTCTGGTACTTGTGAATTATTTGGGACTCACCATTTTCATTTTGCCTAGTTGTGTCAAAACTACACTTTTTTATCCCGCTCTTGCACAACTGGAAATAGCTTTCATGATTTTCTTTCCATTACATTAAGCGGTGCATTAGCGTGATTAGCAGCCATAGAGAAGTATACTGTTGACATAAAACCCCTTCAAATTTTTACCCTCGGCAATTATTTTTGTATTTGTTCTTCAGATATGTCATCACAATGATCAATCATAAATCAGTTGCGTGTGAAATTTGAGCCCCAATAAAAAGCAAGAATATTTGACAAGTTTGATAACTTTAATTAATTGTTTATTAAGAAAAATAGGTTTTTGCAAAAAGTTAATTTTCCTGATGGGAGAGTAAGCACATTGTAGCAGCTACAAAAGGCTAATTTTCCACCCCTGCACTATACTCCATACTTTTCTAGTGGCAGTTAAAATTTGGTTTCCTATGTCCCACATCCCACCCCATTTTCGCGTTGATTTTTTAGAATAGTTTAGTAGGAATCGTGGTTATTAAAATATTAATTTATAAACATAAAAAAGAATAAAGAATGGTAAAAACATAACTGTCTTAAAAATATAGGTTTTAATTAAGTGCACTTGTGTTACTGTTGCATAAGAACTAAAATGTATACTAAAAGTTTTTATAGCATAACAAATAAATATAGCTAGGTAATTTTAATTTTGTCATGTACAGTTAACTTGTTGTCATTCTATGGTACAAGGCAGTGATATTGAGTATACCAGTTTTTACTGGATCAGACTTTAGAGTCCTGTTTGTACAGAGATGAAAAACATGTAAATGTTGCAAAGGTCACCTAGTTTATCACAGATACCAGGTGTGGTGTGTTTACCAATGTAAAACAAAAACTGATAGAGACAAGTATACACTAATTACTGCAACATTGTTAGTTTTTGTCTCCCCCCTGATAACAGAAATAAATTTAGTTCCTTCCGATTGTTTTGTTGTTAATAAATAGTTGTTTACATCAGTTTTGATTGGTCAAAACATTGGTCTATGAATTCTGTGGTTTTAACAAGTTTAACATTCTTCCTTTAAACAGAAACTTTCATAAAATAAATAAATTACCTAATTATTTTTTTGTTTTGTGTTTTTGGCAAAAATCATGGTAAATTGATTTACATGTATGCCAGTATGTGCACTGTGTGTATTGATGATAATTTTACACCAGAAAGGTCATTCAACTTGTATAATCTATAAATACAAAATTTACTAGTAAATATGAACATAATTAATATTGATCAAATCTGTGTTCATTTGACAAGAAATGTCATGTACATGTCCAGTGATTGAGTGTTTCTGTTAAAGAGATAGTTTACTCTTTAAAAATGCTCAGACCCCTTATACTAGTAGCTGAAAAATTACTGAAAGTGGCGTAAAACACCATTCAAACAAACATTTTATATTATTGTCTTACATTTTACCTCCAAAAGTTTCAAATACAAGTGTCAACGGACTGAGCAGTTGTAGATAAGTCATAATGTTTGAAAGTCTGTACTAAGTTATACCATAAATTAAGAATTTGTTGGTTTGTTTGAATGATGTTTAATGCCACTTTAGACATTCATTACTTATTCAGACCTTAAATGTCGACTTGAACAAAAATTTAATGATTTTATTTGCTTGCCAGTTATGTCCTTATTTATAAACATTAACTCTGCATAAAACATAAAGACATGATTTTCTTTGTTAGAATTTTGTTTATTTCTCTGCAATGTTGTACTCATTGAAATTTAAACAAAAATTAAAATATCAATCTGACAAACTATTTATCGTGATGAAACGATTGAAGTCCTGAAAGAATGTTTGTAGGTGGTTTACACAGGTAAAAACAACCAGGTATGAATGAGTTTAAAAATCATGACCTATTTTCCTCATTTTCTCACATTCAAAGTAATGTCAACTGGATCACAGACAATGATTTTGTTGGTTGTTCAACTTCAAGGTAAGTGTTCCTAATTGTCTTGTGTATATGCACAGGATATACTGGTCCGAATACTGTGTCATAAATGGTATTGGGTACATACTGTAGATGTTAGTATTTCACAATGAACACGGGATACTAATGTGATGTCCTCTATTCTGGTAAATGATATTGATTTACACACACAAGGTTTTAAATTTTCACACAAAGACACGGATAAAAACGGATGTGCATATTTAACTTTCATGGTAATTTTTAAAAATATTTGTTTAATTTTCAGATTTCATTCTTTTCTGTTTTTTTTTTAAACTGGACTTTTTTCTATAAAGTCTAAATTTGATTTGGGATAATAATGCTGTAAATAAAGAATGATAATGATGACTTTTGTCTTCTGTAAGGTCTTGACTGGGCCTTTTTTGAAAAACAAATGAATGAAATAATAATATTTTGAAGGAATTCTTGATTTGAAATGCATATATTTATTACTACATACAAGGTATGTAAAATAAATTTTATTTGATATATTCCTTTTTTGATGATTGTTTTAGTCATCGTTACTTTATACCATGCTTCCTGGTATTGCTGTTGCGGTGTTTGGTTATTTATAAGATGAATATAGAATGTTAAAATCTAGTTATTGTTGATTATTTTAATTAAATTATTGCTTTAACACATGTTTTTCCTTTTGTAATTGAAGTTTTTAGTATGACATTGTGGACTGTTATTATTGATTTAAAGTGATGGACACATCATTTGTGACATGTTTTTGTAGTATACAAGAATTAAGTTTTACCTTGAAAATTTTTCTGGGGGACATCCAGAGTTCTCAGAGATGTTGGTTAACAGGCATTTTGTTGTCTATTTTTTGACCTACATTTATGAATGCAGTGTGTCAATAAAATTGGTTGAATATAAATGTTTGGGTAAATTCCTTAGATTCTTTAAAGGGAGTCACTTACTTAATCAGGACAAGGAAGCCTTCTAAATCTCAGAATCAGGAAGATAGTTGACTCTGGTGCACTTAAAATAGCTTATCAGTCTGTTATACTTCCCTCCAAACATAACATGGTCTAGATTCATTATTACCAGTATGTTTGTTTGTTTGAATGGTGTTTTAACGCCACTTTCAGCAATTTTTCAGCTATTTCATGGCGTCCAGTTTTTATTGGGGGAGGAAGCCGGAGAACCCGGAGAGAACCCCCAACCTGTGGTAGGAAAACTGGCAATCCTTTTACCAGTATGTGTATTGTCTAAATGTTGCTTCACAGTGACAAAAACATAAAGAGGGAGCAAGTGAAAGGTTTCATTTTAATTAGAATTATTACAGGGTAGGGTGATTTGCTAAATGTTTCTAATTATGACCTTATAAAAAAGAGCATATATTACCAAATGAAGCCTTATTTATATTGTACAAAAATTGCAAGGCATGTAAAAAGTGTACAATACAGGTACACAGCTGCAGATACATGTACATGTATAATACAGGTTTGATTTACAAATGCACATGCACATGTATGCAAGATGAACAAGATGTCAGTCTAAACACAGGTGACAGTTTCAAAGGTATTTGATCAAGACAGATGTTTATAAAGTACATACTTTATATTTACATGTGTACTTGACCACACAAATACATGTAATTGGTGTTTGTTATTGTACAAAGTACATGTTAGTTGAACTAAAGTTCAGATTAGAAAGGCACAGAAAGGGCTGTATTAATTGGTTACATTGAATCTTGTCGTTTAGATTCACGACATGCATATACTTTATTGGAAAATTGTTTGAATGTGCGTCATTCTTAATAAAATTAAATCTTTAAATTGTCCCCCCCCCCCCCCCCCAACTGTTGCCTTGTCCATAACATGACATAACCAAAAAAGGAGGAGTATGTAAATGATTTCATTTTAATTACATTGAATGTGTGTATTTTTAATACCCATTTTAAGACATGATTTTTTTTACATTAAAATATAATTATACCTTTTCAAATGAAGATATTTGTCTTTATTCATTTGTTCACTACTGTACAAGCATACCCTTGACCCGTAATAACATCATTGTTGTCATCAGTATGGTACTAGTAAATAATTAACAAGGATGATTATTATTCATGTTGCTGTTAGTATGTGTGGCTTGTACAATTATTTGGATAGCCTTTTTGGATAGTTTTGTGCCACATACCCGAAGAACCAAACTGTTATAGATCTTTATCTGATAGTAGATGTGTGCATGTACTTTTTCAAATACAACATACTGTTATTATGTTTTACAGCCATATTTATATGTGTATTGGGGAGAAGTAATACACACTGCTGTAGAATGTATATTGTCAGATATAAACATACACATTATATAAAACTACATGCAATTAATAATACATGCATGTGTAAACATACTGTAAAATATCATGGAGTGAAACATGGACTTGGACACCCCTGACGTGGGAGGATGGTTGGCCAGTATTAAAAAGTTTTCTACAAAAAAAAATTATTTTTTTTTGTGTACAAGGCAGCTTGAGTTTATTGGGTCATGAGAAAACAGCAAGCAACCATTTTGCTGGATGGTTCTAAGTTTGTCATTGAGATAATGCAATGCATACAGTGTATTGCTAAACTGCAGGTGCTGACTAATTAACCTACATCAGTACAATATTGATGAGTTGTTTATCTGTACTGGTAACATGGGGTCATTGTCTCTAGTGTACTTGTCACATTAAAATCACATGTACTGTGTATTGGTTATAAGTTTGTTTACCTAAAATATATAAAATATAAGAAAGTCATTTGATATTCAGACAACACATGGGTACTTTGGGGTATTTACAAAAAGTTTTTAAATTTCTGGGCCTCCTGGGCAAAGTTCCTGTCAGCACTTGGGTTGCTGATTTGAGTCTCACTGCTGGCAGATTGACAAGAAATTGGCAGTTTTCTTACCAAAAATCTGTGATTTCCTGTTGGTACTCTGTCTTCATCCAAATAAAAACTGGAATACTGGATGCCACAATATAGCAGAATTTCAGCTGCTGAAATAAAAAAACTAATTACACCATACACAGATAATAAAGTTGTTTGACTAGAAAACATTCTGTGGACGCAGTGAAGGTTGATGTTGCAAATCGGTGGCCTAGTGGTTAAGGTAGTTAGTCATCTACTATTGACACATGGTCTGTCAACACAGGCTGTGGGTTCAAGTCTCATTGCTGGCAGGGTGTACTCAACTCCAATCATAATTGACAAACATTGACAGTTATGGTGCTCCATCTTTCTCCACTAATAAAAACTGGACACCATTTTATAACTGAAAAATTGCTGAGGTGGCTTTTAATTCCAGTTAAACAATCTTCACGTATGATATTAACCTTGCATTGTGATTATTTTTTTCTGTTTACAGTTTTTTGGAGTGTTTGGATATACATTTATGGAGTTCGTGACAAACAGCGGGGACTATTGCCAGGCACAGCACGTCTAAATTAATAGAGGCAACAAGGCTATAAGTAACTGTGGTGCTTTACTACAATTCAAGTTCATCGTTATTTGTTTGGTGAAGTCGACATAACAATTGTGAATGGGTTAATTTTGACGGACAAACTCCTAATACAGGGAAATCTGCCGAAGTCTTTCAATTCTGCTTTTTCCTTGTGTTTCATCATTGAATAATAGTTGTTCATAGTCAGGATACATTCTGTTTCAACGTTAATTTCATGTGAATAATTTATTTTGTTCATATTTTAAGAGTTTATTTCGTTGTACATTTGTTGACTTGGGTAATTTATTAAGACATAGTCGAGAGGCGTAAATCTCATAGTTTTGTATATGTGATACCGTATCTATGACAACAATGAAGTCAAGGAGACCAGATCCTGCAGAAATTGAGTTCAAGAACATGAGGTTCCTCATCATGGATAGACCTACAGATTCTTCCATGGACAAGTTTATTGAGGTTGGTTATTTTAAATTATGAATACCATATACATGTTTCGGCTACTAGTATGTGTGCAAGAAAGTCAGACCATCGGACCAATATTGTCAGAGTAGAATGTTAAAATTCCCCCATTGAAGAAGGTTAGAAATCTACATCTGCACAATATTTTATAAACCATGCATCCACTGATCCAGTCATGTTCATTACTTGTATTTGTATGCATGATGGCCATTGAATGTGAAGGAAAATATTATGTGAAATCTGCATGCTCCAATCTCATTCATGGTAAAAGAAACGTTAATTTAAAGGACATGAGGTTAATAATTTCATTCATTTTTGTAGAAATAGTTGGAATTTTTGTCATTAAATAAGTTGCGATGGTGCTATGCACAAACATGTACATGTCCATATACTAGTATATTCTTCCTGTTATCTAATTCAGTGTGACTGCTTGTTAAGGGTTCCGAGTTTCCTGTGTCACCCTCTGACTTCCTGCAGGGTTAATAACAAGTTATAAAACGGAAAAAGTTGCTAAAAAAGCTGTTTCAATAATTTAGATTGATTATCCTTAAATTAAACTGTATGTACATGTACAAGTAGGTTGTATTTTACATGTACTAGTATGAAATTCTTGTAGCATTCAGAACATTTCTAGATTTACCATATGCTGTTATAATTCTTGTTTTGTATAGCATGGGTTGAATGCTGGTGGTCTGAAATTGTCTACTTTATTTATACAGGAACTTCACAAAAGAGGAGCAAAAGATGTTGTACGTGTCTGTGAACCCACGTATAAAACCGAGAAACTTGACGCTCAAGGAATACGTGTAATTGTAAGTAATGTCAAGCACAAAAAAAATTAGTTTGCACACCTTCCAGATCTAGATGTACTACAAAATAAGAAGTTGACTTTATTTGGATAAAAAAAATTATTGAAGTTTAAAGTTGATCCCTTGTTTAGCTTTGTTAGACTGGTCTATGTTCAAAAATATTTTTTTTATCCCCTCTCTAGTCCAGAATTTCAAGAGGAGGTATTTTATTTACTAACTAATGAGAGCATATATTGGCTGTTTTGTCTAATTTAGAAAACAATAGCAAACAAAAGTATAATAAATACATATAATTTTTGGTGTGATAGGGATAGAGAGCAAAGTGACTTACATGTATTATTGACTTAGTAATAACAGTGTACATGAGAAAATGTTCTATGGCACAAGTAATAATAGTGTACAGAAAAAGCCAGCAGCACGTGTTTGTTCTCAATAGTTTATCAAATGACCTGATTCAGGATTTAAAAATAGCTACAAAATTGATTCTATTTAAATAGAAGCAATTAAGGACTGTGAATTAGTCTACATGTAGGTATTGTTACCACGCAGCACAGGTACATATCATTCTTCAACCATAGCAAAACATTGTGTATACCTGTAGGAATGTTTTCTGCAGTTTATTAAGGATTCTCCATTGTCTAATTGGATCTTACTAAGTTACTTATGACATAGGTTTGTTGAGTTCTCACACTTTTGATCCTAGTGACAGGTAAAATGTAAGTCTGTTGTCAGACTATATAAGGTGTTATCTGCTTCATAATAACAGCTGTGTGATTTACAGTACACCCAACAACCTGTCAAGGGTCCATTACTGTACTCAGTGTTACCAACATCGCTTCCTGATTGTATAGTACAGGTAGTCCCACTTTGTCACCCTTTCTCACGAAAACGTGGATGGAGAGGACCACTGATGAGAGGGCTATTTTTAGTATGAAGGAATAATAAAAGTTATGTATTGTGGTCTGTCATGGAAAGGGGCCTTGCAGAAGAGGGATTCTTTCATCATATAAATTGCCAAAAGCTCCTGGACCAAAGTCATACTTTGTAATTGCTGCACTCTTGGAGAAATAGAGGTTGACAGCATAGGCATAAATTATGTTACAGAAATATTGAAAGAATGACTTAAATTATAAACAACTTCTAAACCAACCAATGTGACAGGTTCGGAATCTAGGTTCCTTATTAAAAGTGAAGTCAATGGACCCTCTGTAAAATTGGTTTGTGTTTTAATGGAAATGTTTTTATTGTTATACTCCCCTGCAAACTTGTTTGGGGGCGGCTGTCTGTCCACATCCCTTGTAAGCGCAACTCCTCCGAAACCACTTGATGAAATTTAATGAAACTTAGCATAAAGGAAGTACATTATATGTAGATGTGCATGAAGGATTTTTATTGACCCCAGATATCATTAAGGGGAGATAATTGGACTTGTAAGCAGAGCGACCGGGGGGGGGGGGGGGGTTATCCCTTTGTGAGCCTGCTCACAGTCCACACTTGCTTTAACAGAAGTGTACATTTTTACAGTGAAAAAAAAATATATACTAGTATTGCATTCTAATTAAAGATATATTTTGTTTTATGCATATATTGATTTGGTGCTATAACTTTAAAACTTTTAAAATTGATGGTTGTCATTTTTTTTATTCTTAAGGTTAACTTAAGGACGCAATTTGCTGAGGTGTAGGTACATGGGGGTGCATTTGTGTGTTCTTTAATTTTTTTTAGCTGCAACCTATTTATTATAAAAGTTGTTGGTATGTGGACAGTTACAGCTGATAAGTAAAGTATAATTCCAAAATGAAAAACAGGAGTGTGAATAAGGATTTGCTAAATTTTCCAAAAGTGTTTTGATAAACTGGAAACTCCTGATCTATCTGAGCTAATTCAATAATTAAAATTACCCGATTATTGAAGAAACAATTTTTCAAAGGACACAGAGAACATATCTTTAAGTATCTGACATTTTATGTTTAACTTTTCTTGATTTATTTCATTCTGAATGTTGAACTGACATTTGTTTGAAATTAATTATGTGATATCAAAAGGGAACTAATTTGTGTGTACCACTATATATGGATTTTGGAAATCCTGTTTCCTTACATGTTTTATTTCTTCAACAACAAATTACAAATTAATTAATATAATTTTGTCACAAAAACAGTACATGTATAAAATAAAAAGAATTCATTTTCACAAAAGATCTTAGCTGTTGCATAAGCCTGAGAATAGAACTAAACATCAAATATTTGACACAGTTCAGTAGTCCTTGGTTAGAATCCAAGTCTACTGTTTACTTGATATAATATCTTTTGAACTGTATTTACACATACATTTTTGTACTCTTTTTTTCCTCAGAAATAGTAACCTCAATGTCACACAAGGACATGTAAACCCTGTGTGAATCCCAATTTGTAACCCCAGTCTTGAGGGCATTTAAACAGTCTCCACCTTTAGTGATTTTTGTTTACTATGTATACAAGTATGTATGTGGTCAGACATTTCCATTAACATATTTACCTGTAAATTAATTGCCATGTTTATTGGAACTGTCCCAAAATGTAGACAAGTTTTGCTGGTACACCCACAGTGTACAGTGACCCCAGATGTAAACAACTTTAGTTTTAAGAATATTACTGCAGAGGTCAAGTACTGCAGGGTCTTCAAAAAGACTGAAAAATGTAAAGCTTTTGATAGGAGACAAAAAAGTATCCGCCAGATAATTTTTTTGTATATACACGATCTAAGACTAAAGTATAACTGCCATATATGAAAAATGAATAATGACAAGAAAAGCATAAAAGGGGGGGGGGGGGGGGGGGTGGGGAGGGATGGAACAGAGAATGGTATCTGGTTGTAAAATTTTAAGAGCAGTATAAGGTTTACATGTAGATCAATGGTTCAGAATTTCAGGTTTCACCTACAGGTTTTTCAGACATAAGTAAACACATTCCATGGTATTAATTTATGTAACTAATATTTTGACAATTTTTAAAGAATTGTAACGAAATATTAAGTAAAACAGAAGGAAGAAAAATATGAAAACAATTCTATAAATTTTAGAACATAATTTTGCTTATAGAGCATTTTCTATATGTCTGTAACCAGTACTGTTGTACTTGTAAAAGGTGACATTTACTTGTTATTGGGGAAAACATTTCTGGTAAAAGGAGGTACAGTAGGGAGATTGTAAATAAATCTAAAAATAGAAATCATGCTCAGTTATGACACAAATGACAACAAACATGAGCTCTTAATAATTCACCAACTTTAAGGTGATGTATATATATATATTTACCCATCTCTGTCAACTACATGTGCTAGTATGTGCAGAATGTAAAAAATATGTGGAAATTCTACACGTTCATGGTAAATAATATGTAAAAACTGTCCGTAAGGAAAATATATATCATCAAGATATTTGCTAGTACAGATGTAATTATAAAAAAAATTGTTAGTCTAAAATTTTTAACACTTAAGGTAGAGTATATTTAGAAAACAGTTATGGAGACACAGATGCAAAACAAAAAATGCCTTACTAGACAAGGAAATGGTTGATTCATGAGCCGTCATTTAGTAAACATAATTTTCAAGTCTTGGCATAAATTGTGAATTGTTTTCCCTTTATGAAATCAATCAATTGTTGGCTCGATGGAAGTGCTTCAGGGTAAAAATAAATTGACAATAACTGAAGAATATTCAATGTTAACTTTATTGAGGAAATTGTCAGGAATTCCTGCTGAAATTCTAGTTACGTATTTGTATTTTTGTACATATATTTTAAAACCCCACTAAACAAGAGTTGGGGTAAATAGGGATCACCATATCCGTTTGTCCAAATTTTTTTAAAAGTTTTACAGATGATAATTCTTAATGCCTGTTTCAGATTTTTAATGAAAATACATAGGATATTGCTTCATATGATGTGGGTAGGAAGTCTATTGATGCTACAGGAATCCTTTCAAAGGTCACGGTCACAGTCAACAAAAAGCATTAGAAAAAGACAATCTAGACTAAAACAGTTAGGATTTGATTTAAATTAATCTTCTGGATATAGTTTTAAAAAGTCAAGTGTATCAGAAGCCTATCCTATCTATTTTTGGGAAAATTCAGTCCAATTGAAGTACTTCAAGGTCACTGTCATAAACAAATATTAGATATATAAAGGTTTTCAGTTTATAACTTAAATTTTCATCCGATTTCTTCTTGATATAGTTTTAAAAAGTCAGGTGGATCAGAAGGCTATCCTATCTATTTTTGGGAAAATTCAGTCTAATTACTTCAAGGTAACTGCGATGATAGTCTCTGGAGGAGAGACATATATATGGGAATTCGGTAGCAACTTGCTTTATATCTTTGTAAGCGGATGCCCTAGGTTGTCCATCAATTTGGTCCAGTGGTAGCTTATGATGAGTTCTTGCCATTCAGTCACCTGTCCTTGACCTCTCATGGTTAAGTTTTTAGCTCACGTGACCCAAAAGGTCATGTGAGCTGTTGTTATCACTTTGCGTCCGTCGGCGGCGTTTGTAAACTTTTTACATTTAAATCTTCTTCTCTGAAACCACTTGGCCAATTGAAACCAAACTTGGCCATAATGTTCATTGGATGGACCTTTACAAAGTTTGTGTTTTTTATTTTGATTGGTAAACCAATATGGCCGCCACCTAAAGACTTAGTTTAACATAGGACCCTATGGGAAAAAAGTTTAAAAAGGCTTCTTCTCTGAAACCGTTTAACCAATCAAAACAAAACTTACTAGCAATATTGTTTGGATGGTTCTCCATAAAGTTTGTGTTTTTGATGGGAATTGGAAATTCAAAATGACCGCCACCACAGGACTTAGTTTAACATAGAACCCTATGGGAAAAAGTTTTAAAAGGCTTCTTCTCTGAAACCGGTTAATCAATGGAAAACAAAAACTTACTAGCAATATTGTTTGGATGGTCCTCTATAAAGTTTGTGTTTTTTATGGCAATTGGAAATTCACAATGGCGGCCACCGCAGGACTTAATTTAACATTGGACCCTATGGGAAAAAGTTTGAAAGGCTTCTTTTCTGAAACCGGTCAACCAATGGAAACAAAACTTACTAGCAATATTGTTTGGATGGTCCTCTATAAAGTTTATGTTTTTTATCCCAATCGGAAATTCAAAATGGCCGCCACCGCAGGACTTGGTTTAACATTCGACTGTATGAGAAAAAAGTTTAAAAGGGCTTCTTCTCTGAAACTGTTTAACCAATCAAAACAAAACTTACTAGCAATATTGTTTGGATGGTCCTCTATAAAGTTTATGTTTTTTATGGCAATTGGAAATTCAAAATGGCCGCTACCGCAGGACTAAGTTTAACATAGGACCCTATGGGAAAAAGTTTTTAAAGGCTTCTTCTCTGAAACCGGTTAATCAATGGAAACAAAAACTTACCAGCAATATTGTTTGGATGGTCCTCTATAAAGTTTGTTTTTTATGGCAATTAGAAATTCAAAATGGCCGCTACCGCAGGACTTAGTTTAACATAGGACCCTATGGAAAAAGTTTTCAAAAGCATTCTTCTCTGAAAGCGGTTAATCAATGGAAACAAAAACTTACTAGCAATATTGTTTGAATGGTCCTCTATAAAGTTTATGTTTTTTATGGCAATTGAAAATTCAACATGGCTGCCACCTTCACAGGACTTAGTTTATCATAGGACCCTATGGCCAAATAAAAAAAATCTTCTCTATACAACCGGTTAACCAATGAAACAAAGCTTTCTAGTAATATTGTTTGGATGGTCCTTTTTAAAGTAGTTTATTGAAAATTACAGGACTTACTTTAACATCAGGGAAATGCCATCTTCATTGCCTATAAAATCAGGTGAGCGATACAGGCTCTTAAGAGCCTCTGGTTGTATTTTGCTCTTCTACGTAAAAGCTGGATGCCTTGATATGCATTGTAGCTGAAAAATTGGAAAGTGGTGTTAAACATCATTTAAACAAAAATATCCTCCCCAATAAAAACTGGATGCCATGATATAGCTGGAAAATTGCAAACTTGTTTTTGTCACTGATTTGATGATTTTGTGTCCCTAACTATTTCTACTGCCCTTCATGAAGGCCATTGTTTTTAAGTGACCTAACCACTGAGAATGGTGACTACTGTACACATGTACATGTAGTAATTTAATATTCCTGTCATAATCAGGAAGTAACATTGTTTAATACCACATGCAGGGATGTCAGTATCTTTTAGAATAAACTGAGAAATAGGAGTAGTAACCGACGGAGGGGGGATCGGGGGGAGGGGGTGTTTGCCCCCATAAAATTTTGAAATCAAAGATGCAATTCCTGCAATCCTCTGCATTCTGAGGGGTAATGTCTTGTGCGTTAATCCATTAAATTTTATGCAGTAATTAGTAAGAAATCTAGAACGAATAATCGTATCCTGTTTTTTTAACGAAATTGTAGTCGCGAATCACTACGAGCACTTTGATGTCCGAAAGTAGTTGCATAAATACAGAAATCAGCAATAGTCAATCTTGATATCTTTGGACAGTCACCCTTTTTTATCAGTTTCGTAGGATCGATTATTATTGATACGTGACTGATGATAATTATTGCAGTTTTTCCTTCTGTTTACTACATATGGAAAGTTAACATTGAGAACCCCGAAAAAGGTGTGATGCATCTTGGGAAAGCGTCATGTATGATTCTTACTATGGAATAGTTGATAAGTATGCAAATTGGCACGATTTTATTAAAATTATGGGCATCATCAATTATCCAAGGAAGGGCGATTAACAAAAATCATATTCAAAAACGAAAAACGAAATTTCTTCAAAAGTGATCGTTTCCCGCTTTAGAAATTCTCATTTCGATTGGCGGATTTAAATGAATTCGTCTATATTTAGATACTGGAATATCCGCTGTCTGAACAATCATCTCGATTTTATAATTTACGGAGAATGCATGGAAGTATTTGGGAAAAAACATATATGTACTTCAAATGGAAATATATGAAGATTTCCCATTGAAAGTAGCCGGCGACAAACGAGATAATAGCCGGAGATTTCGCCGGTTGCCGCCTTCTAATGACATCCCTGACATGTATGGACAATAGTAGTTCACCTGTGACACACATTTACCTGTAGAAGTCACTCATGTCCTCTTTTGTCATAGATATGTCATGGTGTTTAATTATAAAATCTTTTGAATTGGTTTTATTTTGGAAAAGAATGTTGATGTTAATTAGCTTCAGACATACATTGTAGACATTTTAGTAATTAATCATGAATAATGAGGTTCAAAGTAAAATCTTGTGAATGGCACAGTTAAATTTAACATGATATCAATCTTAGTCTTATGACATAGTAGAATCAGCACATCATACATGTATAACATATAACACAGAAGTGTGCATAAATCGTATGATAGTACATGTTTTATCATAACGTATCTAAAATATGACTATGACTTGTTTTTACCTAACCACATCAATTTAGATATCCCATACTTACAGAATTACAATTGGAAAACACATTTTTGGCTTTTCCCATAAATCGAAGCAAAATAATATTTTTGTGTACTTCCATCTGTAGTCTATTTGAGGAATTTTTTGTGTGTTAATAAAGCAATAAAATGAGATTTATTATTTATTTTTTTTTCACTATTGAAAAGTTTTTGTAATACATTTTAAAGAGTGCATTTATCCTTTCCCAATTTGACACATCTCACATTGCACCTGCTACAATGACTATGGGGTTCATTTAAATATACACACATACAATGTAGTATTAAAGATTGGAGATTTTTAATTGGGAGTTGTACATGTAAATTCACTCCCCCATGCATGCCTACTGGACTGCTGCACTTGTAAATCAATATCTAGAGCTGAACCATGCAATGTTACATTCACTAAAAGATACATTTGTATCATATTATGAGTGGTATTTGATTTGTCAGATAAATTCTTGGCAGTTTCTAGAGGACTTGGAGAGGACATAGATTTGTTTACATTCCAGCGTTTATACAGTGTAAATACATTGTACATTATAATTAATGCGGCATGTTGTGATAAACAAGAGGTATAAGGGGGCTTATCTTGTTCCCCATCTGTCCTTAAAACTGAATAATTTGCATATTTGATTTCCGTAATTTGTTTATGTATATGTATATTGTTAGAAGATATTTAAATTTGCCGAAAGGAAAGTTAGAGTCTACTGTGTTCATCACTCATGTTCCGTTGAGATTATGATGCTAAAAAGTAAACTGTGATCATACATTATTTAATTAGTTGCTTATTGTAAGAATTTGGAACCAGGAGAAGCGTACAGTAGGCTCCATTTTGTGTTCCTTCCCAAGTCTCTACACCTATTCGCAGAAAAACAATATTCTGTTCATTGGTGATTACCATTTTCCCAGTTGGTTTATTGTTTGTTAACTCGTTTTGGATTTACCCTAAAACCCTGTTACTGGACCTCAAGTAACCACTCAATCTGTCTACTATGATGTCCATACACAGTCTATCTAAGTAGCAGGTTGTAGAAGAACAGGTCTAATACACAGACAGTTCAATCAGTCTGTCATGAATGATTGCCAGATTTCCTACGGCAGGTCAGGGGTTCTCTCCTGGTACTCTTGCTTCCTCTCTGGATGCTGGATGCCATGATATAGCTGAAAAATGGCTGAAAGTGGCGTTAAACACCATTCAAACAATCAGTCTGCCATGATGTCTGTACACAAGTCTGTCTCAGTTACAGGCAGTAAGGGTACAATACTAGGACAGTCAGTTCAACAACAAGATTTGTCAATTTTATTGATTACCAGTATCTATTGTAGTGCAATACAGCTTTGTTTACAATAGAACTATGCAAACAGGGAAACATGATATATTTCTTATCTGATTTCCTTAAAATTTTCACAATACACTTCCTGTTACAGAAACTACTAAGGTCAAACTCTAACAACATACAATATACTGGTAGTTATCCATAACATGCTTTTAATTCTTGGCATGTCATTGTATTGTGCTGTTAAGTGTTTAACTAATCTCTTTTAAATACACGCTATATTTCTTTCATAAAATTTCTCAAGCTTTAAAGGTTAAATCTTTAGAAAAGCGGTGCACTAACCTTTAAAATAAAATTTCATTCATTTGTTTTTGGTTCTGGTGAAAGGTTCCCAGGGCATGACCCACAGGTGTTGAGTATGTCCCAAGGTGTTAGACAAGGAGGCCCTTTAGGGGTTGTTAAGGTTTAATTGATTGATTGATTGATTGTTGTTTAATGTCCCTGTTAAGGTTTAACACTTGGAGCATGAACATGGGCCATAGTGAGTTACATGTTGAAGAGTGCTATGCTCCTTGCACAGTAAAGACTGCTTTGTAGATTTTGAAAACAGAGCAGGAAAAGTGTAGCTGCCAATGGGTCCAGAGTATATACTACAGTGATAGGCTCTACTTTCAGGATTTTAACTGATTCACTTTTGTTTGAACTTGTTATAAAAAATTCCAAATAAATATAAAAACAGTTAAGAATTTATAGATAAATTTGGTGGGTTATTTTCGATAGGAAATAAGATCATGGATTTGATGCAGAAGGTAAGCATTCAGTTTTTGTCTCGCCTGCGACGAAAGTCGCTGGAGGCGAGACATGTATGGGAATCCGGCAGCGGCGGCGGCGTAAACACTTGACATCTTGCTTCATATCTTTGTAAGCCCAAGCCCTAGGTCCATCAAATTTGGTCCAGAGGTAGCTTATGATGAGTACTTGCCAGTCAGTCACCTGTCACCTGACCTTGACCTCAATTTCATGGTCCAGTGACTACGTTAAAGTTTTTGGGTTACGACAGTTCTTCTGTAACTATGCATGGTAGGATGACAATATTTGGTGTATAGGTTGCTGATGACTAGTACATGACTGTCTGGTAGGTGTCACCTGACCTCGACCTCAATTTCACGGTCCAGCGACTACGTTAAAGTTTTTGGGTTACGACAGTTCCTCTGTAACTACGCATGGTAGGATGACAATATTTGGTATATAGGTTGCTGATGACTAGTACATGACTGTCTGGTAGGTGTCACCTGACCTTGACCTCAATTTCACGGTCCAGTGACTACGTTCAAGTTTTGGGGTTAAGACAGTTCCTCTGTAACTATGCATGGTAGGATGACAATATTAGGTGCATAGGTTGCTGATGACTAGTACATGACTGTCTGGTAGGTGTCACCTGACCTTGACCTCAATTTTAACGGTCCAGCGACTACGTTAAAGTTTTGGGATTACGACAGTTCCTCTGTAACTACGCATAGTAGGGTGACAATATTTGGTGTATAGGTTGCTGATGACTAGTACATGACTGTCTGGTAGGTGTCACCTGACCTTGACATCAATTTCACGGTCCAGCGACTGCGTTCAAGTTTTTGGGTTACGATTGTTCCTCGGTAACTACGCATGGTAGGATGGAAATATTTGGTATATAGGTTGCTGATGAATAGTACATGACTGTCTGGTAGGTTCCACCTGACCTTGACCTCAATTTCACGGTCCAGCGAAAGTTTTTGTGTTACGGCTGTTCCCCTGTAACTATGCAGGGTATGGTGACAATATTTTGTATACAGGCCGCTGCTGATATTTAATGCTATTTACGTAATGCTTATGACGAAATTTATTTTCGTTACTGAAGCGGAATGCAGGTGAGACGTTTTTCTGTGTCCACACTTGTTATCATTGACTGCAATGAAAAAATCATTGGAAATCATCAATCATTGGTCTATTAAAAATGTCATGCCACTGCAGATTGTCCTATTCAAATAACATATATGCGAGACCATGGATAGTATCAGTTTAAACTGATTTATTGATGTAAATGAAAGCGTTATAAGCCTATAGGGAAAATGTCAATTATGTGTATTGACTGAAACAATATGATAGCTTTCATCCATGAACAATATTTTTTTGGAATAAAAAGATTGTTGACATAATTGACATACTACAAACAGACAGCCTCCTTTGTTGTTGTAAACTACAGCTTTATTTCATTAAACTGTCTGCATTTCTCTAAATAAATTGACTGGAAGAATTAAGATGTATAGGATGTGTTTTATTACAGGCATAAATGTCATTTCTGTCATGTCTGTCTGTCATTTGACTAAGGTGGGGGAAAGGGGTGTGGTGTAAATTTTTATGTGGTCAATTATGTTGCATTTTTTATATTACATTATATTTTTTAGGGGACAGGGTTTTAATTTAATAAAGTCATTGTCAAAAGACAGACAAAAGCAGCAGGTGGCAGTGGGAATGTACCCAATAATCACCTAGTGTCAACCTGTTAATATGGGTACTTAGGAAAAGATGTGTGTGATGCTAACCTTCATTTACACTGCCTGCCTGTTTTCCTAGTGAATGTAGTGGTTTCTTTGGGTACTCTGCTTTCTCTTTATACATTTGCACCCTCAGACTTATCTACCGGTACGACATATTATATAATTTTTTCAAATTCATCCTTGTCGAAGAAATAGTTCCTTACTAAATCTCTCCATTATTGAAGACTTGAATATAAGGTTTAAAAAAAAAATAGTTTACACGAAAGCATTTTAATATGCCTTTACTTGGAAATTGCTAGAAAATTGTTGGCTTAAAAGCTTTGCAGGAGACATTTGGGGATTATTGTTATGTGTTTGTTGTCAAGATGATAAAAGGTTATCGTAATACTCTTGCATGTTAACATGCACAGCATGTAAACAGATTTTAATGAGTATTGATTTGAAATTTGAAAATTTGATTTACTGGTGTCCTGGAGTCTATTAACACAGTGTTTAAAGGATTGCTGGATAATTGAATATATTGATCACATCAACAACATGTGAATATGCATTAACTAACATAACTGTGGCTCCGCACCAATGTGTACGTGCACATTGTAGGTATACACAGTTAATGGTTTTAAATTCAATGTATCTGGATTTTAAATTTTTAAGTCTTTCTTACATTTTTGTAATCTACATTTATTTTGTAATATCACACTCATAGCAATATAAATTGTTTTACGACATCCCTTCATACCCTCCTTCATTGGTTCTCGTTAATTGACGTCCAATTGATTTTGTCCACAATATGACATTATATACTTAGTTTACTGTAGTCACGTGTCATTAGCCAATGAAATCCATTTAAACTTTTTAAAAAATATTTTAGAAATTGTTCAATGACATTTTTTTAATTATTATTGCAGGACTGTCAGTTTGATGATGGTAACCCACCACCAGGAGAAGTTATTGAAGAATGGATTAATTTGCTGAAGACAAGGTTCAGGGAGGAACCAGGCTGCTGTGTGGCTGTTCACTGTGTAGCAGGATTAGGAAGGTAGGTTATAGGGTTCAGGGAGGAACTAGGCTGCTGTGTGGCTGTTCACTGTGTAGAAGGATTAGGAATGTAGGTTATAGGGTTCAGGGAGGAACTAGGCTGCTGTGTGGCTGTCCACTGTATAGCAGGATAAGGAAGGTAGGTTATAGGGTTCAGGGAGGAACCAGGCTGCTGTGTGGCTGTTCACTGTGTAGAAGGATAAGGAAGGTAGGTTATAGGGTTCAGGGAGGAACCAGGCTGCTGTGTGGCTGTTACTGTGTAGCAGGATTAGGAAGATAGATTATAGGGTTCAGGGAGGAACCAGGCTGCTGTGTGGCTGTTCAATGTGTAGAAGGATAAGGAAGGTAGGTTATAGGGTTCAGGGAGGAACCAGGCTGCTGTGTGGCTGTTACTGTGTAGCAGGATTAGGAAGATAGATTATAGGGTTCAGGGAGGAACCAGGCTGCTGTGTGGCTGTTCAATGTGTAGAAGGATTAGGAAGGTAGGTTAAAGGGTTCAGGGTGGAACCAGGCTGCTGTGTGGCTGTTACTGTGTAGCAGGATTAGGAAGATAGATTATAGGGTTCAGGGAGGAACCAGGCTGCTGTGTGGCTGTTAGGGAGGAACCAGGCTGTTGTGTGGCTGTTCAATGTGTAGTATAAGGAAGGTAGGTTATAGGGTTCAGGGAGGAACCAGGCTGCTGTGTGGCTGTTACTGTGTAGCAGGATTAGGAAGATAGATTATAGGGTTCAGGGAGGAACCAGGCTGCTGTGTGGCTGTTCACTGTGTAGAAGGATAAGGATGGTATGTTATATGATTCTTTGAGGAACCAGGCTGCTGTGTGGCTGTTCACTGTGTAGCAGGATTAGGAAGGTAGATTATAGGGTTCAGGGAGGAACCAGGCTGCTGTGTGGCTGTTCACTGTGTAGAAGGATAAGGATGGTATGTTATATGATTCTTTGAGGAACCAGGCTGCTGTGTGGCTGTTCACTGTGTGGCAGGATTAGGAAGGTAGATTATAGGGTTCAGGGAGGAACCAGGCTGCTGTGTGGCTGTTCACTGTGTATAAGGATAAGGAAGGTAGGTTATAGGATTCAGTGAGGAACCAGGCTGCTGTGTGGCTGTTCACTGTGTATAAGGATAAGGAAGGTAGGTTATAGGATTCAGTGATGAACTAGGCTGCTGTGTGGCTGTTCACTGTGTAGCAGGATAAGGAAGGTAGGTTATAGGATTCAGTGAGGAACTAGGCTGCTCTGTGGCTGTTCACTGTGTAGCAGGATAAGGAAGGTAGGTTATAGGATTCAGTGAGGAACTAGGCTGCTCTGTGGCTGTTCAATGTGTAGCAGGATTAGGTAGGTAGACCGTAGTTATAAAGAGTTGAGGATCCAGACAGCTGACTGACTGTAAACTGTGTAGCAGGATAAGGAAGACACATAAAAAAGGGTTATAGGATTAAGGGAAGAACCAGGCTACTGTGTGGCTGTTCAATGTGTAACAAGACCAGGAAGTTAAGTTATATAGAGTTATAGGGTTCAGGAAGGGACTTGGATTAGAGATAGTTGCAAGGGTGGTGGGTCCTTAATCCTGAAGCAGAAGGAGGAAATGTTGTCTATGGGATGAATAGGAAGGTGACATGTAGGCTATGATTTGGATGACTATTCAGTGGATAACTTTACTAAACATGAATTATCGGTATAATTTTTTTTGCATCTTTAGCTGGTTACCAGTTTTTTTTCAGATTCAAATGGAGTTAAACTGTACTCCAGACAGTTGAAGATTCTTGTTGAACAATGGTTTTTCTACATCTCCATTTGATCCTTAATTTTTGTCTCGCCTGCGACTTTCTTTTGGAAGCGAGACATATGTATGTGAATCCGGCGGCGGCGTAAACACTTGACATCTTGCTTCATATCTTTGTAAGCCCAAGCCCTAGGTCCATCAAATTTGGTCCAGAGGTAGCTTATCTACTTGCCAGTCAGTCACCTGACCTTGACCTCAATTTCAAGGTCCGTTGACTACGTTAAAGTTTTTGGGTTACGACAGTTCCTCTGTAACTACGCATGGTAGGATGACAATATTTGGTGTATAGGTTGCTGATGACTAGTACATAACTGTCTGGTAGGTGTCACCTGACCTTGTCCTCAATTTCACGGTCCAGCGACTACGTTAAAGTTTTTGGGTTACGACAGTTCTCTGTAACTACGCATGGTAGGATGACAATATTTGGTGTATAGGTTGCTGATGACTAGTACATGACTGTCTGGTAGGTGTCACATGACCTTGACCTCAATTTCACGGTCCAGCGACTATGTTAAAGTTTTGGGGTTACGACAGTTCCTCTGTAACTATGCATGGTAGGATGACAATATTTGGTGTATAGGTTGCTGATGACTAGTACATGACTGTCTGGTAGGTGTCACCTGACCTTGACCTCAATTTCACAGTCCAGCGACTACATTAAAGCTTTTGGGTTAACGACAGTTCCTCTGTAACTACACATGGTAGGATGACAATATTTGATGTATAGGTTGCTGATGACTAGTACATGACTGTCTGGTAGGTGTCACCTGACCTTGACCTCAATTTCACGGTCCAGCAACTACGTTAAAGTTTTTGGGTTACGACAGTTCCCCTTTAACTATGCATGGTATGGTGACAATATTTTGTATACAGGCCGCTTCTGATATTTAATGCTATTTACGTAATGTTTATGACGAAATTTATTTTCGTTACTGATGCGGAATGCTGGCGAGACGTTTTTCTGTGTCCACACTTGTGTATGTAGGCTTAGCTATATAATTTTTGTTTCAGAGCTCCTGTGTTAGTTGCATTGGCCCTTATTGAATCTGGTATGAAGTATGAGGATGCAGTAGAACTTATTAGACAGTAAGTCTGTTAGTAAATATTACTTCATTGTGGAAGGGTTACATCCCTTCACAGGGGGTTAAAGTTTCCTATTAAGATAAATGATTATGGTTGCCTCAAACATGGCTAAGTAAAATAAAAAAACACAATTTTTTTAACATCTTTGATTGGTTTGTTTATTTGAATGGTGTTTAACACCACATTCAGCAATTTTTTTCCAGCTACCATACATACTCACCCATAAGACTACGGTGCCAATAAGACGACACCCCTTTTCATGAAAACAATTCAGTACTTTCGTCTTGACCCTGCTATAAGACGACCATCAAATTAGAAAAATATCTACAAGACTTAATGTCTTTATCAAGATTATATCCTTGCATAATTTTTTATTCCTTGTGAAAACCCGTGACATTTTGTAGGAAAACTGGCATTTAAGATTAGAGTCTAGCACACCTTGCCAACATTGGGACTTAAACATGCAGCCTCCGGTGTTGAGAGGCATGTGATCAATAGTAGATGACTTACTATCTTAACCAGGGGTCTGGAAGTTTTCCCTGCCCATTTCGGTCATTTTTCCCCCTAAGAAATTACCAAATTCCATGGTAGTGAATATTGATCTCAGGTCGTTTCCTACCGAAACTTGTTTGCATGTCGGGTCGATTCGCCACGATAATGTGAATAAGCGGGTTGTACTATGGGAATTTGAATGGCTCCTAGGATGTATGCATCATGTGAAAAAGAAAATATATGTAGTGATACATTCTCCTGCCTAAAAAGTCTTTATTGGAAAATGACGTTGTCTATGAAACAAAATAATGGGAAACTGCATTATTTTGATTAATATCAAGGCGAGTTTTTCATTAACCGGAAATGGGAAGTTGTCACCTAATTGCCACAAGTTCGGACCCAAATTGAATTTATACGTCATTCAGCGATCGATGCTATTTACAAGTTTTTATTGTTAAATGAAATAATCATTTTTGTTCTAATTATTTTCAATGAATTTCTATTCAAAATGGTTTTCTCTTGATTTATGTAACGTTTAGTCACATTTGTGCTTGCGTGGTGTACAATTTTGACGTGTTTTTCATTAAAGTTGCACGTGTACTTTAAAATTATCTTATTATCTTAGCAATGTGATATAGAAACTATATCACACTGATCTATTATATTCAATCTCTGTTGCTTCAAAATGTTGTTGCAATATCATGTTTACGATATGGATGAAACAGATCTGTCACCTGTTGACCTTATTATGTAATCACCGGTCGGTGGTCAATAAACACAAGTCAGCGACAGGAAAAAGCCTGAGGGTTGATTTATAATACAAATTGAAGGGATTAAATCCAACAAATGATTATTGCTTGTAAAATATTACTTTCTAGATGTCTGATTTGAGCAAATCTTAGTCGGTCATTTTAGTGTAAATTTCGGTCATGTCCGGCAAATATGACCGTTTCCAGACCCATGATCTTGACCATTTAGACACAGAGGCCCTCCATAATTTGAACTTTAACCTTGAATATAACATGTACATGTAATTTTACTTATAACAGATAAAGTTAATGTGTTGAAAGTTTTTACCCATCATCAATCATTCACAATTTCACCAGTTTGATTTATTGCAGTTACTGAGATCAAATAATTAAGTATTTTCATCAATGTTGTGTGGATTATATAAACTGTGTTGCTTCTTTGTTCGGAAGCAACAAGTACCATTTCAGTTTGTGTTTTCAGTAGTTTGCATCCATGAATTTAATGTCCTTATGTTTTGTAGAAAAAGACGAGGAGCTATTAACGCTAAACAACTTGCCTTCTTGGAACATTACCGTCCAAAGTCACGACTCAAGCAGAAAGGCAACGGCCACAAGCAGTGTTGTGTGATGTAATAATGTGATTTCCAGCCAGCATTAACAACAGGAATAGACGCACCATATACGTGTTCAGTCTGACTGTGTTTATTGCCCTTTATAATCATACTCGTATGCTAAATTGTATTGTCATCAACAGTCTCTCGTAGAAAGAAAAAACCATTCTGCCTGTCGTACCACATGTCAAAATATACTAGAATTTTTGCCAAAAATAATATTTTGTGGTGTTGATATTTTTTACCTGCAACAAATTTTTAGTGAATTTGCACAGAAAATCTTTCATCAATTTGCAACTATATATAAAGGGATTTCAAATCTAATAAGAATATTTATTGTTGTAACAGTGCAGGTTTGGGTTGATACTGTAGAAATTAAGATTCCTTTTTTTTAATAAGAAAAAGCAGCAAGATAATAATTATAGTTGATGGAACATTAAACTAGTGTAATTGAACTGCTGGCTGTTCCAAATTGACAAAATAATTAAAAAAAATCAATAAAAGCAATAATTATACTAAACGAAGCTGACAACAAAATATACAAAACTAGATCACAATAATTATAAGTTAATAGATTATAATGGTAAGTAGATATTTTGACAGGATAGGACATGCACGAGAAATTAGCATATCACTGTTTTATGTACCAGTAGGTGGCGTCATGGGTGAAGACATATTCTTGTTTTTATTTCTTACTTTAAACATGAATTGTATTAGAAAAAAAGGGAAAAAAAAACTCTTCGGAAAATTGTAGATGTAGAAGATTTAAGCTAAATGACATAAAATTGTGTAAAGGTATTCAATAAAAACAGATAGCTGCTCTAAAATTGTAGATGTTCATCACATGATAGTTCAGTTCTTATTAATTCTTGAAGCAGGTATAGTGCTATTTACTGTATATTTTGTTAACATAGAAGATTTAGCCAGACTTTTTGATAATGGTTGAAATCCTCTTTTACACTTGATGGAAATTTACTTTTGAATGGTATTTAGAGAAGAAAATTCTTAATAGACCTACAAATCTGCTACTCGATGATTATAGAGAACATTTTTCTTTGGTGTGTTTACATACAGATGGTTAGTTCAATAATTTCATTTAGTATTAAAAATATAATAAAAAAAGTCTGTTCTGTTAGTCATCAGAAAAAGCTCAACTAAATTTTCTGTGATATTTTATTGAAATTTGTGTCAAATCTGAATTGACATGCAATTGGATAACTTGAGGTTCCTTTTGACCTACTGGTAGTATGTAGCAAGTTGAATTGGTCTGGACAGTATTTTTATACAGCCATATTTCAAGTGGTTTTAAAACACAATTATGTCAATTCAGTGTATAAAATAAACAAGTGTTTTAACTTAAAAAAGAGATACTCTGTCAGCTTCTGAAAATTGTTAAAAAGCTGAACTTCCAAAATAGAAGATTTTGGACAAAACAAAAATACTTGTTTATTTGTACATTAAGGACTAATGGATAAAAGCTGTAAATGGTTCAAAAAGCCGAAACTCTCTATGATGTATGTGAAAACAAATTGAATAGATCAACTGGTTTCTTATTTTTGATTTTACACAGGGAACCTTTCACAACATACAATTGTCTATGCCTTTGAATACCCAATTGCTATACAATTTTTGCATGTTGTCTGAATCAACTGTGTTTGTCAAAATTATTTTATGCATATTTTTATCCAAGATAAAAATTTAAATGAACGACATACAAACAATTAATTTTACTGACTTTTTTTTTTTGGAGATGAAACACTCTTTTTATGGAACAAAAATTGTGTCTGCACAGAAGTCATACCTATGTTTTAGCCTCAGTTTGGATATAGTAGACCATACTAAAGTTGATTACACATGTATGTTACATGTAAACATTCGTGTTACCCGTGTATAACACTTAAACAACAGGAGGCCAAATCAATCATTTCATAAATGTACCATATTTTTAAGGAAATAGAATATGCCAGAAAAGGGTTACATAAACTTATAATACTTGATGTCAGGCAATATCCTTGAAGAACCTTAGTAATGATTCCTTCTTTTTATAAAAAAGATAAATTAACCAGTGCTATAAAGATTTGCCAAAATTGTGTAGGTTTTTTACATTGGTTACAAAGAAAAAGATCTTTTCAAAGTTGATGATACTGCAATTTTTAAAGTTTTATTTTTAATTTAACAATTGAAAATTTTCAATCTGAACAAAATAATAGCGCAAGTAAAACATAGAAGTAATTTTGTAATTCTTAAGTTGATGTTTTTAGTATTGACCAAAAATATAATAACGTATAATTAGGAGGCTTATACTTAGAACTTAACAAAGTATTCGAGGAATTTTCTTAAATTTTCGGCATTTTTTTGTTGGTAAAAGGAATGAATAAAGGTTTTTTTTTAAGTCTCTTTAAAATTGCCTTCAATTTTCACAATAAACCTTGTCATTCATCCAAATGTTTATCATATAATTAATTGTCAGATAAACTGTATTTTTGATGTAGAACTTAGCCACTTATTACTCATCTTGTATTGGACAAATATTCATTGTCGTCCGTAGTAATGGGGTTCTTTTTTGTTGTGGTAATAAGTTACCTCCAACTGCTTATACCCAGAATGCAATGTTTCTTGATGTCCTTCACGAGAATATTTTCACACTAACCCTATTCTTGATTGACAGTTGCTTACATTACACTATTGGTATTTAGATGCATGTTGTAAAAGACAATATTATTCATTTTCATTCATAGTTCTATATAGCCTATACCGTTTTTGTAATTTATGTCTGACTGCCTATACACCAGAATGCAATGTTTCTGGCTGTAACCTTCATTAGACAATATTTTTAAAGCAAACTGTACATGTATTGGTTACTTCAAAACACTCTTGGTCAAGCTGCATCTTATATCAAATAATATTGTTCATTTTGATTCAGTTTTTGGGTTCTATAGGACCTTTATTCACCATATTTGGGTTCTATAGAACCTATATTCACAGTTTTCAGGTTTTATAGTACCCATATTCACAGTTTTTGGGTTCTATAGAACCTATAGTGTTCTTGCATCATTTTACCTCATGACTGCTTATATCAGTGATGCAAGATTTTTTGAAAAAATTCACTGGATAATATTTTTAACACTAAGCTATCTCTAATTTATAACAGACAGAACATTATTGGTCTTGATCAACTGTTGACATAAAATTCAATTTCATCCCAATTTACACTTTTTCCATATTGCTATGACCTTGGCCTTGGAAACATTCCCTTCAACAAAGGTCAAGAGTTCATTTAGCATTTCGTTGTGCATCTGATTTCACTAAGAACAAAATCATGTTTTATATTTTAAAGGAGTTGGTTTGATTGGTGCTTTTAATGTAACAGAAACCAGCCAATGAAATTTCTGGTTTCATTCAGCCAATTAATTCCCCTTTGTTTTAAATATTTATTTTTTACTATCATTGCTGTATTTTTCTCTCAAAATTTGTACATAATATATTACAAGGGCAATATCAGTTCTAATAAATTTTGAGTCTGTTTGTTTTCATTATTGTGCCAAACCAGGGCCCAGTTTCATAAAACTTCTCTGATTTGAGGATTTCCTCAATTTGTCCTCAACTAAAAAAAACCAATCAGATTGCTTGAAAATTCAAATTTGAGGAAAAACTCAGATATTTGAGGAAAATCTCAATTTGAGAAGTTTTATGAAACCCAGGCCTGGTTTATAGTACAGAAGGCAGGTGGATGCACATATTGTGTATCCTCTCCTCCTACGTACCAGAAACTACAGAAAGATTACACAAACATTGAAGATGCACACCTGGAATTACGGAATTGTTCCGAAATTTTTTCCAAGACAGTTAGTATAGAACACTTTGATGCACCCAGCTACCATTGGCATTGCCTTAAGTAATAAACAAAGCAAATACAAAAGACCTGGATAACTTGCACTGCTGGGTAATGTTAAAGTACATGACATTTCGCCAACAACCTATGTTATCTCGTAAATGAAATATGTCTCTCAGATTTAAATACAAACTTTCTTTGTACAAACAATATCTATTTAATTGAAATCAACTATTAAATATATTAACATTCTAATAAATGATAACTTACAAAGAAAACAACAATAACAATTCACTAATAAATAACAATTCTAGGCTTATAGTGTTCCAATGCTTGTATCTTAGAGCATTGTTGGTGTTTACTGTATCACAATGAGATGGTGGCAGAGTAGTAATGTGGTTCACCAAATTCATGAAACTTGCAACAGTTGTTTGTTTGTTTGAATGGTGTTTTAACACCACTTTCAGCAATTTTTCAGCTATATCATGGCATCCAGTTTTTATTGGGGGAGGAACCTGAGTACCCGGAGAGAACCCCAGACCTGCAGTAGGAAAACTGGCAATCCTTGTTAAGTGAAACAGTTTTATAATCAGATATGTATACTGGTAATATCTTTCAAAGGGCCCTGGGAGTAGTACTGTAAGGTTTTGTTACTGGGAACATACATGTGATGTGTCGCAATACAGTTTAAGAACAGCACAGGTGACGTCACTATACCATGTAGACATCACAAAGGTCACATGTCAATGCAGTTTGGAAATGGCACAGGTCACATGTCAGATTACAGTTTGGGAATCGCACAGGTCACATGTCACAATACAGTTAAGAATGGCACAGGTTACATGTCACAATACAGTTTAAGAATAACACAGGTCACATGTCAGTACAGTTTTGGAATCGGACAGGTCACATGTTAGTACAGTTTGAGAATTACACAGGTTAAATGTCACTATACCTTTAAAGATGGCACTGGCCACATGTCACAAAACAGTTTGGGAATCACACAGGTCACAATACAGTTTGGGAATCACACAGGTGACATGTCACAAGTTTGGGACTAGCACAGATCACATGTCAATACAGTTTGGGAATCACACAGGTGACATGTCACAGGTTTGGGACTACCACAGATCACACGTCAATACAGTTTGGGAATCACACAGGTGACATGTCAATACAATTTAAGAATAACAGAGGCCAAATGTCTATACAGTTTGGGAATCATACAGATCACATGTCAATACAGTTTGGAAATCACACAGGTGACATATCAATACAGTTTGGGAATTACACAGGTCCAAGGTCAGTACAGTTTGGGAATTACACAGGTCTAAGGTCAGTACAGTTTGGGAATCACACAGGTAACATGTCAATACAGTTTGGGAATCTGACAGGTCGCATGTCACAATACAGTTTAAGAATGTTAAACGTGACATGTCACTATACCATTATGGAATCACACAGGTCACAAGTCAATACAGTTTTGGAATCGCACAGGTCACATGAAATTAGTTTGGGATTCACATAGGTGACATGTCACAATACAGTTTTGGAATCACACATGTCACAATACAGTTTGGGAATTACACAGGTCACATGTCACAATACAGTTTGGTAATCACACGGGTTACATGTCAGTACAGTTTGGGAATTACACAGGTCAAAGGTCAGTACAGTTTGGGAATCACACAGGTAACATGTCAATACAGTTTGGGAATCTGACAGGTCTCATGTCACAATACGGTTTAAGAATGGTAAAGGTGACATGTCGCTATACCATTATGGAATCACACAGGTCACATGTCACTATACATTTTAGGAATGGCAAATGTCACATGTCACAAAACAGTATGGGAATCACACAGATGACATTTCACAATAATACAGGTCACATGTCACAATACAGTTTGGGAATCACACAGGTCACATGTCAGTACAGTTTGTGAATCACATAGGATGCATGTCAGTTCAGTTTGGGAATCACACAGGTCACATGTCAGTACAGTTTGTGAATCACATAGGACACATGTCAGTACAGTTTGTGAATCACATAGGATGCATGTCAGTACAGTTTGTGAATCACACAGGTGACATGTCAGTACAGTTTGTGAATCACACAGGACACATGTCAGTACAGTTTGGGAATCACACAGGTCACATGTCAATACAGTTTGTGAATCACACAGGTGAAGTGTCAGTACAGTTTGTGATTCATACAAGTCACATGTCAATACAGTTTGTGAATCACATAGGACACATGTCAGTACAGTTTGGGAATCACACAGGTGACATGTCAGTACAGTTTGGGAATCACATAGGACACATGTCAGTACAGTTTGGGAATCACACAGGTGACATTTCAGTACAGTTTGGGAATCACACAGGTGACATGTCAGTACAGTTTGGGAATCACACAGGACACATGTCAGTACAGTTTGGGAATCACACAGGTGACATTTCAGTACAGTTTGGGAATCACATAGGACACAAGTCAGTACAGTTTGGGAATCACACAGGTGACATTTCAGTACAGTTTGGGAATCACACAGGTGACATGTCAGTACAGTTTGGGAATCACACAGGTAACATTTCAGTACAGTTTGGGAATCACATAGGACACATGTCAGTACAGTTTGGGAATCACACAGGTGACATGTCAGTACAGTTTGGGAATCACACAGGTGACATTTCAGTACAGTTTGGGAATCACACAGGTGACATGTCAGTACAGTTTAGGAATCACACAGGTGACATGTCAGTACAGTTTGGGAATCACATAGGACACATGTCAGTACAGTTTGGGAATCACACAGGTGACATTTCAGTACAGTTTGGGAATCACACAGGTGACATGTCAGTACACTTGTGATTCATACAGGTCACCTGTCAGTACAGTTTGGGAATCACATAGGACACATGTCAGTACAGTTTGGGAATCACACAGGTGACATTTCAGTACAGTTTGGGAATCACACAGGTGACATTTCAGTACAGTTTGGGAATCACACAGGTGACATGTCAGTACACTTGTGATTCATACAGGTCACCTGTCAGTACAGTTTGTAAATCCCACAGGTCACATGTGACTGCCCTTGAATTAAAGATCTATTAACAAACTAGTCTCTCAATACCCTCTAATGCTCACATGACTTGCAAAAAAACTTTTCTTGTAACTTATTCGGCATGATTTGGTTTTAATGAGCGGGACAGTTTCTGAGAAGAAGCCATTAGTATGTTTTCTTACATAGGGTCATATTAAGCTTTGTGTCACTGTATGAGCCATCTTGGATTTAGGATCTTTACGAAACTCTTAAACTTTGTAGAGGAGTCCATCTGTGATACTTTTTATAATATCAATTCTTTTGGCAAAGTGGTTTGTCAGAAAACAAATTGTGAAATTTCAGCCAATCTGGAGACAATAGCAGCTGTGGCATCTAAGGCAGGACCATCTAAGGTACATGTCTGAAAAATTTCAAATTTATCTGCCAAGTGGTTTCTGAGAAGAAGACTTTTGAAATTCTGCCAGACAGAATGCATTAATGGCCCTGTCAGCCATGTTGAATATTTGATCAGCACCAAGAACTCAATGTTTGTTAAGAACCACCCAATACACATTCCTGCTGTTTGGTTCAAATTGGCCAAGTGGATTTGGAAAAGAAGATAGAAACCTAAAAAGTTTACAGCCACTGCTCCTAAAAGACACCAAGTGATTTTGGGTCAGGTGATTTATAAACTACCTTTTGTACTTAGACTCCCTGGATTAAAGGTCTGTGAATAAAAATGTTTTATCAATAAAATCACAAGAAAAGCAAAAACCATGGATTCATTATTATTTATGGGACACCAGTTTCAATGGATTCAGTGAGGACAGGCATATGACAAGTTTCAATACTCAAGGTCATACTATAAACAGTTGCTTTGAAAACAACAAATGATAAAACCATGAAATTTTGTTTCTTTGAAACTGCAACTTTTTCTCTAACAACAAAAACGGGTGCCTATAAACTTAAATGAATCTACAATTCAATAACTTCAAAAACAAAATGTAACTATTCTCTCTATATATATACATATATATAGAATCAATAATATTAACAAAGAATAATAACATTAGATATTGAATATAAAATTGTAAAAATTTAAATATCACAGATTACAGAAAATAATAACTAACAAAATAAAGATCAGAGGCTGTTGAGAGCCTGAAGGATTCACCTGCGTTATTAAACCTACTCTGTAGGAGATAAACTTTTCTTCAAAATTTTAGGTATATTTCTGCAATATAACATTAATCTGCCAACTGGTTTTCTCAGATTTTTATGCTCTGGAAGACATGTTGAGTTTGCAATAATCCAGAAATAATGCAATAAAGTTGGCCATGATTTCTACATAATAAATAGTTTAAATGTAAGAAGCTAGAATGTATTTCCCTATTAAGTTCCTTGTAAATGCCTTCTTAGCCCCAAAAATTAGTAAAGACCACCAAAGTTATATTTCTACAATATTAAAATTCTATTTCCAAGCGTTTTGTCGGAAGCAATTTTCAAATTTCAGCCAATCAGATACATTAATGGCCCTCACAGTCATGCTGAACATTTGATCAGTCAACAAAACTCCAACTTCATTAATTACAATCAAATGAACATGTAAGCCTATCAGCCCAGTGGTAGAATGAAAGTTTAGTAAGTGAAAAATTTACAGCAGATGATGTCAATGACAGACATAAAGCAATGATAATAAATCACAAGACCCTTTGGACAGGTGAACTAATAACACTATCACAGTCATCAATCTTGTATAGAAATAACTTGTACTTCCAAAATTGAAATCTTAAAGCGTACAGTTAATGTAATATTTCAATTCATTTCTGAAAGAAGAACAATTTCAAAAAATATAAGAACAGTTTTGCCCTCCAAGACCTGCCTTTTGTCCATACACTGTAAGTCAAAGTCTACTGTAGGACAATGTTAACATGAAGTGTACTGACAATTCTGGCTGTTCTTTAACTTTGTGTTTCTGTGTTTATCTTTGATGACAGCTTTAATGCTGGTCATATTGGACACAACTGTATCAAATCTCAGCAGCATTTCACCAGTCTGTACTGTTCGACGCTGGGGTCCTCTAAATAACTGATCTAACAGATAAACCTGGGGAAAAAATTGCACTTGAATCTCATTTCCCCCAAAATTCACTTTGATCATATTTGTTGTATTCAGTTTGAAATTTTAAAACAACTAAAATTGTTTTTGCTCACTAAAACTGATGTCTCAACTTAATAAAACACATTTTACACAAAAGTAGACATTTCAAAAACCAAAAGGTTATTTAAGGTAATCTGTTATCTGACTACATAACTAATGTTAAAAGCCTTAAGCCTTACAAAACAGCAACAACCTCTCCCCCCCCCCCCCAAAAAAAAAAAAAGCAGCACAGGCACTTACATGCCAAAATCATAATATAACTGAGGTAATTGTATTTCTTCCGCAAATATTTCTGGTACAGATGAGCTTACGTTCACTCATCTGTACTTTGTGCTTCATCCAAACAAAATAAAACAAATATATAACAATAGAGTCTTTAGGATACAGGTATGTGAAATGTTATGGTACTATCATGAGTATCTGGGAAAGCTTGGGTGGTCTTCCACTCGTGAAAGAAACTTTTTAAGAAATAAAATTTCTACAACTCGTGGAAGATAACCTGGGCATAAAGGCCAAACAGGTGGTAAAATCAGTATAAACTCCTGCCCCAATGAATTGTTTCGATTCTAATGGACAAACATATATTTACTTTTTTGAACAACATAACCTTTGAGTTGCCAGACTTGTCAGCCATTTTTAGGACACAAATTTAATTTTGACATGTTAAAATATTTGAAAAATATTACTATGAGTATGACATAGCCATAAAGGTGATCGTTTATGACGTTGATAAGGAATATATTTTCATTTTACACCTGATGTGGATTCAAAGTGTTTAAGGCACGTCATATTAGAATGACTGCAATAAGGCTTTACACAATGTTTATTTGAGCGTTTAACATAATACCATCCCTAATCTAAACAAGGATAAAAGAAAAGCACCACTTATGCATGATTGCACAAACATCTGGACCATTCTTTTGCAAATGGAATATAGGAATAAACATTTTAAGTTGGTCTGGTAAGATATCTAAATTTTGAAAGGGAGATAATCACCAAAAAGTTATTAATTTTTGCATTCAAATAATTAACTAGTTTCAGTTACTAAAATATCTTACTTGTTCCCATGAACAGAAAGTCTTGAATACCCCTGGGTGCTTCTTCAGTACATTTTTAGGAATCTGACACTTTGGCTGACACTGGCTGCTAAACAGCAGAAGGGCATCTTTTAATGTCACATGCTTGTATCCATTGACGGAAACATATGGTATTATCCAGTTGTCAAGGAAAATTATGCCACTGTTGTTTTCCCCTAGACTGTCATATTCTGGTATATGTCTGTGATTGAAAAATTGCAATACATGTACTCCTTAAAATGGTACACAAAAATGTATCTTATTAAATTTTTCAATATATGACAGATCAATTTTGAAGAAAAAAAATTAAAACATTACCTTCAAAAAAGCTCAATATTTATAAAATTATTAATAAAAACTTCTTTAAATTATTTTGGGGTAAAAAAGTTGGTTTAATAAGTTATCAGTACTATGAAAATAATTTTCAAATTACAGGGCAAATGCAAAAGTGCAAATCATTTCATTTTTTAAAATCATAATCAATAATAACCATAAAGATATAAATTGTTTTAAAAAACACAAAACCCCCCACCTATCTACAAATTGTTTCAAAATCTGCACATAATCCCCCCCCAAATATGTATTGCATTTAAATGAGCATATAACTCCCCCACCCCCATCCACCTTTACTAGTATAGTGTTTTAATTGGTGATAGAACTGAAGAAAATTTTACATTTAAGATAAACAAGTTGCTGGTTGGAACTTAACAACTAACTTAAAATATCTCCTATAACAGCCATGAACAACATGGGGTTTTTATTCATCTGATGAATGAAGGACACCCGATTGTGTTATAAGAAATGAAGGATTGACCTTGACCTTATATTAAGACCCTTTTAAATTTGAGGTACTACAGGAAGATCCAGTGTAGTACAGAATAAAAATTTAAAAAGCCATACCTAATACCAAAGGAATCTGTCACTATCTGTTGATCAAGGACAGGGTTGGTTGTCATGGAAAATAGAATGTGATTGGTGCAATCCTTAACTGCATCTACACTTGGTACTGATGACAGAGTCAAGTCTGAATCACTCTCCATTGTGTTATAATTTGCTGAGTCATATCCAGAAGTGGTTTGGCTCCCTCCAGTGTCAGGAATTGTCACATCTGATACACCTTCAGAAGATACTGTCATGCATGAGGTATTACTATCTGCACCAATAGGATAACCTGTTACATTTGAGGTATTACTGTCTCCACCAATGGCAGGTATTGTTACTTCAGACATGCTCTTCAAATCTCCTTCATACATATTTGTCGCCTCATTAAGATCTGCATTTTTACATTTACAAACTGTTTTTACTTCACTAGGATCTTCTTCCCCAACATCAGAAGACATACCAAAGTCAGTCATCTGAGTAAGGGTCACATCGTTTTCATCTAAATCTGAAAAATCCCTAATGAAGGCCTGATCAAAATTACTTGAGGTTGACATTGTCTCGGATTGTGATAAGTCATTATTACTTGTGCCAGACTGAGAAATTACAACCTCCTCCGGTGAAATGATGATTTCATTATTTCCTGTGGTACCATACTGTCCCTCATCACTTTCCCCCATTTTTCCTGAAGGAATATTGTTAAGAACTTGGTATTCATTTAGGTGACCTGCAGCCCATTCAAAAATATTTCTATCTGACTGGCTGACAGAGCTTTTTGATTTTTCCGCAATATGTTCTAATTTATACATGTTTCCATCTTTCTGAGAAATTACGTTTTCTGTCTGTATATAAACATTCACTGGACTTTTAACATTGTCATCATCACAGTTATTTCCCAAAAGTTTGGTCTGAATCCAATCAAATACATTCCTATTTTTATTTTCTGTTTCTTTACACCTTTCAGTAATGTTATTATTAGTCAGATCTTCATCCCATATTTGTATTTGATATTCATTATCATGGTCATCAGTAATAACATAAACTACATCATGGTCATTGAAGTACTCGTCACTTTCAATCTTGGTTTGACTATCAGAAAGGTGTGTTTGACTTGCATTGTAGCGCTGAAGCTCAGAAAGGTGTGTTTGACTGGCATGGTCACACTGAAGATCAGAAAGGTGTATTTGACTAGCATGGTCACAGTGAGGATCAGAAAGGTGTGTTTGACTGGCATGATCGCTCTCAAGATCAGAAAGATATGTTTCACTGGCATGGTTGCTGTGAAGTTCAGAAAGATGTGTTTGACTGGCATGGTCGCTGTGAAGTTCAGGAAGATGCATTTGAATACTATGATTGCTTTGGACCTGATAAATTTGATTTTGTCTATCAGTTTTATCTTTATAATCATTGTTATTCACATCAGACAACTCTGCATTTCTCCTTTCCTCCAAATTTCTCTTACCAACAGGTACATTATTGTTGACTATGAAACCATTATGATTATATTCCGTATCATCTATATAGACAGATTTAATGTTTGCGGTGGTACTGTTATCTTTGTGGTAATACATTTTACCTTGATCCAATAAGTGGGAATGTTCAAAACACTCATTGTATGAAGTCTGGTATAGTTGGTCATTACAGGCACTGAGATCTTCTATTTCAATGTTAACACTGACTATAGTTTCTATTCCATCTGTCTGTTTGCAATCATCGTTATCTTCATTGAAGGTATTTGGGCCTTTTGTGTCCTGTGGCCCTGGTAATCGACATACAGGCCATGAACCATTTAGCTGTCGATATGGTAGATTTTTCTGCCTTATTATCTCCAGGATTCTCTGTTGTTCCTGAATTACCTTATCCATGTAATAAGTTCTCAATATATGCTGGTTTCTATCCACAGATTTTTCCTGACCTCCATCTTTTACCTTTGGCAAATATTTTCTCAAACTTACTGTCTGTCTATCTTTGCCTATGTGTCCGTTTCCTTGTTTAAATATTAAAGGTTTTATATTATTGGTTCCTTGTTCAAATGGTTCGTCACTGTCTTTGTCGAGACTGTTTTCCTCTTCATCATAACATGTTGATGTACAGCCATTCACATCTTGTGAATAAACTGATGTGTCAGAACCTGCTTGCAATGTTGTGTTAGAACAAGGTCTGCACTCCTGTTTATGGCATGTTTCTGAGTCTGTTATATTAGGGTCTGGCAGGTCATTTGAATTTTCTGTACCCATGGGACTATTTCTAGGTGGAATGTTACAAATGACCTCCTTGTCTAAATTGTTCAACTGCTTTTCTTTTAATGATGGAGGTGTGCTAATGTCTCCTTGAAAACCAGAGTTCAACTGTGGATCATACAAACTGTCACCACTACTTTCGTCTGTGATTACAACATCTGCTATTTTTTTCCAATTTGTTGTCATCCTTGACTTTCTCCTTCTTCCTCTTTTGGAAGAATTCTTCTTTTTGTCAACCAATTCAATATCATCATCATCCACATTTTCAACCAGTTTTGGTTTATTTGGTGTGAGAACCGATCTGAGACTTCTTCTGAGAACTCGCTGATTTCCATGTACTTGATCATCATTCAGAACAAAAACCGATCCTTCCAATGCCCAGTTTTGATCTATGATGCCTTGCAATTCATCTACTGCCACAGACTCCATGTGTTTCTCTTTCATGCCTGATTTAGGGTCCCCAGACTCCATGTGTTTCTCAATCATGCCTGATTTAGGGTCCCCAGAATCTATGTCTTTCTCTTTCCTGTCTGATTTAGGATCTGCACTGTGATACTTTTTATCCTTACAAAGCTTGTTACTGTTATCAACCTTTTTGGTCGTCTGCAACCTTTCAATCCTACCCTTGACACAATTGTTCAGATCATTAATGTTCTCATTAACAAGCTTATTTTTCAGTTGATTTTCTTTTGCTACCTTCTGTTGTACCTTTTTAGCAGCTTTACCCTTCTTCTTCCTCATCTTCCTACTTTCTGCTTTCTGTTTTATATCAATAGCATTTTCATTTTCTTCATCCACTAGATCAGTTGAAGTTTTAGCCCTTATTATTTTGCCTCGAGTTTTTGTAGTTGACTTTGATCTTTGACCTGAAGAGTTCTCACCCTTCTTCCTTCCATTTCCTGTATTTTGATCTTTAATTTTGTCAGGATTAGTTTTTTTATTTTGTATCAGATCAGGATTGGTTCTTTGTGTTTCAGACTTTTCCAAATGTTTGCTGTGTGTGCCTGAAACAAGGTTACTAGAACATCTTTTATCAAGTTTCATTATGGAGTTTTCTATGCTTCTTTTCTCTTGATTATTTTCTTCTGACTTTTCTTTTATTTTGTAAAATGTCAGTTTTAAATCATCACATTTAACCTTGTACTTGGCCTTCTCAGATGCTAGGATAGGAGATGAAATACTTTTCCGTGGTTTTATCACACAACCATTTCTACGTTGTGATGGTAACAAATTACAACTCTTTGATATGACTGGTAAGGTTATTTGACCTTTCAACCGATTTTTTCTAGGCTTAAATGTTCCAATTTTATTCAATGATTTTTCTACAGGTACAAATTTCTGAACCCTGTTTTTATGCAAGACTGATATTCTATCATAGTCATTCAACATTTTCCAGGTCTGCTGGCTGTTGGGTGCAAATGGACTTGCAGCTGCTAATGTCATCAGATGATTGGAACTTCTTGTGCATTCCCTATCCTCAGTTTCAAAGAGAATTTCCCTGTAAGGGGCCTCCTTACTAATGGATTCAGGTTTACTGACTGCCGTGCCACATGTTAACTTTTCGAAACGTTTCTGACTGGACAAGGAGTCCTTGATGATTTCTCCAACTACATCCACAACTTGACCTGGAATAATTCTACTTCTGACCCTTGACCTGTCACTGACCTTGTCATAGCTAGCATTAATAATTGGCAGAATCACAGCTCGCTGCATTGCAGAAGCAATTTGACTTTTTTGTAGTTTTTTGGTGCTGAACTGTGTAGAATCTGACAAAATGCTTTTGGAAATTTTTTTCTCATTGGTGTTTTTGGTTTTTGGTGATTCACTGGTATTTACTCCAAAAGCTGACCTACTTTTTGTAACACCTGTTTCAACACTATGTGTCGGAGTACAATATTTAGGTAATTTAGTGTTTGTATTTGCAGTACTTTTGTCCAAGGCAATGCTCTTTCCATTGATTATTGGGTCTTTTACCATAGGTCTGTGCTGTATTTTAGGCTGTCTTTGTGGTTGCTGGCAACTTTTAACCGTCTTATCTTCAGTTCCTAAATATTCTTTCTTCCCATTTTGTTTCTTCAATTTATTTACCAATTTCTTTGCTTTTATATATTCTTTGACTTCTAATTGTTGCGTAGTGGAAAGATGCTGTCTCCTATCTGCACAACTCACGACTCCCTCAGAACACTGTTTATTTTCTTCCGTATCCAATGAGGCGTGCTGAATACTGTGAATATTTTGATTATAATTTAGATTCTGATTATCTTTGTTTTGTATACCTTTCAAAACAGTTTCCTCTAGTTCATGTTTTATTATGTTCATCTTTTTTTGTTGATCTTTGGTCATAATTACTTCTTGTTTCTTTGACCTTTCGTCAGTTCCAAGTTTTTTCTGTATATATTGACAAATCCAACAACTATCCACTGGTAAATCCGTTTTTACATTTGTCAAGCATGGTTCTTCCTTATGACAATTGGTGGGGAAATGTTCTTCCTTATGACCATGAGTCACACATGGTTCTTCCTTTTGACAATTGGTGGGGAAATGTTCTTCCTTATGACCATGAGTCTGGTATGGTTTTCCTTCCCGTCCATTTGTCTGAATTGGTTCTTTTTTCTGACCGTTCTTCTGGCTTGCTTCTTCATTCTGACTATTGGTGTGGCATGGTTTTTCTTTCTGACCATTGGTCTGGCTTGCTTCTTTTTGTCCATTGGTCTGGCATGATTTTTCTTTCTGACAATTGGTGTGGATCAGTTCTTCTTCTTTCTGACCATTGGTCTGGCTTGGTTCTTTTTTCTGACCATTGTTTTTGCATGGTTCTTCTTTCTGACCATTCATCTGGTATGGTTTTTCTTGCTGACCATTAATCTGGCATTGTTCTTCTTTCTGAGTATTGGGCAGGCTGAGTTCTTTCTGGCGATTGGTGTGGATTGGCTCTTCTTTCTGACTATTCGTCTGGTATGGTTCTTCTTTCTGACCATTTGTCTGGGTTAGTTCTTCTTTCTGACTATTGGTCTGGTATGGTTCTTCTTTCTGATCATTTGTCTGGGTTAGTTTTTCTTTCTGACTATTCGTCTGGTACGGTTCTTCTTTCTGACCATTAGTCCGGATTAGTTCTTCTTTCTGACTAATGGTCTTGAACAGTTCTTCTTTCTGATCACTGGATTGGCCTGCTCCTTTTTCCTGACCATTGGTCTGGTATAGTTCTTTCTGATCAATAGTCTGGCCTGTTTCTTTCTTTGTTCTATCCATCTGGTCATGTTCTTTTATCATAATGTCTGTCTGCCTTCCTTTGACAATAATGATTTGATTAGATGGCTGCGAAGCTGCAACAATATTCTTCGTAGTTATCACAACAAAGTGGTCTGGGTTATTGTCATTTAAATGGGTACCAGTCTGCATACTTGATAAGTTTCCCTGTCTCCTATTTATGCCAGTGTCATTTACAGCTTGATTTATTACAACGACCTTATTGCCATTGCTATCATGGCCAATTATAGTTCCTTGAACATTTGAAAATTTGTTTGGCCCAGTTAAATTCTTATCAACAGCTCCATTTTTTTGCTTAGAGTTTTTATATGTTCCATTGCTGACATCAATGGTTTTGTTAACCATATTACTATTGCATGAAAACTGGCCTCCCACTGTTTGACATCTAGAATTTACTACTGCCTGATGTATCTGTTGAGTCTTGGACTGATTATGTTGACTTTTTGGAGAACCTGTTTTGTCCTGCATAAGGTAGTCCCCAGGACTTTTGAAGCAATAATAAGAAACTGGACAGATTTGTATACTGTTGTTTGTAGGGGGCACTGCACTTCTTGGCTGCGGTTTTCTTGTGTTTTCAGTTTCCACAGAAATGGAACATTCATTCACATCAGAGGAATAACTAGGATATTGCATGGGAATGCCTGGCTGCCTGGATTCTATTCCTGTTTGTTTAGGCAGATTGGTGCACGATTTACTGTTCAATGTTTTGGCTGTTTCATTTGACTTTAGAATACTAACTTGTTTTGGATTGCTTGGCAGTATTATTTTCTGCATTCCACTATTCATCCATGCATGGTCTTTTCGAGAATATGTATAACTTGGCATGGTGTAGTGTGGGTGGTCATTTTCAGTATTGTACAAAATCTGAAAGGAAAATAGCCTGGCAATATATAATAACTAAGACACTACCAATGTGAAGGTCTACTATTAATCTCATTTCTGTAAAATCCTTGAAACTAAAATGTGATCAATTGGAGGGGGTAGCAACCTATATGCAAAAACACAGCTGCATGAACATCGTTGTAGCAAATAAAATAAAGAAAATTGTTGTTGCCCTGGAAACCATTTTTTCCTAAACGGTGTTTAAGTGCCAGGAAACGGCTAGTAAGCAGGATTTAGCATTATTTATCTGAGAGCATTTGATAATATCCTAATTTTTTAAGTTACTCATATATTTTGCATACACTTCATTTCTTTGGGATAGCTACGCCCCTGACAAGGTTGTATACTAATCTGCATTACTCTTCAACACTTTCAAATGTCATGAAGAGTGGGTCTGGATTAACATTGCTGTGAAAATTTGATTATAAATACAGTACGGGCAGTCCCGCTGTCATATAATACATCTTAACAGAGGCAGTCCCCTCAACAAAAGGTCATTTAATATAACATTTGCATGATGCTTCTTAACAAAAACATCCTCTTACCAGAGGCAACACCTTTCAAAAGGCCACATTTTCTGTGCCAAAGAGGTGTCCTTACAAGAGAAGGACTACCATACAAATGATTTACCTCAAGAAAGCACACTGGATTGCTGCTAAAATGGGATACAGAAGGACTGTTGTGGTTAGTGGTTTAACACCACTTTCAACAATTTTTCAGCTTAATATTGGCAGTTTTTATTGGGAGAGGAATCCTGAATACCTAGTGCAAATGGCAAATTCAGTCAATTAAGAGTCAAACATATCATGCCAGCAGTAGGGCTTGAACTGACGACCTAAGCAGGGGTTGAAAATTTTTTTGGGCAAGCCTAAGCCCTGGGCTTTTTCAACTTTGAAACCCTAAGCCCCAACATAAATTAACCAAGCCCTAAAAATTATTGGAGCGATGATTTTAAATTGGATTTGTCATGTTTGTTTTAATAAAAGTGTACCATATTTTTGTTTTGCAGAAAGTTCAGCATGTTTCTCGTGCAACTTAGGGGGATCAATTCATAAATTTGTTGTACCCCTAGTAAGGCATCCTTTCTGTCTAAAAGAGGGGGTATTTTCTAAAATATTTGCAATTCATTTCTTTCAACCCAGGGAAACGTGTCCTTCCTTGATGGTAAGAACGTCCTTTTCCGTTTGTCTCTTTCATATTTGAGGTCTTTATTTTGTGGGGGATTAATTTCATTGTTTGACCCTGTTTGGTCTTCCGATGCTTCTGATTCATCATCTGCTTTCCTTTTTTCCGTTTTCTTAACTGTAAAGTTAAAGTTTATCAACGACATTTCTCGAATTCCTAACCAAAATTAATTGGGGGATATTTTCTACAAGGAAAGGAAACAAACTTGAATTGCTATTGATCAACGTTGCTAAAGTGCAGAGAAGATTAAGATCTGTCATGAATAGAAAATAAATATTGATTTGTTTTAGGATATTAAAATAGATTTATGAGTATTTATAGGACAATTTTGATGGTGTACAATTTAAGAAACATTGAAAATAAAAACAGCATTTTATTTTTTTAAGAAGATCGAGCCCGACGGGCTTTTTTCACAGAAAATCGGCAAGCAGGAGGTTTCAGTTTTTTAAGCCCCGGGCGTCGGGCTTTAGGAATTTTCAACCCCTGTTAAGTGAGTATGGTAAGTGTCACATGCCAGTAAATGGCAACAATTGAACAAGTGACAAAGTTAATATCTCCATCAAATATGAGAAACATTTTGTCTGAAGGTAGATACCTCTTTCTAAAATAGATCACAACAAAGCTAAAATAAGCACAAGGAACCTGTGAGCTACTGCTCACTCAGTATACGTCCCTATTCACACAATTGGATTGAGTAAACAGGAAGTAGATATGTGACATACCTTAAATTGGTACTCTCAATATAGGACCACATGGTAAGGTCACATATAAAATTTCAAGTGGTTGTGATAAGTAGTTGATGAGAAAATTTTCATCTATTGAAAACTAATGTTGAAAATTGACTAAGTCGATAAACAGGAAGTAAATATGCGATGGACCTGAAACCTGTACTCGTAATATAGGACCACATGGTAAGGTCACTTACCAGTATACCACCCCCCCCCCTCTTCTTCAAAGCGGGGGTATAATAAAGTGGTACAACTGGGTACCAATGAAAGGTTTTTGACACAACGTTTTACATCCTCACTATACTGGTATAAAAATAATTATAATAATAATATGGGCTGCAGGATCAGAAGACCTGGACTACATTTTAAAGCTACCTGTAATGGTGTAACCATAGCAACATTATTTGACAAATCAGGACTTCCTGTTGTAATCATTGGTGGAGGATTCTTAACATGTTTACATAACTTCTGCCAATCTATTAATAAGTCACGTGATGTTATATGTCGCCATCTTGAACCTGAAAGTTCAAAATGAATATCACAATCTAATTTATTCATATATTATTATTAATATAGTTTGCTGAAATGTTCAGACATAGTGGGCGATAAAAGATGGCTTGGTTAAGACTTTTTCCAATTAGACATTTGAATATTCATTACACTATAAGGGCCTTAACACCAGATCAACAAGTGAAATATGTGAAATTTATGTCAATTTTCTGCAACAACATTTCTAAATTTAAAATATTTTGGTCATGGCCTTCTAGAGTTATTGAGTTGAACAAATTATGCTATTTTCTGCTTTGTAAGGGGCTGTAACTCTGGAATGAAAAAATCAAAATCAGTCATATTTGAATTGGTTTTGTGTTTAGTGGACCCATAAACCATTTCCAACTTTGATTTGGTCAACCTATCAACGCAGCATAACAAAATACTTTATACCAAAAAGAGGAACAAAAAATTACTACTTTTTAATCATATATCAGTTTCAAGATCTGATAGATAAATGACAAAATATAACTTTCAATCTGCAGCAGTTTTATATTGACAATGTAAGAGAGTACATTTTTATATTTGAGATTTCTTGTTGATTTTCACAGTATCAAAACAAAAACAAAAAACAAAAGAAAATTGTTTTTATGGGTAAATGCACAAAAATTATGAATAAATCTTCAGCTATTAGATCAAAAATTATATAAATTTGAACTGCCCAAGGGCCATGGTATGATCCAGGAATATTGAATATGGTTTTTCTGGTCAATACAATGGGCCAGCAGCCTGTTATAATTTTGTGCTATTGCCATTGGTTTCATTTACTATTGTATTTATTGCACTAAGGAACAGTTTCAACACTACTTCAAACCCAATATTGACCGGTCCAATTTTCTGATATTGACTGATTTGACCGTATACCTTGTTTTTCAGCTGAACGGTTGTAAACTCATAAAATGTTTGAATTACTGATATGCAATAAATTGTATTTATTGTATTGTCCTGGCAATGGATGACTTTTTTGGTCAAAAACCAGTGCATTGCAGACTGAGGCAAGTAAAAACCTCAATTTCCTGGTAGAAGCATGACAAGTAAAAACCTCACTTAGTGGACCAGTTTATCAGAGCTTATTTTTTAAATGGACAAAAGCAATTTTGTGCAGTTATTTAGTTTATATATCACCATATTTTGAATAATTTTCCTTTGATCATGCAATCGGAACACATCCCATCTCGCTCTACTAGTCCGATATCTGTAATTTATCATCAGGATGTAATGACAATGTTAAGTAAACAATGTGACATCACTGTGTTACAAGACAGCGATAGACAGATTACTGTTTGTTTTATTTCCTGCATCTCATCAGCCATCTTGCTGCAAGCAGCTTAATGGATAGTTTAGATCTTGGAAATAAAACAAACAATATTCTGTGTTTATGGGGGAAAGCCATAGTATAAATAAATCTACCCCTGTCAAGAATGCTATAATACTGTGATAATTTCATTCTAACATCTAAAGAAAAAAAAAGAATAAATGTGTTGTAATATTCCATACCACTAATCACATATACACATGAGTATTAATGACAGCACATGGAACACAACTTACCCCATCCTTGTTGTCTAGCTATATAACTAGACACACAGTTAGCCTCTAGTAGTGACAGACATCTAGTTATTTCAGTCCCTGTCCCAACAAGATAGTCCCGACTTAGATCAAACAGATAGCTATAAAACTCTCTGAAGTACGGATGGATTAAAGACATGGGAACATATGGACCAGAAGAAAACTTCATCGCAGGAATCAAGTAACGACCATTGTAAACAATAGGATCAAATTCTGAAAAGGATAAGCATAGTTGAGTTATATTTATTTCACTTGTAACAAAGCTTTTATTCATTTCACAAATGACATATAACACTAATGTTCTGGTGGATTTGGGATTTTTGGGGTTGTCCTACACAGGATATACTCATTTCACAAAACAGATGAGAATTTATACCCACTATTTAGATTAAAAAAAAGGAGCTCAACGAGTGGACATTGGCGGGCTAAGTGTAAAAAGTAAAATCCACCTACGCTTTAGTGGAATGAATTTACATTTATCACCGTACATTTCTGACATATTTGCTAAAACAGGAATAGATGCATTAATTTTTGGGTTCTCCACAATACTTCAACTTATTTTATCTTGTGACTTTTTATTCATACAAGAACAGTATGTCAGTAGTCATATCATTTCTTAGAAAACATAGGCAAAATATTTTTGCAATTTTATATTTTAGAATCTATATTTCTCATAAAGGGGAGGTAAACACCATAAAATGTCTAAAAAACCAAAATACATTTATAATATTTTAGAAGAAAGTCAAACTAAACAAAATGTTATATAAATTTAACCATTGTACATAGTTTTTTCCTTAATCTTACCTCCCCCTGCTTTTGAGATATCCTTTATTTGATTCAATGGTAGGACACACCAGCAAAAATGGTTGTTGGCAACAGATTTCATTTGCTGGAATTCAGTGTTTACGCGATGATCAGGTGACAAAATATTGTCATGACTTGTGTGTTCCTTAGCATAATGACATTCTTTACTGTGAACTTCCTCAGATGTGACATGTCTTGTCCTTACCATACTCTTTAAAGTCTGAATCTTGTCCTGTATGGTTCTCGTATTTACCAAAAGAGTTCCGCATGGAACAATTCTAAAATTTCTGAGGAAAGCCATTTGCTGCTTAGGTGTACATGGGCTTGCATCTCTTTCTTGCTGGGGATATTCCAGTATTTCTTTGATGACATTTAAGACAATATCACATCGTGAATCAGAACAAGAAGGGAATATAATTTCTTTGATATCTGTCCACACAGCCATTGGCTTCCCTTCATCGTTGATAACAGGCATTTTCATTAGGTGCATCTCTGCTTGTGAAATAGAATTTTGTTTCGACTTAATTTCATTTGTTTGATCTAAACCTTGTTCTGAAATGAATGAAGAATGATTGCCAACATTATCAGCCATATCAGCTGGTACATTTCTTAACCCATCAATGCTTCTGTTGTGTAAATCACTATTGTTTTTACTGTTGCCATTGAGATCTTCAACCTTTGCAGAACTGTGCTCTGCATGTTCACTTTCTGTCTCCTTCACATTTTGTTCTTTTTGTGGTGACTCTTTGTTTCTGACAGACTTCCTTTTCTTTGATGTTCCAGTTTCATTCTTTTTTCCGGATACAACCATTTTACTAGTATATCTTGAACAGATTTCACATGTTTATTTCTCTGTATCTCTAACTAAAACAATGAAGAAAAATCTGAACATAAAATATTAGTGATTAGTTCTTAAAATTTGATAACAATAAAAATGTGTTGTTTCTACGAGTTGTCTTTTCAGTAAGGCTCGAATTCAAGTCCTCAATCTTCATGCTAACAGTCAGACATAAAGACATGGTAATTAATAAGAATAGATAAGCAATTTATTTTCATCTGAAGCAACATAAAACAACATTTTTATTAGTGCAACAAGAAAAGCATTTCTGCAGTTAATACACTAGAAGCAGGTGGAAGGCACAACATCAGAAGAACAACTTCATCATAATCTTTAAATGTGATCCTTTTCAGTTGATTGTTTGTTTGTTTGAATGGTGTTAACGCCACTGTCAGCAATTTTTTAGTTATATCAGGGTGTCCTGTTTTTATTGGGGGAGGAAGCCGAAGTACCAGGAGAAAACCCCCCACCTGTGGAAGAAAAACTGGTAATCCTTGTCAATTAAGATTGGAGTCCAGTACACACTGTCTGCAGTGAGAATCGAACCAACAATCTCAGTGTTGACAGACCACATGATCATTACTAGACAAACTACCTTAACCACTCGGCCACTGAGGCCCCCATTTCAGTTGAGAAAATCCTCAAATTTTAAATGTTTTTAATAAACCAGACCATGTCTGTGTAAATTGAACAAGTCAGGACAGTCAGCTTTATTTCAAAATGTTGTTTAATTATTAATGGGGTTGTATCAAATAGTTTATCTCAGATTTTAAATACAGGTTTTGGATTTAACCATGAAGGATGATGTGTAATTTCAGCAGCTATTTCATCTAAATTTATGCTGTAATTTCAAAATGAGGTTTTATTCTTTTGCCACAATGTTTAAATTTATTCTGTTTTTCAAAAAATTTTTGTCAGGAGGTATTTAAACACAAAATCCCCCTGTAAAATTTTCCAGGGAGACAAAATCCCCTCCCTGTAAATACAAATCCCTCCTGAATCAAACTTATTATAATGCATTTTTGTTATTTTCACACCATACAGTCTTGTACACATAAAACAGAATTACCTTATATTATGATAAAATAAGATTTTTAATTACTAAATAATAATTGTTGGTCTCAAGTTAGGAAGCTCATTTGTGATGCTTGATTAAAGTTTGACTGTTTGTTGGAAAGGAGTTTTATGCCACTTTCAGACATTTTTCAGCTATATCATGGCATCCAGTTTTAATTGGGGGATGAAGCCTGAGTACCCGGAGGAAACTGAGTCAAGTATACCCTGCTTCTAATCTCATTTGACAAGGATTGCCAATTTTCCAACAGAAGGTTGGGTTTTCTCGATTAATGACCTTTAATTAATCTCTTTGTAGACTCATGCACATTCAAAGCAATACCAATTTCTTGAGCAAAACATTCTGTACATGGCACCCTGAATATTTCAAGTTAATTGACATTGTACATGTACACTGTGTATCCTCAAGGATATTGGGTGCAATAGGATCAGTTTAGAATTTGATCTTCTTTTTCTTAAAGCAGAAATAAAGGAATTTCACTCTTTAAAAATGCTTCTGACCCCTAAATGTGCTGTATCATATAGTAATGTTCATTAAATTTGACCCCAACTTATGACATTCTAAAACAAAAACAATGGGTGAGAAACAAAAAACACTGTCAACCTCCGCTGGAAGATCTACTACGTGATCTCTCATGTTGAGACAACATCACAATTTTATCACAGCAGATTGTTTTGTTGTATGTGTCAGCCGAAGTTTAAGTGTAGATGGCCTTATCCGGATTGGTAATACTTTTTGGAACTTTGAAAATAAATGCTCTTCAATATTTATTTATTTCTTTTATTTTTAAATATTTTTGGCATTTGAACTCTGCTGATGAATCTTAATTAAATGAAACATGAAACTGTAGTAGTAAATTGTACAACCTCTTTATTTGACATTTTATTGTGGACATCTCACATAGCTATATACATCATGTTTGTTTCTATTTTGAATGTCACTTGTTGTCAAATTAGTGAATATTTTTGCAGGCTTGCAGAAGTTAAGGGTTTTGACAAGTCTGTGAAGAAGTTGAATGTTTGGAATTGAAATGCAGTGGGTAGCTGTGTAGAATTTGATGATTTGTATGAAGAAGTTATAATTTTTAACTGAAATTCTAGTTGGTTTGTTTGGAGGTGAACATTTTCTATGATGACATGTTTGGTCACACTGGCATTAAATGTTTGATTAGCTGTAGAAGAATTATTGTATACAGAGAAGAGAACACAAGCCTCTTGATAGGTGTTTTTTTTCTTAATGTTTTTGGTAGTACAAGAATATGTACCTAAGAGTAAGTGATTTATTTGAGACCTCATCAATGAATTAGACTTTAATCAGTTTCCTTGTACTCACAGTTTATTCCAACTATGTATTACCCAGTCTCAGTGTTTTCTGGGTTATTCTTGTGACCTTTTATCTTTTCACCAACGTTAACAATATTATGCTACATTTCAATTTGTGACCCTGTCATTATTATATTGTCTCCAGATACTTTATCCTTGGCTGTGATGTTTTATTTCATGGGCCACTACTAGCTTGTACATGACATGTATTCATAATTTGTACCTTAATCATATTTGAAGGTCTAGCCACATTCAAATATATAAAGTGCTCATATATGGTAACCAGCTATAATAATTTTATTTGTTTCACTGATACTAATACTATTAACTTGCTTTGCATATCCTAATTTTAATGTGTTTTGTGAAATGTTGCTTAATGTACATGTCTTTGTAGTCATTACCATGTGATGTGAGTACATTCAAATTGTAGAGGGCCTTCCCTTGTTTTATGACCAAATTTATAACACTTTATGTTAGGTAAGATGTGGCTACATTAGTCAGTTAGTTGAGACTGAGTACCGTAACTTTGAATTTCGTCCACACTCGCATTTCGGCGATTTTTCCTAATTCAGCAATATAAACAATTAATCTTAAGTGAAGAGTGCTCTTAAAATATAGTGCATTTATTTCTCTAAACAAATGATTTATCAAAAATGATACATACAAAAAAATGTAGGTGTTTTAGAAAAAATTTTGTCCATTAAAGCGATGCATTTTCAAGAGATGTTCATCATAGAATATTCGAGTGTACTGTCATAATGTATCATGGACTGAACGGACGGCATTCTATTTTCTAATGAGAATTAATCTTGGCCGGTTAGAACAAGGGACACAGTCACAGTTCCGGGTCGTTTCGCCCCGATTACATATTCTCCACGGGTCGTTTCGCCCAGGAAAGTGAGTCATTTTGCCCCGATATAGAAGAACAAGTTTTTTTCAAATTATTTAAAACGATTAATTAACATGCAATTGCGATGAAATTACTTCACTTTAAAAGTTGATATGAGCACAACTCTGCAGTTAATTAGACAAGACAAAGTTTTATTTAAAGTCGGTACAATAACAACACATAACATAAGCTCTAAAGAGCTTTTTAACCGACATACAGTACATAAATAAGGCCTAATGACAAGCTACATATACATACATGCAACACACATTTGCCACTCATATAAATAAGCATTACTGACATACTACATTACATAAATGCAACATACATTAGCCATATACCTAAATAAACACTACAGACATATTGCATTTACATTCATACAACATACATTAGCCATTTTATTAATGTCTACACATTTGTTACATTCACTGCTTGTTAATAGATTTGCAATTAAATGACTTCAGTTAAAAAGTAGATATATTGTTGGCTTCTTGGCTTTCTATTAGTACAGTTTACCACTCGGGACACAATATAGTCTTAAAATAACAAGCAAATAACTAATTACAGCTGATTGTGCTCACCTATCAATCAGATAACCACACATCAAACACCAACAAAATAATGTACAATATCTGGATAATCATATACAACAATCAAAAATAAAACATGTATTATTATATACAATATTTTACCGGGGCGAAACGACCCAGTGCTAACAGAAATCGGGGCGAATCGACCCGGTGCGAAGAAGTATTGGGGCGAATTGCCTAGGGTGCGAACGAAATTCGGGGTCAGTATACTAGAACTGAGATTAGATCGGTATCTTGTTTGTTATGTCAAACATGCTGAATTTTAAATGAAATAAGCTTATCTGTGATTATGCTATGGGGACTTACACTGTATACCTCGCCCGTCTTTGAAAAAATCGTTTCTTGTTGCACGTGTGGTGCTTCCATATTTTCCCGCAACAAATCTTTTTTTGTGTTACTGTTTGCCATGGATAACTCAAGAGAGTTTCGAATGAAGTGTTTACAATGTACATCAAATCCTCCATATATGTTTTCATCTCATTGAAGGTTATAATCAGTTAATGGCGATGCTTATTGTAACTATTAAGCGGAAGGTTGTTACATATTATTTTAAAATGTCTTATTCTTAAGGGATACGGGTAATAATAGGCATTCAAAACATTGGTCACGTGACTGGTGAAAATGGCGACTGCATAATGTGGGAAGTTGCAAAATGAATCGAGTCTTTATGTACACAATGACACGTTTTCAAGTTGTTTAAAGTATTTAGACTAATCGTAGTAATTCTCTATGGTGTTGTAATGAAAAAGGTAAGCGAAACAAATGACGGTTTGTCGGAATTCATTCATTTATAGTGCATTATGTTTTCCTTACATTGGCCATGTGCGTTTATACTTATAGTTGGCCTGTTGTTTTATCAGGACGTGTCACCAGTATGTTCCATCTAGATCCACACACCATGCAAAGTTGAAGAAGCTCTTAACATCTTAAATATGCATCTGAACTTAAAGGAACTACAAGAAATCTAGAATTCAATTTGATAATAATAATTGATATGGTCTGCTGAAATGGTTTGGGGTCAAATTTGTGATGCAATTGTTATTTTTAGAAATGCATGTGTATCATACAGATTTTTTAGGTAAATTAAAATTTTATATTGTTTGCAAATATTGGTGGTCTGTCAATAGATTGTTTTTGCCATTAATTTTCCTTTGCTGTAGTTTTACATTCTGGCCTTGTTTATTTGCTGTTTAACCGACCCTTATCAACCCAACTGACAAATTTTATTGCTTCTACTTTTAAGTTATTTATTTTAATAGTTCAATCATTATCCGAAACATTCAGGTTCATTCTGTTTCTGATTTGCTGGTGTATCAAGATTTATTACATGCTTTAATTTCCGGTAGCTAGAATAACCGAAAACATCCGAAAAAAAAGAGGAATAACCGAAAACAAGAACAAAATGTACGGTATAATCAATATGGCGACTAAATATCGAGTGAATTGATCAAAGTACTGCAAATGCTGTGATCCGTTTTATGATTGAAATGGAAAGTTGATTTTCATTAAATAAAATTTACTACTTTTGGAAAAGTAATTATATGTAAAGAAATCTTTTTTTCTTATTATTATTTATGTATATAATTTATATATATGAAGTTTTAATTCTACCATAATTATACGTCAGGGATCCTCGCAACGCGTCTAGATGCGTATTGTACGCGTCTTTTCAGTTCTGGACGCGCCTTTTCAACATCTAACGCGTCCCAGTACGCGTCCGTGTCAGTTGTCAGACGCGTACGAATTTCCGTCATGTCAATTCCGTCTCCGATGCGTGATTACGTACCCTTACAAATGGCGATCGATATTTACCTGTCGTCCGATTCTCAGCAGGTAGCAATCACTCGGGCGGCAAATATGCTTTAATTAAGATGTTTATTAAACAATAAACGTGCAGTGTTGATGGACACTCTTTATGGTTAAAATTAAACGTTGATAATACACTCTTTTCAAATTTTAATACACATTCGGAACCTTGCATTGCAGTTCATTGCCAGTTGCGCACTCATTACGTTTTTTTTTAAAGTAAGAATTCTTGACCGGTACAAAGATATCTTCAATATGAACATTAATTAGTTATCTTATAAACTTTTAATTTTTGTATCAATAAGATAATCTGCTATAGACTAGGATCTGAAAAGGGGGGAGGGGGGGTTGATGGGTTGTTTGGAAGAAATATTAATGTCAGCATCTGTATCAAGGTAAGACAAAAGTCTCTCTTAAATGGGCAAACATCAGCATGTTTCAAGTAATGAGTGCACATCAATCATACTCCAAAAGACTTCCAACCTCGGCTACTACTAATATAAAATAGCATTGGATAAACATTCTGCAAGCCATATTATATATAAAAAGACATTTAATGGGTCGGTCATCAAAGAAAACGGTTGTACAAATGTATGCAAGCCATTAGCTGGACTCATCTGCGATATGTGGGACTCATGAATATTTTTTGGGACTCACCACTTTCAAAAGTCATGAGTCCAGCACTCACCATAAAAAAATCCTACAAGTATCACTGATACGTTACATGTTAAGATTTTCTTACGTTCTTTTTTTATAATAATATACGAAAATTACTTCAATAATGCCCACAGAAAATGAATTATTTTATTTGATAAAGCTACAGAGGGAACAACGTGTTTTTTATAAAAAACACTAACCCACCATGGAAGTTAATCCTTTCCACTATCACCCACCATGGTATATCCACGCCTACTATCGTGGTTAAGAATTTTCTCAGGTAATCTTACCACGGTGGATGCATAGAGGGAGTTCAGTCTACCATGGCATGTCGCCACAGGGGTCCTGCCACAATAAAATTTCTATCTCCGCGGTGGTACATGACAACATAAACGTCATTTAATTGATTGCGGGTCTAAACATCGTTACACTAATGAAAAGAGGACATTTTTAAGCTTATGAATAGTTTGCAGATGCATTTTATTTGTTGATGATCAATAATGATTTAATGTGCCGGTAGACATGGTAGACTTGAAGATCGAATATTTGATGCATGTGTTATGCATTAAATATCACCCTGAACAAGTTCGGTAAATTATCCGGATTTGAATTGTCACATTACGTTTTTAGTGTATTACAACGTATAACGAATTGTCCTGAAGTTGTACGGGAACTCTCTTTAATCAATTATAAATCCTTTTTCGACAGAAAACAGGCAGTTGAGCAGCGATCTTTTTTTAATTTGGTATTTAAAACCAGAGTTGTTTAACAAACGCAGACAAAAGTTTACATCACGTATCACATTATATAAAATTTGTTAACAGGCTGGGATACAACAAATAAATTACTAAAATGAAGCCAACTTGCAGCAAGAATAATAAATATGTAAAAAGTTTATAAACGAGAATCGCCACATACAATATAGTTTAACTATGATATGGTACAGGCGCCTGTTTCACAAGGTTGAATGAAGTTTTACGTACACACAATTCTAAATACACATTTACCTTGGACAATGGCGTTTTAAACTATAACAATTAATATAACAGGTTTATATAAAAAAAAGTAGTGATGTGATTCTGAGCTAGTTATACCCTACGCTAAACTGACAATTTTTCACGTAGACGTGTTACATGTATAAAGTTCCAGTTAAAATTAACTTGCAGTTTCGGTGTTTTTGCATGACATAGTATTTATTGGGATGAATGTTCTCGAGATCAGACCCCTTTAAGACTTGCCTTAGTTCTCTAAATACAAATACTAATTCTTGATATTTTGTTGTATTATATATTGTGGTACATTGATCAAACAATAAAATATGCATAATAGTTACTTAGGTCTGTTATAACATTAACAAAACAAATCGGAATAAAATTATTTTTGAAGACGAAAGAACTGATTTGTCCACACTCATATAAATATAAAATAATTGCCAGAATTTACAACAGCGTGTTTGTTTGTTTTTTTGTTTTTTTTTGAGCGCCGATATGAACGTCTGTTTGCGGACATAAGGTCTTGACGTAATAAAATAGAAATTATAAGGATGCTACTAAAGTCTTTTCTACAACAAAAGTTGATGATGTGTCAGGCTTTTAACACTGAAACGACTATTAAGGTTGATTCTAAATCATGATTGTATTTTTTCAACACACGTGGTTCAACACCGAATACGAATCTAGTATAAAAATCATGAGTAGAACGATATATTCTGCAACATTAATATTAAGTGATAATTTCAAAAATTTGAAAAATCAAAATGTAGCATTGTAAGTCGTATTGATTTTAAAGTTTTTAAAACGAATTTCTTTACAAGTCTTGTATTTATTGTGTATTTCTTTACAAGTCTCGTATTTATTGTGTCATGTGCTTTTTTACCGTTAAAGATGTGAAGCCACCTGTTAATTATAAAATTATACAATACACAAGTTTATTGAAATGTTTGAGAGCACGTGCTTGATTAAATGATGACTGGACAATACTTAGGTAATCGATCAATTTAAGGTGTGACGAAATTTACATCCGGTAAAAGTTCAAACGGTTGAAACATTAATCAGAGGAGCTGACAGGGAAATTTTGACGATAGAATATCAAAAATGTAAATATTTTGACAATTTTAAGGGCAAAATGTGGTGTTCTAACCTTTTAGAACACTTTAAGGGAATAATTGTCAATCTAAATCAGTGACAATAAACTATAAGGTATTCCCGTATTCTGAATAGATTAGCAAGAACGCAGGTTAATTTCAAACAAACGTATTAAAACGGAATATTTTAACACAGATCTCTAAATTAAATCGCAACATTTTAATTTTTTCATTGTGTAAGCATGAAAGGAAATTGAAAATCCACTGTGGTCAACACGGTGGGTCACGATATGTAGTGACAGAAAACGATGTACTGCAGAATACCACCACGACCAGATTATATAGTTGGCAATATAAAAAACACGTCAGGTCTGTACATGCACCTGGTGTGAAAATAAATTCACAAACTGGCCAGTGTTTGGAGATCGTAAATTAGTTGATTAGTTGTGAAATTTTGGCCGAATGGTGGTAATTGATAATCATGACTTTAAATTTTACTTTATGACAATTGACATGATTGCAGATATCAGTTAACAATTATTTAATCATTCTGGTCTTGTAAAATAATTGAATATAATAAATTATGTATCAAACATATATTTATACCCCCCGCTTGAAAAGCGGGGGGTATATAGTGTTCATGGTGTCCGTCCGTCCGTCTGTCCGTCGGTTACACTTTCTATTATTTGCAACTCCTCCTACACCACTGAATGGAATTTGATGAAACTTACACAGAATCTTTGTCACATAATGCCATTGTGCAGGAGATATTTAACATTTTGATCGGAATGATATTTGGTGTTTCCCATAGAAAAACATGGACTTTGTCATTGACCTAAGGGGGTCCCTATCTCTTATGTGCAACTCCTCCTACACCACTGAATGGAATTTAATGAAACTTACACAGAATCCATGTCACATAGTGCCATTGTGCAGGAGATATTTAACATTTTGATCGGAATGATATTTGGGGTTTCCCATAGAAAAGCATGGACTTTGTCATGGACATAAGGGGATACCCATCTTTTATTTGCAACTCCTCATACACCACTGAATGGAATTTGTTGAAACTTACACAGAATCTTGGTCACATATTGCCATTGTGCACTGGATATTAAACATTTTGATCAGAATATTATTGGAGGTTTCCCATAGAAAAACATGGACTTTGTCATTGACATAGGGGATGCCATTCTTTGGGGGATTGGGTAGGGTTACATGTTTTATCTGCAACTTCGCCTTCACATTTAACTAGATAAAGTTTCAATTTCATAATTAAGAACACCTGAATTTTCAAAGTAATTGTGAAGCGGGGGGTATCAATGGTGAGCATTGCTCACAGGTTTTTTTTACTCTAGTTTGTTTTATTTTGTCCATTTCCTTTTTTTCCTAAATTAAATAAAAAAGAATTCCCAATAAAACGTTAAGTTTGTTTAAAAAAAAAAGAGTCGAGTACAAAAAAAAGAAAAAACACTGATTGGTTGTGCTGCTAATTTTTGTTTGTACAACAACAATATAATTTGTATGGTTGGTTTCTGAACATGTTTGAATTAGATTACTCAAAAAATAAACATGTTAAACACTGCGTAATAAAGAATGACATGAAAAATAAAATTAACACCAAACAACGTCAATTATAATGTGTATATAAATACATTAACGTCCGAGTTAAGGCTAATTATAAAATATAAATTACTCAGTGTTCAGCAATTAATACATTAAGTATTTTAATCAAAATCTGTATTACAATTAAAGAGCTAAATCTTTGTATTTATTTAAGAATTACCTCTCGCTGCATCAAAAATCGTGCATATTTATGGAACGCCAGGACTCCCTTATATATGAAAAGTTCTTTATATGCGGTGCTTATTACTTTATATTCGATGCTTACGACTTTATATGCGGTGCTTACTACTTTATATGAGGTGCTTTCAACTTTATATGCAGGTTATATGCGGTGATTTCAACTTTATATGCGGTGCTTATGACTTTATACACGGTTCTTACGTTTTTATATGCGGTGCATGGTTACTACTTTATATGTTCATGTTGATTACACTTGTTATTGGCCTTGTGCAGGATACATGTATCTTAGTAGTTTTAAACTTTCTTAATAAAAACCTAAATAATTGATTTTAATAATTAAATTAAAAAAAATTATGGGTTTCCATTTTATTTTAAAGGATTAAATAGATCTTTCAATCAATGAATTTTAAATGATTTTAAAAATACATCTTTATTTTCAAATATCAAATGAAGACATTTTAATTAAAATCTCAATTAGAACAAGATGGAATTAAAATTATGAAATTGTGTAATTTAAGGGGGTTAATGCAGCCAAGGTATTTGTTTTTACCTCGCAAGTCACAAGCCTTACAAAATGCAAAGTGACCACCTTTAATTATTTTTAATTTACATTACAAGTTATCTTAGGATACATAAAACAATGTAGTAAATTATATTCAATGAAAATCAACTTTCCATTTCAATAATCAATCATAAAGAGGATTACAGCACTTCCAGTACTTGGATCCAACAATGTAATATTCAGGTACCATATTGATTATACTGTATATGATGTACATGGTATGGCATGTGGAAAAAAATGCTCTAACTTTGTCATACATAAATATTTTTGCGTAAAACCTTTTGCATACCGTTTCTATTACGTTAAACATGCAGTTTTAAACAACAAACATTAATTTTAATGCGTTTTGGTTTTTCCTTTTTTTTTCCGGATGTTTTCGGTTATTCGAGCAGTCAGAAGGGGGTGCCTTGGATGAGATAGCATCCATCTTTAAAAAAAATAGAATTGTGTTATAGAGAACAGATAATTAAAAATATTTTTAGCCACATGTAATCCTAGATTGCTGTCGACAGCCTGTCATTTACAAAATATTGAAAGTGCCAGAAATGTCCAAAATAATTCCATTAAAAAAAAAAATTTCTGTCATTCTCAGTGTTAACAGTGTGTTGCATTAAAAATTTTCTTTATTAAAGTGAAATAAACTTGATCTTTTTGCCTGCTTTAACTTTTATCAAAGTTTATAAAATAGTTTTCCTACCTACCAGTCTGTGACGTAAACTTATTTGGCTGCTTGTACCAAAAATATCTGACCCAGGCATTTTTTGGCAGTCAGGACAGATGATTTTTGGGGACTCTTGCTTGCAGAGACGAAGCTATATGCCATAAATAGATCGTAAGTGGCACATAAAACGCATGATAATTTTGTACGTCTTTTTTTGGACTGGTAAAATATGGTTCTGACTAGTGAAACCTACTACGTTTTAACTAGTTTGGGGCTAGTGGCTAACATCGCAGACTAACCTACCGACCCATAGCTCTAAAAGTATAGTTGGAAAACGTCAAACATTTTTCAAGTCTAATTTTGGTGCAAATGTAACAATAAACATAAATGTAAGCTCTATAGAACTTTTAAAACCCACATAGTACAGACCCATTAATTCTAGTTTTACAAGCAATTTAAAGGGTAGCAAAACCTTTTTATGTGTCTATTTTAAATGCATACATGTAGGCAACACAAGTTGTGTTTAAATAATAAGGCCAAGCCTTATATGTCTGTCACAGATACCAGTCCAACCCTAAATTTTGATGCCACCCTATTTCATTTTATCGGGTATATAAATTTGAATGGAAATTAAATATGTAAAAATATTAAGATCTTTATCAAAAGGGGTGTTCTGACATCCATTTTAATTAGAAGCCCTGGCTTCACTGGCTCTCCAAATTGCAGGGATTGCGTTGGAGGGCGACTCTGATAGAAGAAGTCGCATTATCGACATATCATGTGGTCCCAAGTTGTCTTCTTTTTATCTTTTATTGTCATTTGATCCTTGTTTTATGAACTTCCAGTAATGGCAGACCAAAAGTCTTGTCATTTTTAACAGTCCCCCTATGCCTCTTAATTTTATTCCAATTTTTGATAAGAAATTAATGTGTTTTTGTCACCGCATCTTTGCGCAGATATTTTTCAATAAAGGGAATAATCAATGTAAAATGGTTCCCATCTGACTTTAACTTTGTACATAAAGTCTATTGGAAAAATACTAGTGGAAACCAGTTCAAAGCAAAGAAATTAAATATGGACTATTTCCGGAATAGATATTAACTTAATGCTGGAAATTGCAAAATTATAATGCTACTCGTGTTGAATTGAATACTGCAAAGTTTTAAACACAATAAAAAAATTAGTATCTAGACAGTCACTTTCAAAAAATTTAATTTCAATCTTTTCAAATATTTGTAAAGGTGTATTTTACAAAAATACATGATA